>CM034464.1:16800063-17400063 GCA_019925255.1 Litchi chinensis
GCCAAACTGCAGTCTTATTCATCTCGATTTCTCGATTCCTAACAACATGGCAAAAACCAGATCGAACATGTATCATGTTGATGATGACCAGGCGGAGAGCCACATGAACCAATCTCAGCAAAACATACAGCCTGTGCAAGATGCAACCATGCATGCAGCAGGCCCGTCCCATGGACAGGCACTCGGTGCTTGCGACAGGCATCCCTCCTCTGCCTCATCGTCAAACGGTTCCAATTGCCCCAATGGCCGAAGGGCAGAATGGTGTTGTTACAGAGCCAAGAAGCGTTGGAAGACACGGTTAGACAGCTCACAGAGGCCGTCAACATGTTGGTGCAGGCTCAAGTTCAGAACGTAACTAAGGTGGAAGTTCAGGCATCAAGGGGAGTGCCCCAGCAGCATGAAGCGGCGCAAGGGCCCGAAAGGCTGGCGAGGGAAATCCCACGAACTGCAGACTCCGCTCGTTGCTCTAATGCACGTTCTAGGGCTGGAAGACACCCTCTCCGACAAGAAAGGGAAGTCGCACGCCCGACTAGCCTGGTAATGAGGCTCAGCCAAGGTGGAAACCAGCGAGCAGAGGTTGGGCACGATAGAGTCCGAGCCGCAGCTCGGTATGTTGATGAGGTGGATGGGCAACAAGTAAGATCCCATCATCATGAGGGTCAGTTCAAGGAGGACGAAAGGTATGACCCAGAGCACCCGGCTCCAAGTCACGATCACAGGAGGAGATACGAGCTCCGGGATCCACAAGTAGAGGAGCTCCTCCAGAGGGTCCAACAATTGGAGGCGCGACCTGGAGCCCCGGAGCAGCGTGGGCACTACGGGGAAAGGACCTCATTTACAAGGGAGATTGAGACACAGCCTCTCCCTCTGAGGTTTAAAGTGCCGAGCATTCAGCAGTACAACGGGGATAGTGACCCCTATGACCATCTCGATGCCTTTAACGTTCAGATGGATTTACAAACCAATAATCCTATGGTGAAGTGCCGAGTATTCCCAGCTACTCTGAGAGATATTTCAAGAACATGGTTCAAGAATCTCCGGGCTCGCAGCATAGGCAGTTGGGAGGAATGCCAACGAAAGTTCGTTGGTCAGTACAGAGCACTGAGAAGGCAGCTCGCTCCATCCTACCACCTAGCTACGATCTTTCAGCGTCAGGGTGAATCATTGAAGGAATATATCACCAGGTTCAGACGCGAGGTCGCAAATGTTGAGCATCCGTCAATGAGAGTAAACTGACAGCGATCTCGGCTGGGCTGCGCAAGGATGGCAAGTTATACGAGAGCATTTACAAGTCCCCAGTGAAGGATTTGGGAGAATTCTATGAGCGAGCTGCGAAGGAGATTAGGTGGGAAGAGACCTTCGGCCCGAAAAAACAAAATCAAAAGAATAAAACGGGCAATTCCAGCCAGCCAAAGAGGAGAAACAATGGAACGAACGAAGAAGGAAGAAATAGTGGCTCAAGTAACCAGATCGCTAAGAGAGCGATGAGAGAGCCAAGGTATGAGCGACCTCAGCGTCAAGGTCGCATGAAGGATACAGCGTCCTGACAGCTTCACCAGACAGGATTTACGCTGCAGAAAGAAAAGGAAGATTTTGGGAGGCCCAATCCTATAAGGGCTCCCGTTCAACAAAGGGATCAAAGCAAGTTTTGCGTCTATCATAATGAGGTAGGGCACAGTACTTCAGATTGCTGGTCGTTGAATAACGTCATTGAGAATTTAATCATGAGAGGTCGTTTGAGAGAATATGTGGCAAGACCTGCTGACCCGTGACCTCACCAAATATGACCTCAGCAGCAACAACCAACACAGCAGCAGCCCCTACAAGCTCTTGAACGAGAGCATGAGCCTGCGGTAAGAACCATTTTTACCATTCATGGTGGTCCCACATCGCAGGTGATTCAAACAGATCCCATGAGAAATACGTCCGAGAGGCGAATCATACTTTTCAGCTCAATAAGTCAGGTGGACCGTCAAAAAGAGCAAAAACTATCTCGAATGAGATTGTGTTTACTGATGAGGATGCCAGAGGCGTGATTTGGCCCCATAATGATGCACTGGTTATTCGAGCCAAAATCAGCAATATGGAAGTTAGGCGCATCATGATTGATACTGGAAGCTCGGTAAACGTGATGTATAAGAGCTGTTTTAATCAAATGGGGCTGCGAGCAGAACAAATGAGACCGTCCCCAGAACCTTTATATGGTTTCACTGGAGATGCTGTAGTACCAGTGGGCCAGATTAAGCTACCATTTACTCTTGGGGAGGCAGGTCGTCAGGCAACAACTCTGACAGACTTTTTGATAATTGACTGCCCCTCAACTTATAATGTGGTCCTGGGAAGACCTGTCATGAATTAGTTGGATGTGGTTACCTCGACCAGAACTCTAACAGTTAAGTTCCCAACTCCTAATGATATCGGATGTGTTCGAGGAGAGCAGCACTTAGCCCGGCGTTGCTATAAAGATGCTGTGAAAATGGGCGTGAGAGGAAAGAAAGTGAACGTGGTCTCAGGGGGGAGCCACGAGCTATGACTGAGAAAGGAGTCAGTCACGACTTGGACCCTCGCGAGGTAGATGCAGACCGAGCTACTGGTCCAATTGAAGGATTAGAAGAAGTACAAGTCAGCGAGGCAGATCCAGAGCGGTGCTTAAAGCTGGGAAGAGGATTAGCTCCAGAACTGAGAACCCAGCTCGCTGACTTCCTAAAGGCGAACCTGGATGTGTTTGCATGGAATCATAAGGACATGGTGGGAATAGATCCTGAGGTGATGTCTCACAGGCTGAACATTGATCCTCATTTCAAGCCAGTTCGCCAGAAGAGAAGGGCAATGACAGGGGAACGTTACTTAGCATTAAAAGAGGAGGTAGACAAGCTGCTAGCTAACAAGTTCATCAAAAAGGCTTACTACCTGACCTGGGTCGCCAACCCTGTGCTAGTAAAGAAAAAGAATGGAAAGTGGAGAACTTGCATCGACTTCATTGACCTGAACAAGGCGTGCCCTAAGGACAGTTTTTCCTGCCAATGATAGACCAACTCGTGGATGCTACTGCTGGCCACGAGCTCCTAAGCTTCATGGACGCATATTCGGGATATAACCAGATCCCAATGAAACCTGAGGATGAAGAGCACACCTCGTTCATGACTGATCGGGGGTTGTATTGCTACAAGGTGATGCCCTTTGGGTTGAAAAATACTGGAGCAACCTACAAACGCTTGGTGAATATGATGTTCGATGAGCAAATTAGAAAGACCATGGAGGTCTATGTCGACAATATGCTAGTAAAATCCAACCAGATAGGTGACCATGTACGCGACCTGAGAAAATGTTTCAAATTCTGAGGAGCTACCAGATGAAGTTAAATCCGCTCAAATGTGCGTTTAGAGTAGCTTCTGGGAAATTTCTAGGCTTCATGGTCAACAGTAGAGGAATTGAAGCAAACCCTGAGAAGATCAAAGCATTGATTGACATGAGATCGCCAACAAGGGTGAAGGATGTACAGAGCCTCAACGGCCAAGTCGTTGCACTGAGCAGGTTCATTTCGAAAGCTACAGACAAGTGTATCCCTTTCTTTGACATTTTGAAGAAGGCCAAAAGCTTCGAGTGGACTGAACAGTGTGAAATAGCCTTCCAACAGTTAAAGGAATACATGGGGCGAGCTCCACTCCTGTCTAAGCCCAAAGAAGAAGAAAAACTGATTTTGTATTTGGGGGTGTCACAGCAAGCTCTGAGTGCTGCACTGGTGAGGGAAGAAGAAAAAACACAGTTTCCGGTGTATTATGTAAGCAAGCGATTGCAGGATGTTGAAACTAGGTACTCGCAGATGGAGAAACTAGCTTACTGCCTGGTGATTGCATCGAGAAAGCTGCGGCCTTATTTTCAGGCTCACACAATTGAAGTCCTCACCCAGTACCAGCTGAAACAAGTCTTGCAAAAGGCAGACACCTCAGGTCGCTTGTTGAAATGGGCAATGGAGCTCGCGCAGTTCGATATCCAGTTCAAGCCGAGAACAGCTATCAAAGCTCAGGCTCTGGCAGATTTCATTGTAGAGTTTACAGGATCTGTGGATGATGAAGCTGAATCTTCTGAAGGTCCAGCCTGGGAGCTTTATGTTGATGGATCATCCAGCGAGCAGAGGGCTGGAGCTTGGATCCTACTGATCAGTCCTGAAGGCCACAAAATCCTTTGTGCTTAAAGTTTGGCTTTCAGGCAACAAACAATAAGGCTGAGTATGAAGCTCTGCTCGCGGGTCTGCGTTTGGCTAAAGAGATGCGAGCTGAACGATTGAAAGTCTTCAACGATTCACAACTCGTTGTGTGCCACATATTGGAGGAATATCAAGCCAAGGGACCAAAAATGGCCCTATACCTCCAGAAAGTTCACGAGCTGCTAGGTGCATTTCAGAAGTACGAAGTAAGCAGATTCCACGAGCTTAGAATGCACATGCAGATGCTTTAGCTCGCTTGGCAACCACCCGAGATGCAGACTTTCTTGGAGTCATCCCAGTTGAATTTCAACCAGCTCCAAGTATGGAGGAAAAGAATGTGATGATGGCAATATCAGTGCAGCCCGATTCCTGGATGAACCCAATTCTCACTTATTTACAGGATGAAAAACTGCTAGATGACAAGATGGAAGTCCGGCGTCTGCGAGCTAGAGCAGCCAGATATTGCATCTATAACGATGCACTGTACAAGAAGGGGTTCTCAGCTCCACTGTTAAGATGCCTTGATGGCCCTGAGTGTGAAGTAGTACTGAGGCAGATACACAAAGGTCATTGTGGGAACCACGCTAGGGGGTTATCTCTGGCTCAGAAGGCACTTCGTCAAGGTTTCTATTGGCCCACCATGAAGCAGGATGCCATCAACTTAGTCAAAAAATGTGACAAGTGTCAGAGGTTTGCCCAGATTCCACGAGCTCCACCAATTTACCTCCAACAAATGGTGAGCCCATGGCCCTTTGTCATCTGGGGGATGGATTTGATTGGACCTCTATCAATGGCTCGGGGAAGATGCAAACACGCCGTGGTCGCAGTTGACTACTTCACCAAGTAGGCAGAAGCGAAGGAGCTGGCAGAAATCTCCACAACAAAGATTGAGAAGTTCATGTGGAGTAATATTATTTGCAGATTCGGAGTCCCACAACAAATCGTGACTGATAATGGGACCCAGTTCGCTAGTGACCAGTTTCTCAGGTTTTGCAACGACCTCAAAATCGTTAAGAGCTTCTCAGCAGTGGACCATCCACAAGTCAATGGCCAAGTTGAAGCTGTAAACAAGATTATCAAGCAGACCTTGAAGATGAAACTGGAAGCAAAGAAGGAAGCATGGGTAGACGAGCTTCAGAAAGTATTATGGTCTTACAGGACCACAGCTCGCAGTTCCACAGGCGAGACTCTATTATCAATGGTGTATGGGTCTGAGGCTATGATCCCAGCTGAATTTGAAGTCACCTCGCAACGAAGAGCAACCTTCAATCCAAACGATAATGATCAGCTACTCGCTGCAAACCTAGATCTGCTTGAAGAATCAGGGAAACGGCCAGGTTGAGAGTAGCTGTCTATCAGCAGAGAATAGCGAGGTACTACAACAAGTATGCTCGAATTCGCAGATTCAATGTTGGGGACTTAGTTTTACGCCTCATTCTGTCAGGAGCCCGCAAGCCAAGATGATGAGATCCTTAGGACCCGAACTGGGAAGGACCCTATGTTGTCAAAGCAAACCTGGGGAATAGAGCTTATCGCTTAGTTAATGAAAATGGAGCTGAAGTCTCTCGAGCTTGGAATGCGAGCATCTCCGCCCTTATTATCAGTAAACTCTTTGTAATATGTAATTCAAATTATTCTAGTTAATGAAAGCTCTATTTCCCCCAGTTTGTGATTCAACTCATTTCACTAGGCTAACGGGTTCCGAGCTGAATAGCTCGCTAAAAAGAGCCTAAAAAGCAGTCGAGATGACGACCTACTGCATAGCTCGCTATAAAGAAAAAGAGCCTAAAAAGCAGATGACTAAGTGTCACTGCATAGCTCGTTATAAAGAAAAAGAGTCTAAAAAGCAGATGACTATGTGTCACTGCATAGCTCGCTATAAAAAAAAATAGTCTAAAAAGTAGATAACTAAATGTCACTGCATAACTCGCTATAAAGAAAAAGAGCCTAAAAAGCAGTCGAGGTGACGACCTACTGCATAGCTCGCTATAAAGAAAAATAGCCTAAAAAGCAGATGACTAAGTGTCATTGCATAGCTCGCTATAAAGAAAAGAGCCTAAAAAACAGATGACTAAGTGTCACTGCATAGCTCGCTAAAAAGAGCCTAAAAAGCAGTCGAGGCGACGACTTACTGCATAGCTCGCTATAAAGAAAAAGAGCCTAAAAAGCAGATGACTAAGTGTCACTGCATAGCTCGCTATAAAGAAAAAGAGCCTAAAAAGCAGATGACTAAATGTTACTGCATAACTGCTAAAAAGAGCCAAAAAAAGCAGTCGATGTAACGACCTACTGTATAGCTCGCTATAAAAAATAGGTGGGCCTAAAAGCAGAGTTTGTCCTTGCATAGCTCGCTAAAACGAAAAGATAAAGGAAAACAAGTTCATTAGACTTTGCATCGTTAAACAATCTTGAACAAAATAGTTAAATGTCAACAATTTTTAATTGACAAGATTTCAATCTATGCCAGCAGATTACTTATTAAAGAGCCAAGTAATTACTTAAGTTATGAATTGTTATACTTGATTAAGTACGAGTTTATGTCATGCTGATTAGCTCGTATAAATAAAAGATATAACACACCGCATACATGATCAACACAGAAAATGCGAAGAAATAAACTTTATTAGTATAAAAAATTGCTTACAAGAAAAGTATAAAAGCAAAAACAAACAATAAAGAAAAATACTAGCTCTGAGTAGGGGGATCTGTGCGCTGAATCAGATAATCATGGGGGAGAGACGAGCTAGGAAGCTCGAGATCACCAACGGGCTCTGATTGGGAGGTCGCACCAGGAACTTGCTCTGATTGAGGAATTGGACCAGATGAAGACAAGGCAGCCCTTGCTTTAAACTCTTCTACAGATTCGAGTCCCACGTCTCCAAAGATAAAAAAATTCATCTCTGGATGGGACATCCACAGTGTGTAGAGGAACTCGCGGCCTGTTCTTTCCTCAGTCTCGTCCTTTGCATCGGCAACCCGCACTTCCAATTCTCGAGCAGCCTGCTCTCTGAAGACCGTTAGCTCTTCGAAGGCGTTATCAGCATGACGGTTAACGACCTCAGCTTCTTTCTGCATGGCCTCTGTTCGTTTCTCTGCAGCCTCAGCCCGCTGTATGGCTTCCCCCACTTGTCGCCTAAGTACATCGGCCCGGTGCTTTGCTTCCTCAGCCCGTTTTCCTGCTGTCTCAGCCTTTTGCACTGCGGCATTAGCCCGTTGCTCAGCTTCTTCAGTTCGTCGAGTGGCACTTTCCATTTCTCCAGCTCGCTTATCAGCAACCTCAGCTCGCTCCGTTGCAGCCTCGACTTGACGATCGAGCACTTCAATTTTATCTTCTACAGTTGAAGCTCGTTGCTCTGCCAGCTCGGCCCGCTGCTCAGACCGTTTCAGATCTTCCCTCATCTTGAGTAGCTCATCCCTTAGCATGTTGCGCTCATTTTCCATTTTCCGAAGAGCTTCCTCGGCTGTCTGCCTTGTAGCGTTTGCCTCAACGATCTGAGCTTCCTGACCCTGTATTCTGCCCTCGGTCAAGCGAGCTATATCATCAGTGGCCGCCTCCAGCTCGAACTCCAGCTTCCTTATTTCATCCTTGGTAGCCCTTGTCTCTCTTCTCCGCTTCATTGTAGTAAGGGCGCCCTGGAAATGATAAACATGTTAAAATTTAATTAAGTAAAGAAGTCAGCAGATGAGGAAAAATAACTTACCAGCATGCAATGACGAGCCGCGAACTCGTCCAGATCCTCGCCCCTAAGACATCTATTCTCCAAGACATTCGTATGATTGAGCATAATTGTCGCCCAGTTATCAAGGAAGGAAGTTAAATATCTTCCCCCAGGTCCAAGCTCGATGTTTGGTCTTGTTGGCGAAGGGGTCCTCTCAACCTCTGGGACATCACGCTCATTATCCCGGGAAGCACAGCGCCATGAAACAACGGTGCGTTTAGTCATTCTCCTACTGGTGCCAGCCCGGGCTGCCTAGGTAGAGGCCTCGGATCGAGTTTCCCCTTCTCTACCTTGAGGAGCGACCTCAATCGGAACTGCCTCTTTACCATACGAGGTGACTCCAGGAAGAGCTTTCCCCTACTGCGAGCTTTGGATTGGAGTCAGCTGAAGGTCCGCAAGTGAGGTTGAAAATGGCACCTCGCTAAGACCAGCGGCCGCAGGAGCCTGGTCCTTAGCAGATGGCTTTGGGCGTTTGACAGGAACAGTTGGAGAAGAGGATCCGACTGGCCGTTTGGCTGGAGTTGTTGAAGAGGCTGGTGTCTGGGCAGGACTTTCAGAAGGGCATTTCAAAAGAGTAAGCTTCCTCCTGTTGGTTGGAACTCGTCCAGTGGAAGGAACAGAGGAAGCAGATTTTTGGGAGGCATCCGTTGCTAAAGTGCGAGCTGAAACAGGTGGTGGAGCCTCGGAGACAGTTGTATGATGTGGGGAAGGAGACGAGTCCACCTGCACAACAGGAGCTACGCGGGCTGGAGCTGATCCTGCCCGAGCTGGAGCAGGAGCTGGAGAAGTTGTTTGAGATGCGCCCTTTGATGAGGCGCGAGATGAAGTCGATTTTACCCGAGCTGAGGTGCGAGCAGGAACACTCTTAGTAGAAGTTTTCCGAGCTAGAGAAGGTGCGTGAGTTGTTCCCTCTGCCCGCGGAATAATAGGTTTTGGAGGTCGAGAAGTAGATGTATCTCCTTACCTGGACTGGGACATCAAGGATAGAAGAAAGTCTAGGGTTGTCACCCATGTTGCCGATGTCCTCGTCAGGTCGCAGAATATGAGACTCTCTAGGTGGGGCAAGGCCATAAGACCTGAGAAGAGCATCATCAAACTTGCTACTGATGCCTGCTTCCTCCGAGTTTGCAAGCGTATCAAGAGTTCGATTCTCCTCGCTGCTGAGGGGAGACTCGTCCGTTTTCAGCGCTGCATGACAAAGATTAATTAAAGAAAAAAAAAAAAAAAGCTCGCTGAAATTTTATTTATACCTGGATTCAAGACATAGCTAACATTTTGAAGATTCGCGAGAGAGGGGCAGGAGACATAAAACCAGCTCGTTTTGTACGGTCCAACGTTATACTTGCCCTTCGCATCTCCTTGGAGCAAGAGATCTTTATATTGTGACGGACGAGCCGTGAGGTAAAAGATGCCATCGAGTTTCTCTCCCTCTTTAGCACTTACACCCTTAAAGCTGTAAAATTGTTGAATGATTTTTGGAGTAGGAGGAGTAAGGCCATGCCTGAGAAAGGCTATAGCCAGCGAGGTCAGCTGCGCATAGGAGTTCGGTGTTAACTGGAACGGCGCGAGCTTGACTGCGTTAAGGAACGCGATCAGGTATGGGGGTATGAGGAATCTTAGCCCCTGTTCGAGATGTTGAACACTGACAGCGACGTACCCCTTGGGTGGATAACATGCATGATTTTTAGGAGCCGGTATCAGTACGCGACAACCTAAAGGGATGCGAAATTGCATAGTATGCCCGGCCACATCGGCAAGTTCCAAGGAAGAAGGATGGTGGGCAAAGGTATCCCGAGCTTCTCTTCCCTGCTTGACATGCTCCCGAGCTGCATCTCGCTCGTGAGCCTTCCTGCTTTGGGAAGTTTCTCTGCTAGCTCTGCTTGAAGACATCTATATGATGAAGACATGTTCAGATCGCGGCAAGCAAGTTATTAAAAATAATAAAAATTTTCTAAGTGTTATTTTGCAGATTGTTTGTGCATTGGGGGGCTCGACCCATGAATAACTACCTGCGAGTTAATGGTTTACAGGAACCCAGTTCTATAGTTCACATGCATGACAGCCCACAAACAACCAAACAGCTCGCAAACAGACATGCAACAAGATCAAATCGACAGAAGTTGAAAAGTTTTGTTCAGGAAACTCATAACAGCAAAGGTTTAACACCAAAAAACATGATGTACTCAAACCATTTAGACACCATGATAGTTTAATATCATAAACATGATATGTTCGTACCATCACATATGCAAGAAATGACGTGATGGAGGCACAATATGATATGAACTCAACAAAATAGACCAAAAACTCAAGATTTGAAGGAAGAACTTACCGTGATTCTTTGATGAAGTGAAGAGACGGTGACTGAGAATGTCTATTTCTAGAAAACACAATGAGTCTTGATTGCTTGGATGCCTGTTTGTTTTGAAAGAAAATGACAGATAAAGAAGAAAGTGGAAGAGGCTCCACCAGTTTAAATAGACAAGCAAGCTCGAACCCCAACCGTCAGATCTCTGAAAAGTGTAACCGTCATAAATCCAACGGTGCAACATGAAGTACGGTTTTGTAATCATGGAGCTGTCAGTTGAAAGACGTGCGCATTTAATGCGCGTGTAAGGGACGTGCAAGCATCGTTTCAGTTACATCCTGCATGACTGCCACGTGTCGCAACTAAAAAGGTGGAATTTGAAAAGGTGCAGAGGCGGTTGTTCAAGTTAGCGTGCCAAGGAAGCCAGTTTTTACCAGCAAGATCGAGCTCCCAGCTCGCAGAGCGAACTGAGAGCTGGGGGGCTAATGTTATATGTATATTTCGGACTCATTAAATGGGCTGGTAAAAGTCCAGTTTATGCCCGATAAGAAGGCCCGATAAAGTCAACCCAATTAAGGCCCATCAGACAAGGCCCAGTATCAATTCTAAGCCCAGCGAGCTCTGCAGCTCGCTCAATAAATTCTTCAGCTGGCATCAACATACCTATAAACACAGCCAGGCTACAGCTCGCCTCATGCACAGCTCGCCTCTAAGCGAGCTTGAGCTCGAGACCGCCATAAACAGCAACTCGCTCAAGAGCGTAATAAATGCAGTATCTTCCAGAAATAGGCAGTTGCCTAATCCGATCATGATTCTCTCACCAAACAAGACAGTTACCCTATCAAACCGTGATTCCCTCATCAGATATGGAAGTTTATTCAAATTCAAATTCAAATCAACCTTATCTCAAGATAATTATGGCAATTTCCTAATATTATTCCAACCGAATAGGAATTAACATTAATTTATGATTCCTTTCCTGATTTTTCTGATTTTATTTAAATCATTTAGAAAGTGTAATTAATTCGGGATTCTTTTCCTATTGCAATCAGAATTGTAACGCCCCTTTCCCTATAAATAGGGGTTAAAACCATTGTAACAGGAATATACAATATTAAATAATATACTGTCACTCTGCAGAGATTAAGAGAGACAGTCGTGGACGTAGGCTTAATATTGCTGAACCACGTAAAACGCTCGGTGTTCCCTCATCTCGTTAGGTTCTTTGTTGTGTTATTATCTTGGATTTTTGTGTTTTCTCACATTGATTGCAGGTATTAGGCATTGATTACTCATCGACCGAAATTCAACATTGACACAGCTTGGTGGTAGGAGTTGTGCACTCAAAAACTTATAAGAGGTTACGAGTTCAACTCCGGACACGACCCAGTGAGAGGCCAAAAGGGGTTGCTCAGGATGGTCTTCACCCTCGGCTCGACACGGTCTTCACCGCTAGCCCCGTACAAATCGTTCCGCATGCGAGGTTCCGACCCCCCGGATGTTGACTGATTCCGATCGTCAACAGTAAGACAGTATAATTAAGTTCTAGAAAGACATTATGATAATAGAATTAAGTCCCAGAAGGACATTATAATGATGTAAATAAATTCATGAAGGATAACTACATAATGTCAATGAATAAATCTTCTCGTCGTTAGGGGGAGAATAAGGATAAAATTAACGACGTGAAATTATAATTGTCATGCATCATTCATTATAACGATTATTATATAAGTCATATGAACCTGAAGTTCAAAACATCGTTTACTTGAAAATTGCATATACAAATGATTTTATACTCATTGTCAATACATTAACCCGGGTAATTGTTCCTAAAGAACAATTTATATGAATGGCAATAAATAAATCATTCGTTACACATAGAAGTGTGAAAAGTAAATTTGGTTGTAACGTTATTATTCCTTGAAGTGAATAATGAAAGATCATGATCATTTTAAAGGTCACGCTCGAGCTATATATAATCCTCATCATATAAATACAACTCTTGAAGAGTTAAATGTTTTTGAAGAGATAGAACTCTTTAAATCTCCCCCTATGAAACTCAAAAGGGATCTTAATTATATATAGAAAAATGTATGTACTCAAACTATAAATATTATAGTTTGCCCTAAAAATATGTGAAAGTTTACTGTAACCCCTGAAGAGGGCATGTGTACTGAAAACTTAAAGAAAATTAAGATCTTATATTTTATTACTCTGCATATTATAGAAAAATGATGAGGATATTGAATAACATATATGAATAAATGTCGACATGAAAATTATTGATCAAAACAAAAGCAGAGCTATACTTATATAGTTGTATTAAACTTATCATGTGGACGCTTAAAAACGTCATATGTTTTGATCAAAATAATTATTCATATGAAAATTGATACAATGAGATAATTGTATCTCAAAAGTTTACTACAGAAACCCAATATTGATAATGTAAAAATAAATTGTCTCATAGTTAATTTCATATGATGAGAATTAACAGCCCCTGCAGAGACTAGTACCTTAGAAGTGGTACAATTTCCTGAAGAGATACAAAATCTTATAAATACAAAGATTTCTTTAGAGAACTGTGGAGTCATGATTGTAAATGATGATCATGAACTACATAGTATCAATGAGTGTTGAAAAGGGCATGGTTGACCTACATGGAATAAAGAAATTCAAACATAATTGACTTCATTAGCCAAATATGATGTATTTGGATCAATAGTCTAGACGCCTGAAGACGTCAAATCCATGGATATAAGTGGGTACTTGTAAATGTAATAAGATGAAACGTATTCACCTGTGATGAATATGATTACGTTTCAATTTTTAATTAGTTTGGTAGTTTCCAAAAGACTTTAAACGTGCCTTTTGAAAGTGGTAATGACATGTTTATATGGGTCATTAGATACCAACATATACATAAAAATCCCTGAAGGATTTAAACTGCCTGAAACATATAATAACTTGTATTGAATAAAGTTACAATAGTTTTTATATGGTTGAAAGCAATCCGGATGAATGTCTTAGTGAATACCTCACAAAAGAGGGATATATTAATGATCTATATGTTTTTGTGTATTCATAAAGAAATCAAAATCTGGATTTGCAACTATATTAATACATGTCGATGACATGAATTAAATTGGAACTTTTGAAGAGCTCCTAAGAACTGTTGAATATTTGAAAAGAGAATTTGAGATGAGAATTTGAGATGTAAGATTTTAAGAAAACAAGATATTGTCTTAACTTGAAGATCAAGCACAAATCAAAGGGAATACTAATCCATCAGCTCGAAGACATTGGAGTGAAGTCAAACATATTTTTAATATCTTCGAAGATCTACAAGAGTAACAGTTGTATACCTTTCAGGAAGAGTATATTAATTAAATGTGGACATACGTGCACTACACTCTTTTTTCCTTTGATCAGGTTTTATCTCATTGGGTTTTCCTAACAAGGTTTTTAAAGATACAGTACCTTTAAGCACGTCCAAATACTATTAAATTCAGAAGATTATCGCACTTTTGATCTAGAAGATCATGAAATATCTTTTACTTTCATCAAGGGAATATGTCAACTATTTTTGGAGTTTTGTATTCTGCCCTCTTTTTTCCTTTTGACCAGTTTTTATTCCATTGGATTTTACTAGCAAGATTTTTAATGAGGCGGTATTTGATACATCCAAAAATCCCAAAGAATATTATTAAGTAATGTACGCCCAAGGGGGAGTGTTATGAATATATGGTCTTAACATCACTTCCTTTTTTATGATATTTCTTACCTTATTTATTGTTATTTCATTATGGAAATAATTTTCTAATTTGCCTATAAATAGGCTTATATTGTAACCATTGAGATATATCAATTGAATTAATTTCTCTCTTTCTCTCTTTGTTACTTGTTCTTTTTTATTTGATTGTTATTCTATATTCATTGCTTTTAGGCAATGATTTATAACATTGTCATAAATTTCAAGTTTGAATATTCAAAGTATAACCGCTATGTTAATTGCAAATTTTGAGTATTAAATCATAACTTTTAATTTGGCTTAATGGTTGGTTTTAAATCACTTGTAAGCACCCTTACATGAGATTATAAATTGACTTCTAATCATGAAGAGTGAGGTTACTAGAAGAGAGATGATTTTTTATTTCAATTTCATCTTTTACATTAGGTTTTTGGCATTTTTCTATTCTAGTCTAGGATTCCACAAGTGGTAGATATTCAGGTATAATTTAGCTCGCCAAACGATTTCTAGGTCAAGTTGTTGTGTCCTGGGAGACGGACACACAACACAAATGATGGAGGGTGAATCTATTTTAAGAACACCGTAGTGATTACAGGCCTCGACTACTTCTAATTCTTGTAATTTTGTATTTTCAATTTTTTTATAATTTTTTTAATTTGTTTAATGCTCATTATTTAGTTGCAATTGTGATGTAAAACTAGAGTGTGTTTCAGCTAAATAATTTTGTACTGTATAAGTCTCTGACAAAAGTTTTCAAGATAGGTTGGAGAAAGTATATTAGAGTTTTAAGAATATAGTGATATTAACAAAATATAATAGGGTTATATTTGACATATGAAATTCTTTTCTTTTTTTTTGTTAAGAAACACAAAAAGATTTAATTGGAAAGACTCAAAATTTAAACTTATCCAAATAGATATATTTCAATTTTTTAATTGTCAAAAAACTCTACTAAAATAACAATCAAACGATATCAAAAACAAAAAAGTGAAAAAGAACTTTGGGAACTAAAAATAATTAAAATATATATATATTTTAACCCATGAATAAACTATTTCACCTACACTAAATCTCAAAGAAAGTATATTGATGCCGCAAAAATGTGATGCCATGCATCTACAATCAGTTGGCGCAGACGTGGACCCAAGTACAAGAGGCACATGCCTCCCTTCAAAGTTTTGAGGGTAAATTGCATAAACCTCCCCTAAGGTTTGATAAAATGACACAAATAAGACAATATTTGAAAAATTCACACTACCCTCCCCTATACCTTTTGAAACTCAACACAAACCTCCCCTACCATGAGTGAGCTATTATTTAAGACAAATGGTCAAAGTCAATTTGAACAAAAGTACCAAAATGCCCTAAAATAGATTAATATATTGTTAATTAATTTAAAATATAAAATATAAAATAATTAAAAAAACAGTTTAAAAAAATATCTTATCATCAGCATCACCTCTTTCAAATTTTTCATCAATTTTCATCAAACTTTCTTATTCAATTTTCATACATCAATTCATCAATTTTATCCAATTAATTCATCACCAATTTAAACCTAAATAAATTTACATATTTAAAAAAAAAATTAATCACTTATTCATCCTCACCAAGTGTTCATCATCAACATAAATTTTTCTAACATTCATCTTTAATCATCCTCATAACCCTAATCTTTAACCAAAAAAAAAACAAAGACCCCCCTGTAGCCCACATTTTGTCACCAACCAAACACTGTCCAACATCCATAAAATCTGATTGAAAATTCACAAGAAAATTCAAAATAGATATTCAAAAAACTCAAAGGAAATTCAATCATACCCACAAGGAAATTTAACCACAAATTCAACAACAACAACAACAACAACAAAAGGAAGTTGGGAAAAAAAAAAAAAAGCATTAGGTCTCCACCAGTAGGAGACCAAGAATCAATTGGTTTTGGGTCTCCATGATGGAGACTCGAAACCGAGTCTTAATTGTTGGAGACCCAGGTGGTCACCATGACCACCTGGGTTGATGGTGGCCCCGATTGAGTCTCCATCAAGACCGAGATGGTCTCCGATGGAGACTGGAGACCCAGGTGGTCGGTTTCCACCTGGGTCGATGGAGGTCAGCATCTTGATCTCGATAAAGACCTAGCAGATCTCCATTTTCGTGTTGCTTTCACCGGAGCTCTGAAGAAGTCGAGAAGAAGAAGACGAGAGAAGAAGAAGAAGAAGAAGAAGATAGAGGGTTAAGGCGAGCAAAGAGAGGGGTGAGGTGATAAAAAGAGAGAAAGAGAGATAGAGAGGGGGAGTGGTGAGGGGAGTTTTGAATTTTATTTTTATTTTTTCTAGATATTTTATATATCATTAATGTTATTTGACCATTTTACCCCTACCCCATACCACTTAATGTCTGTTCATTAACGACAAGTTATTGATAGCGAAGGTTTGTGTTGAGTTTCAGAAACCTCATGGGAAGGTAGTGTGAGTTTTCTAAACATCGTCATATCTGTGTAATTTCACTAAACCTCATGCGAGGTTTGTACAATTTCCCCAAGTTTTGAAGACCTTCATAGGTTTTAAAAACAATTATCAAAATGCCACCACAATTAAGTTTTGTTGTTTTGTTTTGTGATCTTCATTTCTCAACAATTTTAATTCTCGGTCTTCCGGATTATATATCTCTCCTACTTGCTTTTAACTTTTACTTGTTTAGTTTAGTTTTTTAATTGAATAACTATGGGTTTTTCCACTTTAATTAATGACTTAACTTTATATAATTTAATTTGTTAAATCAAAATTGTAAAGTATAATTAATAAATGATTTTATCTCTCCTAGTTTTATAGTTTTTATCCATTTAAATGTCAATAAAAAAAATTAAAAAGAATTAAAAGAAAAATAAAAGTCAGGCACAAATTTATAAAACAATTTTATCGACTTGGTAATATGTAAATTTGTCACATCTTGATATTAATTTAATATAAAATATAAATTCTATAATTAAAATTTATATTGTTCATTTGTAAATGATAATAAAATTTTCCAAACTATAGAAAAATATTATAAGCATTGTATTAATGTCTTACATAAACATTTCAAAATTATATAATAATTTTGTTATTATGTTATAAAAATACAAGAGAGTGTGTGTTAATATTGAGGTATTAAAAGAATAAGAATGAGCTTTTTAATTAAAATTTTGAATTATTAATATATGCCCTTTAACATAAATTTTATAATCAAAATTTATATTGCCAATTTGTAAATGATAATAAATTTTTTCAAACTATAGAAAAATATTATAAGCATTGCATTCATGTCTTACATGAACATTTCAAAAGCTACATAATCATTTTTATTATATTATAAAAATACATGAAAATGTGTATTAATATTAAGGCATTGAAAGAATAAAAATAAATTTCTAAATTTAAAATTCGAATTCTTGATATATACCCTTTAGTACAAGTTAAGAGAAACTATAATTTATATATATATATATATATATATATAAAGGAGAGTTGAGATATTATCATCTTTTGAGAGAAGTTAAATGTGATACAAGTGGTGATATTAACACCCCCAAAATATTGTATGCGCATCCCTTTTTGCATGTTCACCCAATTAATTTTTTTTGAAATATTAAAAGTTTGTGATCATATTTCACAAATTACTGATATATCATTTTCTTCTTTCTAATCTCCACTATCATTATCATCATATTTTCTATCAAAATTTCCATTTGAAAAAATAGTACACATAGTTTCTATTTAAAATCATCCAAACAACAAACAATTTTCTATGTGTAGAGCTCTCTGCCTCATTAATAATACCAATAAACCACAAAGCCTTTTTGGGAGCGTCAACATCATAGCAACATAAACAACAACATATTGTATGAGCAGTGACGGACCCAGAAAAATTATTAAGGGGGGTACGTGAATAAAGAAATATAAGTATTGATATTCATATTAATATATATATTTTTTGGTATAGTAAAGTTCGATAATATAATATAGATTAAATAAAATAAATATATATAGTATTAAAGCAAAGTAAATATAAATCATAACAAAATCATTAAAATAAATAAAAATAAAAAATAAAAATGATTAATTTAAATAAGGCACAAACCATATGTAATTATTGGAAAATAATTTTAGTCTAATTTTATGAAAAATAAAATTGTATCTATAATGAACAACAATAAGTTTAACAATGAATTATAAATTATGTTCTAAATTTTTTTGAACTTCTAATTTTTATTGATTCTAAATAATGTAAAAGTAAAAAGTAAAAACTATATATAAAAAAAAAAGGTCAAATCATGATAATAAATGGAAAATTTTAATTCAATAACTTAAAGTTTAAAATTTTAGAATTAATTGATGGATGTATATTAAGATTTTAGGATTTTTTCATTGTTAGTGATAGGATATACATTTTTATAAACTCAAAATATATTAAATTTGAAGGTTTTAGGATTTGTTTCTTAGTTAGTGATAGGATATAAACTTTTATAAACTCAAAATATATTAAGTTTGAAGGCTTACCCGATTAATAAGTAATATGTAGTAAAATATATAAAAATGTAAATGTGTAAATGAGGGGTTGAATAATAAATGTGTATAAAATGTAAGAAGTAAATGTATAAAGAAGGGGTTGAAAAGTAAATATGTATAAAAAGGAAGGGATTGAGAAGCAAATGTTATAAAAAAGTGCAAAAGAAATGTTATGAAAAAAGGTAAAACCTGAATGTGTTAGTATCAATTCGAACATGGGAACTAGGTGAAAAGTATACACGCCTCCAACCATCAATGCGTTTCCACATTTTGTGGATGCATTGGCAGCATAAAACCTAATAAATATTTACAGAATTTCAGGGGGGGCACATGCCCTGGCTGGTCCAATACTAGGTCTGCCCTAGTATGAGGAAGATTGAACTACCTTCTAGCACAACCACCTTGTATAAGGATTACCTCGAAGCCATGAGAATCCAACACACAAATCAATTCCGATAAGCAAAATAATTCTTTTACAAACTCTGAAGCATTGCTAGTTTTGTTTAAATGTTTATTTTATAACTATTCCCCTTTGAGCTTCGTGTTATCGTTTCTTGGACAAGGCTTCTGTTGTCACAGAAAGTGATTACGAAAACAATGGTGCCTTCTTTCGCAACCCTTGGAATTTTTGAGTAGATGTTAATGGGCCATTAAATCATAGCAGCAGAAACAACAACAATAATGCAAATGAAATCGTAGTTTTTCAATAATATTATCAAGGATAATGTTGAGATTTTAAAAATAATTGTCCTTAGGGGTGTATATATAATTTTAAAGGGTGGAAATATCACCACTCATGTGATAATTAAAGCGCCCTTTCTAGTATAAGTTTTTGAGTCCACCATTGAATTGGGGTGATGAAAAACTAACAATATTTCAATTTAAAATAAATTATTGGTTGAATCCTCTCTTAATCTATGCCCGTCTTCTTCTTAATCTTTGTTATGTTTACGCTCAAATGCAAAAGAATCCTACCAAAATAATGACCTAAATAAGTATTTGTGTGTTGTTTGAGAAGAAATAATATGTGGCATGTTAGGAGAAATTTGTATAATTATTGACAGAGTTCAGAGAGAGAAAAGGAACAAAAAAGTTTAAAAAGGGAGTTAGTCATTTTGAATACACCCCGCCTATTTCATAAATTAATACCATCATGTTCAATGTGCAATGATAGGATTCTTTTATGTTGACCGTAATCGTACAAGTGAGGTCCATACCCCATACAGCACCTTGTCTCAGCCATATTATAAGACCTTCTCCAATGGAGCACCAAAATGGTGTAAAACACCAATTTAATGATCAAAACAAGTCAAGGTTGCACAAATTTGGTATTGGTGCACGAAATTCAAAGTTTTTTTTGGTGTTGGAGCTATAGTTCAACTGTAGACAATACCAAATTTCTCTTGAAGCCCACGTGAAGCTTTTTATTTTCTCAAATTTCCAACAATATCCCTTATGGAATAACTACAACAATTTTTTGGGTATTTATACCCTTTACCACAATTAATGTATTTATATAATTTGATTAATAATTATAAATAGAAATTAAATTATTATAAAAAAAGTTATACCATTGAAAATATTTGATTGAAATCTTTAAATTGAGTCTAATATTGAATATGTTTTAATATATTTTTAAGTTTTTAATATATATTATAAGTAATATATTAATATAAAATGAATTAAATTATGTAATGTACATATAAAATATTATTTTAATAATTATTTGATAGAATTGGTAATATTTTTAATGCAAAAACTCAATAATGTTTTAATTAACAATAACATTAATATTATCATTACCTTAAAGTAAACATACATGATTAAAAAAATAATAATAATGATTAGGATAAAACCATCATCTTCTTTTTGGTAAAACAAATATACTTTATTAATGATAATAATATTTTATAATAAATTTAAAAAATTATGTGAGAAATTAATAACTTTTTTTATATATTATGTGTAATTTATTTGAGAATAAGATTTTATAATGGGGTGGATAATAAAATAATTGAATAAAAAATTAGTTGGAAAAATGAAATGGATAAAAAGTTAGGTGGAAATATAATGAGAATAATTTATGATAAAAAAATTAAAAAAAAAATGTAAGTATTTAATAATTTTTTAATATATTGTGAGTAATTATTTGAAAATAAAATTTTATATGAAATAAATTAATTAATATTGGTTAAAAAATTATATATGGAATATTCTTTGAAGATACCTTTTACACCAATTTGGTGTCAACACATTGGAGTAAAAAAAATTTGGTGTTAACAAAAAAATTATGTCAAATTTAGTGTTTAACATTGGAGAAGACCTAAAATCCACGCAAAAAACAAAAAATCCAATAAATTTGGGCTAGTTTGAATTGGTTTCATGGTTAGGTCCACTTACAACATCAGCTGGTCCAATGTTTTACCAATATTGATGGTGCGTTTATTTCATTTGGAGGAATCGGAATAGAAATCGAAATAATCTGAAATCGGAATGACTTGGAATTGGAATGATGTATTGGAATCAGAATAAATTGTTTACTTCAACTACAGGAATCGGAATCGGAATCGGAATCAACAGTATTCTCATTAAATTGTTTACTTTATCTTGGAATCGGAATTGATTAATTATAAATTATAAAAATACACTTAATTAAAATTATGAATTAATTATAATAGTATGAAGTTTTTTATTATAATCGGCATTTTTTAATATCAAATAAAAATTATATTATAATAAAAAAACTGCATATTATTTTAATAGTCCACTAATCTAATGTGTAATTTTTTATTATAATATGCAGTTTTTTTAATATCAAATAAAAAACTACATATTTTAATTAAAAAAAAACTATATATTATTTTAATAGTCTACTATTATAATTAAGAAATTTGTGATAAAAAAATCAATGATATATAGTTTTTTATTGTAATATGCAGTTTTTTTTTTAATATCAAATAAAATAAGTTTTTTTGAATATATTTTTTAAAAAGGGTATAAAAGACTTTTTATTTTGATAAAATGAATGAGAATGGAATTCCCAAGTGGGTTGGGGGGAATGAGATTCCCATTCCACAACCTCAAATTGATGTGGGACCCACACTTTCATTCCCATTATAGAATGAATTTTAAGCAAGTAAACACTATCAATCAATCTCATTTCTCATTTTCATTCCCCAATCCATGAAGTAAATGCAGAGTTTTGAGCATGCATTTTATGCGAGAAGTACCTAATACATATTTTTCTGACAACTAAAAGTACTTATTTTTTGTTGTAAAAAAAAAGTACTTTTTTTTTTTAATCAATTCTAAAACTACTTAAATATGTTATTAACTGTACATCAGATAGACATAAAATGTTTAGAATTATTTAAGAAACGTATTTTTATGATGCAAAAGTCTTTTCAAATGCATTATACTAAAAGAATCATAGTTAAGACAAATAACTCATTTGGTTAGATTGTTTTCCAAGAAAAATAAGGAGTTTAGATTAATATTTTACACCTCGATTTTCAGGAAACAAGCACATTTATTCTTAATTCACTAGTTATCTATCTCTCACGTTGTATTAGCAATGAAATTTGAGTTTCACTTTATTTATATAAATAATAATAATAATAATAAGTGTAAGAGTAGTTAACTAGATTACAATAGTAATATCATATCTGCAGAGATCTCGATTAACTACTAAATTGACTTCAATCTATTTCAATTTCAAAATTATATGTTAGAGGAAGATTCAATCAATATTCTTATGATACTTTTGTCTTAAAAAATAGTTAATTGATTAATAAAACCATACACAATTAATAATTCTGATGTGGTATCAAAACACTTCTATTTCAACCGGAACAATAATTATAATTACCAAATATATTGTAGGAAAAATTCTAAAACACCACCCGATACATGAAATAATTTCATTTTACTATCCATTATTTCTTTTTCTTTTTTTCCGAAATGCCACAAACGTTATAATTTAATAGAAAAATTTGATAAAAGTTATGAAGATATTTTTAGCTCTAAGATTTTTATTAAAAAAATATAATGATCATAAAATAATATTTTTTAAAAAAATTATAAATTAATAAAAATCAATCTCCACCATCCATACAGACAGTGGTGATTAACATACTAAATTAAAAAAATAAAAATTGATAAAAATATATAAAAATAAATAATATTTTGAAATAAAATTTTTAAATTAATAAAAATGGAATAGGTAAATGATGGAGATAGCACATTAAATTAAAAAATAAATAAATTAATAAATGTTTTTAAAGAAAAAAGAACGGTCACCAGACATGAACCCGGGTTTTGGCCACCAATTTCATTTATTAAAAAAAAAAAAAAAAAGGGATTTCCAACGATGAACCCAAATTGGGTTTCCGACCATGAGCCCAGATTTTTAGCCAGTAATTTCATTTACGAAAAAACAAAAAACTCAGATTTTGAACCATGAACCCAGATCAACACAATTTAAAAAAAAAAAAGAATCAACATTTCCAAAATAAAAAGACGAACTTGCGGAACTTGGTCGCCCACTGAGTCGAGAGATTCTAACTCGGCATGCATGGCTGTCGGAAGGGGTGATTGGCGTTGCCCAGCTCCTGACCGGTCCAACGAGGGTCTTTCTCTTCCTCCTCCTCTTCCGCCACCGTGGAAATCATCCGGCTCACTCTTCCGGCCTTGGTCGCCTCTCTTGGTGGCTCCGCCCCTCGTCTCTATTGAAGACGGTGTCCTGGACAGCGCTGCATGGTGACAATGGCAAGGTCGTCGCTTGTACTCTCTCCTCCATTATCGCTCGAGAGAGAGAGACAGAGAGAGGGATGGAGCCAAAGAGAGAACACTCGAAAGAGTGAGAGAGGGCATGTAGGCGGACGTTGACTCACTGGTTGAGCTTATTTATATTTTATTTTTATTTTTAAATGATTTTTTTTATATTTTAATTAATATTATTTTAATGAAATTTTCATTGTTTTTCTTTTTTTTTTTTTCTCAAGAGCCAATCGATTAACCATGTAAACCTAACAAAATCCATAAATGTTAAAAGGTATTATTGTTTTTTCATATAGTTCAAAAGGTATTTTGACGATTTATATTAATATCAACTGATATTTTGAATAAAAATAAAATTATAAACAGTAAAATCTATATTTTTTCATACGGCAAAGGTTTTATAAGATTTTCCCTATGTAGTAATATGATATTTGCTTGCTATCCACACAAATTGGATCCTGGTACTCTTACGAACATATTTAACTTTACAATTATCTAAATTTAAATGACTGCATCATAGTACAATTAACCAATTTTTCAAAATTTATAAAATATTGAATAAACTTTATTTTAGTTCCTAAAGTTTCAAAAAATATTAATTTTTTAAAACTCTTTTAAATACAACTCATTTTATTCCTAACTTTTCAAAAAGGTTCAAACCACCAATCACTTAACGGTTAATATTAATAAAATATGTTAAAATACTTTTTTATATTTAATGGTTGATAGTGACACATAAATTATTGAAGTATTCTCTTAAAATAATAAATTTATAAATTAAATTATTTTATTTTATTTTAAAATTAAGTTATTAATTTATAATTTAAATTATTTAAAGTCATTATTGACCGTTAGTTGATTAATAGTTTAGATTTTTTTAAAAATTTTGAAAAAATTAAGGATGAAAAAATTGTTTACAAAATAATTTAAAAACTTGATTTTTTCAAGATCTAATGACAATCGGGTCGGGTTGGTTTTGAATTGGGTTAACGGATTGGGTTTAAGCGCCAACTAGTCTTGGGTTTGGCCTAGTATGCAACAATAGGGCAGGAACAGCCAGGAAGACACTACAAAATCTCTCTGCTTTGAAACAATAAAGGCGCTGCTTTAATGGTCACTTGGGTTTGTGTTCTGGGTTTTTGTTTAACTGCTAGAAACTTGAAACATGTTCTCACGTTAATGGTGTCGTTTTTGCACTCATTTAGACTTGGTTGCTATGTGTTTGCTTTATTGCCCAAATGAGTTTTACATGATTTTTTTTTTTTTTTTTGTTTCCTGTTTAAGGTTTTCTTTTGTTGATGCTCTGTTATTAGAATTTAACATTTATGTTTAGCAATGAAAGTATTATTATGTGCTTTTGAACTAGTTTGCAATGTGTTTGTTTTATTGCCCAAGTGAAATTTTGAGTGTATATAGAAGGCTTATCTAGTTTTGTTTTGTTACCAAATGGTTGGTTTGTCGTAGATGCGAAAACGTGATGTAAAGTAACGTGTGGAGATCGTGCGCCTAAAAGTTTGTGTATATATATAGTTAAGAGGTTCGTTTGTTTTACGTAGTGCAAACATGGTTACTTAATTGATGCTAGAAAGTGGAAGAGTTTTACTGTATTTTCCTTTTCTGCTATTTTCTCACCAAGCAGTCTTTTTTTTTTTTTTCTTTTAATTTTGATTGTGTAGTATTGATGCTTATATTGTAGTTTTATTTATTTGTTTATATATATATATATATATATATATTTTATTTTTTTTCAGGTTGGGTGGTAAAATTTATGCAAGTAGGGTTGTTTGGACGTCAAATATTAGTTTTTGTGGTTTGAGAATTGAGTGGTTGTATTTGTTGAAATGGGTATAACTACAGCTGAAAAAATGTCTGATGGTGCAAATTTGAGACACAAGCTCAGTAAAAGACTCAAAATTTCAACTGGGAAGTTGAAGAAATATAAGGAAGATGACAAAAAGAGTCAATCTGGTGTGGAAGATTATAAATCCTATAAGAAAGAGAGTGGTGGGAAGAGGAACATGAAGTCAAGCAGAAAAGATAAAGATTGTGGTAAAGTTCGAGCAGATAGTGAAGAAGACATGCGTGGGAATGGAAGGCATAAACCTATGAATGCTGAAAGGAAAAAGAAGAGAATTTATGCTGAACAAGATGTGGGTGCAGAGGCGAATATGTATGATGATGTAGAGGCATGTAATGAGAAAAATTTATTTAAGAAGGGACATAACCGAGTTAAATGTGATTCTGTTAAAGAAAAAAGTGATAAGCTGCGTTCAATCTGGGTTTCCAGTAAGCCAAAGGATGCTGCTTCTAAAACTAAAAATGCTTCTCATAAACCTAAGGATGCAGTGGAGAGTTCAGAAGGTTCCAATACGAAATGGAGGGGAAAAGTGAAACGGTCAGGCAAAGTAGATAGTGGTTTGAATACTACATTGAATAAACATGTGAAAAGCAAATTGGACTCAAATAAGAATGTAAATGCAACTCAGTACAAGTTCTCAGATGTATCTCCTTCAAAATCCTTCAACAAAACAGTTCGGGACAAGAAAGGCTTAGATGATTCAGAGGTTCTCGATGAACATCCAAAGAAGAAAAAGCGGGTGATCTGGAAAGAGCCATATGATATCTCAAATAAGCGGATAGATGACGGCTTAGTTACTGATGGTCAGTGTGTTATCAATATGTTCTGTTTCTGATTGTATCTACATGCTTTCAGTTGTTGTATGTGTAGCATGAATTTTGGTTGCAGTTGCTAATATCCAGAGTCTGTGTGTTGGTAATATATCTAAAGTCTATATGTTGTCTTATTGGATATCAATGCAAAGAAGTGGAAGACTGACTATAAGAGGAGTCTTGGGCTGCTTATGCTGTTCCCTGAATTTCAGTACAGGAATTGTTTCTCCTTAAAACACTCTATGAAAGACATATTACGAATGCAAGGAAAACCTGTGCAAGGTGGAAGTTATTATTTTTCCTTGTTTCAGTTGTAACAAAATTAGCAATAGAAGCTTGATCTTATACCAGGCACTGGGAGGAGGAATTGTGACTTTCTCCCACAATCTTGAAGATTAGATCAACTGTTCTTTGGTGTGTCTGCTCTTATGTCTTTGTACGCTTTGGCCGTTTTTCATGAAGTTGTTGCACAATAGGATACTTGATTAATTATATGCCAATTTTATCATGTTCTTTCCCATAAAAATGTCAGATTGTCTATGCCATGTTAGTTTGTTGTTACAATATAGACTTTAACTGATTGCTTTCTCAAGTTCTTAGTGGGGAAAGGGAGTGTGTCTGAAGATGCAAGGAGCAGGTTTCAAAGAATATCATAACGATAAACCTTACCTAGCCTTAACATGTTTTTGACTTGAACCGTTGTGCTATGAAATTGTTTGGACATCACTTGGACAACAAATTGGCTGTTGGTCACTTGTTTATTTATATAATTACATATGTACCATTTTAATTGTTTGAAGATGTCTTGAGTTTTCAATTTGAATTTATTTTCTCCCTTGTTATTGTCGAAAAAATTTTTGTTTTTCATTTGCTACATTTCTCAATTGCTTTTCAGAAAGTGCTAAAGAGAAGAAAAGGGATGTGGAGAAAAATGCTGAAACGTCAAAGAATGCACAATTTCGCGCGATACAACCTAGTCACTCAATCCTTTCCTTTGTGGAAGATAATGTAATTTGTATGAGCAGCCCTTGAGATTTTTGGGCTATAGTTGATACCTATCTTGTGCTTCCATTTTCTGTATTGATTCTGGATTTTTTCAATGACAGTTGTTGGGCCGAAGACGCCCTATTGAGATCCGGAGGGCAGGCTATAACATTGAGCTTTCTGCCTCATTAGATAACATTCCCTTCTCAACTAGCTCTGATAGAGAGCGTATTGAAGAAAATGTAGGTTTACTCTTTCATTTATATTAGTCTTGTAATACTTATAGAAGGTAAAAAGCTCGAGATTATCTATTAGGTGAAAATTATTTGGTGTATCATTTAATCATTACATTTTTCTAACTACTTCACACAGATATTTAGGAACAAGTTGGAATTTTTCGCTGCTGCAAAAGTTTCATCGTCATTTCCACCTCCTGATCTTCCAGAAATTGCATTTGCAGGTAGAAATTTCAGTTGGCATGTTTATGTTTCTTCTGCGCCTTATATTTTCTTTGAGCCAATATTTGTTTCTAGTTCATTTAGTTTTGATTTAAGATTCTATTGTTTCAAGGTTTTTTTTTTCATACATTCAATTTGAGTGCAGTAGTGAAAAAAGCTTTATCAACCCTTCCATCATTCTCAGAATTGGATGTATTAGGAAATGTTAAAGCTCTTTTTGTCTTAAATCTAGACAACTGCTTCACTTAGAATAAAAACAGGATTTCTAAGTTCTTTGGTTCATCCAATCATGTTGAAACTTCTATAGGTGAAATCTTGTTGTCTGCGGTTGATTGGTTCACACCCTGGCAGTCCTAGTTTAGTAATAGTCTTTTGAACATATTGTATACATGGCTGCATACATGGTAGATTTTGTTGATTTAAAAGTTTTTATTTTTATTTTTATTCTTCTATGAAAGTGAGACAATTACAACAATATTTGAATGTATTTCATATTCTAGGGAGGTCAAATGTTGGGAAGTCATCACTGCTTAATGCAATAACCAGACAATGGGGTGTTGTACGGACATCAGACAAGCCAGGCCTCACCCAGGTGCTTCTCTTTCCTACGAATTTTGATTACTGCAGTTTAGGAATTCTATAGTAACAACAGTGGTTGTTCTGCAGACAATTAATTTCTTCAAGCTGGGAACTAAACTCAGCTTGGTTGATTTGCCTGGATATGGCTTTGCTTATGCAAAAGAGGAAGTTAAGGATGCGTGGGAGGAACTTGTGAGTATATCACACAGACAATAACTTTTGTTATGTGCCCTCTTTCATATCCAAGTCTTTTTATACCAATTAGATAATCTTGTTCCTCTGACTTGTCACTTCAAGATTTCATTAAATACAACTTTCATGGGAATAAATTAGAAGATGGCCCTATTGGTTATCTGTTGCTCAATGTTTAAGCGATAGGACAAATAATATTTTGGTCACCTTTTGGGTAGTACTATCACAATAGTATCACTTTTTATCAAAATAACATATTATTTGGATATTGTCTTCTACATTAACCTTTATTGATGTACTACTGCTGGATAGAAGAAATTGTAACTCAAATTATTTTGGTAGTACATTGCTGCCCCTTTTACCTTCGATCCGTTTGAAGCATCAAAAAATGGCTGTAACATATAAAATTTTTGGTGTCTTTGATTTTGTTACAATATGTTATCAAGTATTTAATGATTTTATTGACTTTGAATTGCTGTTGCAATCAGTATATGCATTGACCAAGTGAGTTAGGGGTTTTGATGGAAGATGAAGAATTTGTGATGTTGTATGCTGTCATCTGCCATCCTTCACTTCCTGTGATTATATGATCAGATATTTAATTAAGTTTTATAATCCTCTTTTTTTGATGTTCTTCTACAAATGTGAGTTGCTTAAAATGCTACATCACCATATATGCCAGTTGACTTACTAGTCTGGAAACTATATAAACTTGTAGGTAAAGGAGTATGTTTCAACCAGAGTTGGTCTAAAGCGAGTATGCCTTCTAATTGACACGAAATGGGGCATGAAGCCAAGAGATCATGAACTCATTAATTTGATGGAAAGGTAGGTATCCACACCCTGTTGAATACCTTTTGAGAAAAGTCAAATGGTGACGTGTATGTTTCCTCGCACGAATGAAGCTTCTTAAAATTGGATCAAAGGTCTTCGAGACTGTCATTGCTTAGTATGAAAAACTTTTTGTAACTATGAGATATTATTTTGTCAGCAAAAAATGTTTACTTCGTGCTGCTAGGTTTGCTGCATTTGTGGAACTGCATATTGTCTTTCCTTGCATATAATAATGGCAGACATACTAGAACGTACCATAGTTTAACAATGTGTTTCTTATGAACCTCACAGATCTCAAACTAAATACCAGATTGTATTAACAAAGACAGATACAGTGTTTGCAATGGATGTGGCACGTCGTGCTATGCAAATTGAAGAGGTAAATCTTGCACTATGATTCTCTTTTCTAGAATTTGCATCTCCACCTTCGAGACTAACAGCTTTCTAATACCATCTTAATTTGCAGAGTCTCAAGGCAAATAAGTCTATTGTTGAACCTGTGGTATGGAGTAGAAATCACATTTGATTGATATATATTCTTTTTAACTTACTTGTCTACCCAATATTTTAGAAACAGACTAACAACTGTTTTACTTCGGTTTTAATTCAGATGATGATAAGCTCAAAATCTGGAGCTGGTATTCGAAGCTTAAGAACAGTGCTCGCTAAGATAGCTCGGTTTGCCAAAGTTTAGTTCTTGTTAAGGTGAATCTATGTATATATATATATAATTTTTCCTTTGGAAATGTTTCTTAATAATTTAGTATGTCAATATAATGTGACTATTTAATTAAAATAGGTATTTAGCTTTAGGTCTATATAAACTGGAACCACTCATATTGACCCAAAACTGCAAAACCCTGTCTATATGTGTTCAAATCCATTGCTTTCAACCAACCCAGATCTCTTTTTAATATAAATGAATCTGCAAGTTGGTTGGCCATGGACTAGCTGCATTTGTGACTATATATCCGCAACATGTTTCTAATTCATAGTTGATTAGGTAAACTCCATTCCTTTCTTGCAGGCAGGGGTCCACTGCAGCTGTAGATTTTCCGGCTTGACATTGCAGAACTGTAAGGGTCAATTTTATTTGTGCAAATGCAAGCAAAGACAAGGTATCATTGCCACTATCAGCCAGCCTAAAAGGTCCATTTTGGTGAGCAGAAAGGTAGTTTTGGCGATGAAGTGTGTTAAACAGGACATTAGATGTGGTGAAATGTCTAATTTCCAACCACATCAAGCTCTGGATAGTGTTATTAATTTGTGATAGTTGTTCTATATTCTAGATCATCATAGTTCAAATATTAGTGAAATAAGATTCTTGACATTTTTAAAGTCAAATTCTGCTTGAGCTAATTTTAAGGCCTACACAGATCAAAATGAGAGAGAGTTCGAAGATTTGACCTTGTATTTGCTAGGAATGTTGACTTTTTTTAGATGCTATAGCAATTGTATGCAAGAAATGACCCATCAAGCTAGCTGTTACATTAGCTGGATTTTATCTCTACAAATAGATAGACAAGAACTCTGTGGCGAACTCATCCATTTGACTGGGGAAGCCAGTTTGAAAATGTTTTTAAATTTAAGGGGAAAATATCAATAAAGATAATTTAGGACAAATTTTAAATATTCTTTACTTATATAATAATAATAATAATAATTTTACGGTCAATGCATCATAACTTTTAAATTGTTAGGATTATCAATGAAAAATATGCATCACATCTAAGTTGAATAGGAGAAAGAAATTTTTTGAAAGAGAAAATGTAATAAATAATTTTGATTGATGATTTTAATAATTTAAAAGTTATGACGTACTGATCATAAAAATGCTATGTATATATTAGCTTATAGGGTCATGTGGCTTTGCCATTGAATTCAGTGTTGACATCAATATAATTCAAAGTGAAGAGTAATATTATCAATAATGTTAAACATTTTCCTTGATCCTAAAGGGTCAAGAAATTAAAGTTTTACTATTATCTTAAAACATAAGGTTGGATAAATTTTTTTAAATGCTAATACATTAGAAGTTTTTCTTTTTCATAGTTTAGTAGAATTAAGTAAAAATTTTACATTTCTCTAAAACTTATTGACAGCAAGAGAGTCATTGACACACATTATATACTTAATATATCATGATTATTTAAAAGTATTGAAAATGATAGTTATGGAAAAGGTTCGTGTAATAATACTATACATTTATCCTATAGAATAATATAATAAACATTTTACAATTGCCATGTAGATAATTTGATGATGTGGTTAATGATAAGTATTTCCTCAAAACTTATATGCAATCTCTCATATTAGTAGAAAAAAACTTATATATAATCTATCATATTAGTAGAAATAACTTAAGATAAAATTTTAAAGGCTTTTTTTTTAAGTACTAAATAACTGAGAGCATGTTTTACTAGTTCCAAAGAATTGAACTAATGTTTTCTGACATTGTTTTACTATTCAATCTTTTTAATGATAAAAATACCATTGTTTTAAAATTTTAAAAAAACCCATCCATCATCTTTAACATTTTTACTGTTCACATTTTTACCATTCATTTTACAATTTTAGATTTTAAAATGTTAAAATACCTTCGTTTTCAAACATTTTATATGAAATAGGTAAAAATAATTAAAGTTATATTTTCGGTTGTAATGGTTCTTGCATGCCAGTTGTCTTCATGGTGCCACCCAATAGGATGTTTTTTTATAACCACTACTGGTTGTACTTTGGAACATGTAAATAGGGTTAATTGCACTAACATACCTTATTTTTCAATGTAAAAGCTTAATGTTCAACTAATGTCAATAATAGCAACAGTCTCCCATGATCTTGACGTTAACCATTACACTTAACGGTCAAATTGAATTTTGTTTTGAAAAGTTTTGTATGCCCTTAAGTTGTAAGGCAAGTGATGTGATGGGTAAGTGAGGTGTACATGCTTATATCTTAGTGTTGCATTTACAACCACACTTTTATAGAAAAATGACCCAAACACTTCAAAATGGTATGATATGGTATGACTGTTGCTTTACAATAACAGATATTAGATTATGAAAATGTTCTTATTTGTTGTTGTATTAATGATTGTAGTGTCACTTTAGAAAAAGTGACTAGATAATTTCATGTAATATGCATGTCTAGCATAATTGTAATTAACAATGTAAAAGATGAGTAAAACAATAATAGTTATGCATTAGATTACAAGTCCGTAAGTTATTACCATCTATGTTTAAACATGTATGACATCTGTTGTATCAAATGACACATGCCGCCTATGTATGAGGTAAATCTAAACTATTAACTGCCTTTGTACATCTAACATCACAACTGTGAGAGTAATAAAACTAAGTTGTATAAACATGCACATCTACTCTTCTGTGATGTAATACAAAACCATTTACCTGACAAGCAAAAATGAGGTTCATCTGTGATCAATAATAAACCCATATATGCAATACCAACCATTGCATATTTACAAAAGCTATACAACTATTAACACCAAAGACCTCCTAAAACTAAGGCAGAAGCTATTTTTCACATGTACTGTTAAACTATATACCACCATATCCTCCACTAGGACGCACAAAAACTTCACCATAATCTAGGCTAGCACAAAAACTTTAACAAATCTTACCATATGCAAAATTCCATCCCACAACTTAGACCACTTGTACAAGATATTGCAGCAACAAAAAACCCAAAATATTCCAAAAGGCAACATCAACAGAAAGTAAAATAAACTAGTATTTAAACTTTAAAATAAATAGTAGGATAAGGAACCCTGTCCTAGAAGAGTCCACTCCAATCAATGTCTAACCCTGCAACTGTTCCTACAAGAAGTAAAACAATGCATGAGATATGAAGCTAAAAATGCAATTACTATGTATGACTAATTTCAATAACGTGAACTACTCTTCAATCAATATATATATATATATATATACACACATATATATAACATAGACTACTCAAATAGTTACCTGAATTAGCTCTGGAATGATTTGGAATTGTAACATTATCACTAGTTTGTAATGAGGCAGAGGCAGTCACCGACTATGAATAGGTTGCAATAGTAGTCATTGAGACTTTGTCATTATCAGTATGAACATGTGAACTAATTCACACAGCATTATGTGTTGAGCTTTCTCCAACATTTAATCCCACCTTAAGCCTCTTCTGAGATACATTGTTAGAGTTGCTCCTGATCTAGATATAACAAAAAAATCATAAATTCTTGTTTATCAAATTGATAAGAAGGAAAAAAAAAAGGTTCAAACATAGAATAAGGTTGCAAAACTAAATTTATATTATGTAACACCTCAAACAACCTTTTCCCTATATTTGTTTTGCTTGATTCCTACAAAGTAAAACACAAATATCAACATTTACTAATTGTAAGGTAAAAGATGTATTCAATTTTTTTTTTAATGAACTGAATATTAACAAATATAATGTCATAAAACCAAACAATATGCATCCTAATCCTACTTTACACAACCTCTATACCTAAACAACTCATATAAATTCCCATGTGAAATTAATTTTTTTTCTTCACAAATGTAATCAAAACTACCAAGTTTTGCAATAATTACCCATCTTCAACAAAACTATAAAACAAAATTGAAAAAAAAAAAAAAAACAATCCCCAATTAGTAGTTATCTAAACCCTATTGTTTTATGAATCAATCTTCTCACTAATCATTCTCAATTATTAAAAGTTTTCCTTAGCAATACCTACGAAGATGCCAAACAAGTAACACCCATTCATCAAACCCTTTCTTTTTTCAATACTTTTACATAATCCAAACTCTAGTTCATATAAAAACCACACAATATCAAGATTCTCTGCAAAAGTTTAAGAAATAAGTGTAAAATGAACAACACAAAAATAAGTTTAGATGACATGCATACCTTTTCCTTAATAAAAACCAGACATCGTTCTTTGTTAAGATGACATGCATACTTTCTTCAAGCTTCTTCAACAAAATGTGTTAAGAGTTGTGTAATATAGGTTGGATTTGGCGCCAGGTGAGGTTGTTGTATGTGCGTCAAAGGAAATGGTGTCAAATGGAAATGAAATGAGATGACTTGATTTGAGATATTTGTACACAGACATTTTAATTTATTATGTTCTTTCATTTCCCTACAAAATTACAACATTGCCCTTATATTGTTAAATGATGTTAAGAGTTGTGTAATATAGGTTGGATTTGGCACTGAGTGAGATGGTTGTATGCGCGCCAAAGAAAATGGTGTTAGATGGTATTGAAATGAGGTGATTTGATTTGAGATGTCTGTACACAGACATTTCAATTTATTATTTTCTTTCATTTCCCAACAAAATTACAACATCGTCCTTCTTTCCTTAGATGCTAACTGCCTAACGTTAACATTAGGGGGTGCTACTGCTATTATTGACATTAGTTCAATGTTAAGCTTTTATATCAAAACATAGGGTATGTTAGTGCAATTAACCCTATGTAAATATTCACTAAACAACACCATCTCCCATTCAAAAAATTAATCCTCCACAATCACCACCGTGACCACCACCAGCTCCACCATCTCTATTTACTGTTCAACCATCCATTTCATCCATTCTCCCATAACAACATCATCAAAAACATCAATCATCCTTCAACAACTTCCAAAAAATAAAAATAGAAGAAAAAAAATAATAGAACAAGGGAGGTTCTTGTGTCCTAATAAGGTGCAATTTGAACTACATTCTAATAGGATGTGATTCGAACGCAACTCAAAGGAAGCAATTCGAATGCGAATCACATCTTCGAATCGCTGCGAATCCATCAACAACATCCAAAAAAATTAAAAAAATATTAAATAAAATCAAAATAGAAGACTGGGTTCGTTGAACCCAAATCGAGAACCAAATAAAAAAAAATGAAGGAGATGAAAGGTACTGGTTGGTCGCTGGTGATGGAGGATGGGTGAGCGAGAGAAAGAGAGAAATGGACAAGAATATAGGAGCGAGAGTGACAAAAAGAAAGAGAGGGAGGAGTGAGAAAGAGAAGAAACTAGTAGAGAGAGAAGGATGGAAAAATTTTTATATTAGTTTTTTTTTTTTTTTTAAAGAAGATATTAGTATCTTTTTATTTAAATTGGTGTCAATAAAACTCATCTAAATTATTTGATACTAGTTAAATATGACACTAGATGCTATTTGACATCATCTACACGATTTTAAAAAGTGGAGCATTATTCAAATATGCCATGAAGGTGAAGACGTGATACAGCCTGTTTAATTTTTAAATTTGTAAATGCAAGTCAATGTCAATGCTGTCCTGCCAATAGGCATCCAAGCAGGCTAAAATATTAGCAAATGGAAAAGTAGCAATTGGAGTGGCAGTGCATGACACTGGAAAATATGTATATAGAGAGAGAGTACAGGTACATTACAAATATATTTATTACTATTGGATTCTTCTGATCAGGATATTAAGATTTAATCCGGAATTAAAGTTTCCGAAAATGGGAGAAACAACCCAAATAAAGTGAAAAAATCACTTACAAGTTAGATGAAAATAGTGTAGTTTGAATATTGAACTAGAGGTTCAAGAAGAGTCATGTTTGAATCTTGGACAAGAAGAGTCATGTCAGAGGGATGGGTGCCACTGGAATGAGATCGTTGAAACCAAAACTTTGAAGAGGTGTATTGGACCAAGTGACGGTGGATCCATTGGGTTGGGTTGATGTTATCCAACTCAAGCTGCACCAAGTCATATTTTTTGTCTTAATTAATAAACACATGTCATGCTGGTCTTATTAAAACCTAAATCTTTAATACATAACCATTAAATACATATTGATATGTTAATAGGACCACAAATAAAAATATTAATATTACTGACCTTCATTATGCCTTATAAATATTCATAATGAGAATATAATAAAATAATAATGTCATCACAATTTTTGTTAGAAAATACATGTGATTTTTTTAGATGGAAGAATTGAAATTATTTTTTTTCAAAAAAAATATCACTATATATTTATTTAAGTTGGTTGCCAACTTTTTCTTTGATGGGAGCTTGAGTCCGACTTTGCTTTTAAATAATGCTAAAGAAAAAAAAAAATAAAGTTATGGAAGAACTCTAGCATGCTATATCTAACATAGGAGGAATTATTTGAACTACACTAAAAGATTTTATTTAAACATAAATACACTATTCAAATCACATTTGTAAAATTTGGTCTACTTATCAAAACAGGTTCCGATAAAACTCTAATCTATGCCCTACGTTAGCACTCTAAACCAAGCTATGCCTATTATAATTAATTTATATAAATTATTCGAATCACACTTAAAGGGGTTAATCTATAAAAATTTCAATAAATCCTTAATATGCCCTAAGTATTAACCTTTCAAAAAAAACTATATTCATAATGCTTGATCCATATAAACTATTTAAGCTTCACCTGTAGTGGTGCATCTAGACAGGCTATTAACAACTTCTATCCATATAGGACATAAGCTCTCCAAACAAGTGAGCTTAAAGCTTTATCAGCACATTGTATTTTAGTACACCTGCAATACTTGGTGGCCCTGAAATAGCAATAATAATAATAACAACAAATTATTTATATTGAAGCAAAAATTATCTATATTGAAAAAAAAAAAAATTATTTTTTGAACAAATTTCATCCAAACCTCTAAGTTTCAAAAATTTATAACTTTTACTAACGAATTGAAAAACTTGATAGATGGTCCTAAAGTATCAGAAAATATATTACTTTGATCAAACCATCATTTATACTTATTCAAACTTAATGGTTTCTGGAGTATCATTCTCTTTAAACATAACAAGAACACGTGTCAATACCAAACAAAACTTATATACTCTAACAATTAATTATTAAAAATTGAAAATTATAAAAAGAGGATTATAAATAGATAATATATATTTAATTAAAAAAAAACTGATCTATCTCAAATGCATTCCATTGGGATGGGCGGTTAAGATAATTTTTTTATAAAAACTTTTCAAAAGCTAAAAAAATTGTGATGATGGAGAAAAGAATTCTCAAATTTTAAAGAGAAAATTATGAAAATAACCATTTTTTGAAGTTGAAGCTAAATAGTAATTATTTTTTAAAATTTCTTATTTTTATTAAATATATTTTTATCCAAAAACAGTTATTATTTTAAGATTTTGAAAAAAAATTCAAAAAAAAAAAAAAAAAAAAAATTTATTAAAAAAAAAAACCACTTTTAAAATTTCGGAAACCCAATTTTTTTTCTTTGCTTTTTTTTTTTTTAATTAATCTGTTGAGAATATTCGTTTTTCAATATTATAAAAATAGGGAGGGAAAAAACTGATACGCATGTGCAGGAATACTATTCAATGCAATAAAACCAAGAAAGAATTGGTAAGCCTTATTGCAGTCCCCACTTCGTATTGTTATTAAAAGATGTCTGCACATTCACATTCATTAAAGTAGTCGTGTGTCTCACCCACTCCACCCCCAGGCTCCATTTTTTGACTACTTCTCTGAATGACAAATGTGTCCTCTCAGGTTCATCCTCATCTTCCTTTCCGCCACTCTCGCCGGCTTTTTCGTCCTCAGAAACCTCAAATCCCAACCCCACCTATCAGACGATGCCGTCGACTCCGATAACAACATCATAGACAATGATTCCAATGCCGCCTCTTCTGCCGGCTCTCTCTCTAAGGTATCTGGCCTCTCATTTCTTTCCCCAAATTTTTCTGGGTTTGGTTTCGATTTTCTAAAAGAGTGGAGATTTTTTCTGGGTTTGGTTCATTTTGCTTCAAGATTGGAAATTTCATCTGGGTTTGATTCCATTTTGGTTAAAGATTGGGAATTTTATCTGGGTTTGTTTTCAATTTGCTTCAAGATTGCAATTTTGATCTGGGTTCAGTTTGAATTTGCTTAAAGATTGGGAATTTTATCTGGGTTTGGTTTGAATTTGATTAAAGATTGGAATCTTATCTGGGTTTGATTTGACTTTGATTGAAGATTGGAAATTTTTGGTGGGTTTGATTTAAATTTGCTAAAAGATCGGAATTTTGATGTGTGTGTGTGTGTGTGTGCAGGTTCGTGTAGCTGTGGAATCTGGGTTCTGGACGTTTGTGGACATGGCGAGTGGTAAATATTTGTGGAGGCACTTGGTTTCTTCGTCGTCTTCGAAAAGTTCATAGTTTGATGCTGTTTGTGTTCGATTTTGAATATAATTTGGAGGGTTTTGATTGTAATGTTGTAACTAACGTTTGTCATTTACATAAATTACATACTTACAATTTCTGTTTTTTTCACTTCTTTGTGTGTGTGCCCCTGTACTTAGCAGCAATAAAAAGTTCAGTGAAAGCTTGTTTATTAAAGCTTAAATAGTGTCTGGGTTGTAAGGGATTCAAAGCTCCTTGGATGTGAATATAATTTGCATCTCTATCCGCATTTGTTCTGCATATGCATTCATATGGTTTTGATCTGTGTGACAAGCCTCGGCAAGCTTAAGTTTTTTGGTTGAGTGGGAGTGTAACACTTTTCTTTGATGGTGTTAGAGAGCAGTAATGGTTTTGACTTATAGCAAAAAAGAAATGAATTAGTGAATGATTGACGGTACTAGTGCAAATCTCATTGGCACTTGCTAACATATGTCTTCGTTTTCGTTAGTGCTCGTAAGATAAGAATTTTCGAAGTGATAGAAACACTGGATATGCTGTAAATACTGTTAAACATATGTAGATAGTGTTTGATAAATTGATGATATATGTTTGGAATTTGTTGTTTGTGTTTTTATCTGCTTAATGGTTGAGTAGAAGCATAAAAGAATAGAATTTATTTGGTAATAGGTTGAATATGACATCTATGTCTTGCTTGCTAGCTTGCCTGAACTTTGCTTAATATATTTACATCCTTTGGTTGATATTGTAACTCACGGGATTACATTTTGCTACTCCTAATGTGCTTACGTCTTGGGGGTATTTTTGATCTTAATGCTAACCGCTCACTAAAATGTATAGTTGTAGGGGTTTTTTCTTTGGATCCATGTGTTAATCTCATCAAGGTTGGTTAGATCAAGGCAGTTGGAATGGGAAATGTGGAAGTCATTAATGTTAAGAATATCGGAAACATGGATACTTATTAAGGATTCATAGTCTTAGGTTCTAAAATGTGTATACATTGATTTTGCGAGAAATGAGTTTAGGTGCACATGAGCAATTTAAAATTGCTTCTGGTTTTTCATGTTGAGGCCATTTTGCCTTTTACAGGCTTTGGATGTTGAGGCCATTTTGCCTTTTTACTTATCCCCTTATTTGCGATTGAAACCTCTGGTTTGAATCATCAGAGTGATTTGTGTCCTATGAATTCTGATTCATCACATTTGAATTGTCATTGAGTAAAAACCTAAGCTCCATGTCATTTTGCTTTCTGATGAACAATGACAAGAGAGCACCCTAGCCTTCATGGTTTAGGAACCGGATGGCATTTTCAGAATCCCACCTGTGAAGTTTTCGATATAAAACCTACCTAAGCACGGGTGATGATGTAACATCTAATTTGATTCATTTTGTCAGCTCAGGAGAACTGTTATAGAAGCAATGCTAATAGTTAGAATGAAACTTGTTAGATTCTTAATACAAGAATGAAATATTTTTTGATATTTTTTGCGTACTACATTTCTTGTAACACTTACTAGGTTCATGCTTATATGAATTTGCATAGTTTGGAGTCAATGCATACACATACCATTCTGTTGCATAGATTGAGATGGGATTTGTTAATACCTATTTTGTGATATCACTTTTTTTAGATATCATCTACATAGCCTCTGGAACTTGGGTTATTACCAGGAAGTGGGGTCATATTGAGCGGTGGTTGTTACTTCTTTTCTTTCTTTCTTTCTCTAATAGAACTGATTTTAAGTTAATTATTATTATCAACATTATTTTTCTTAGATTTTTTTATCTGTCTTTACATCTTGAGCGTTCGACCAACCAGACTGCTGCTCTCACAGTTTCTTATTATATGTTGCATTCAAACAACCCTGATGGTTTAGAAGATCACCTTCAATGGATTGAAGTGAAGAAGATAGAAATCCTGAGAAGCAAAATGGTTCCTGAATGTGGTTTTATTTGAGTAAATAGGTTTGACGACGCTATTGAACCATTAATATTCTTTAGATTCACATGTAATGGTTAAAAGAAGATAAATATTTCAAAATAGAAGAACCGGCTGTACATACAAATTCTGTATATAAGTAAGAGTTATGATGTACCCTAACACTACCCTTCTGTTTAATAGTAAAATCTTCCTACTTATGAGTTAGATTCTGTTAATTTAGAATATCAAAAAAGTAATTTCAAGGTTGATCTATTTATTTTTACTTAATCTACTTTAAAGTTGACTTATATTGTAACATTAGATTCATTTGTGACATTATTTAGAGAAATGCTAATTACACTCTTCCAATCCATTCTTTTAATTCACTCTCCATGGTGCATAACACGTGTATAAATTTGTATATTCATTGAACATGACATATGTCCAAAATATAAAAATTATGATAAGTTTTAAAATAATGTTACATTTCCTTAAAATTTGTTCAAAAATTTTATCCAAATGATATGACAAGTTGATTTGTGACTATTATATTGATTTTGGTGTGATACATAGTGTTGACGTCCTGAAACGGTCAACTCAGAGATTCAAAGGTCCAGACTACGAACGAGGTAATAAATGATATTAAGTGTGTAACGAATAAGGTTTAAGGTAGGTATGTTGTAATAAAGGCGTAGGAATGTTGGTTAAATGGAGCTAATAATGAAACAATTAATATAGAAATGAGTGGGAAGAATGGATGCAAACATAAGGATTTTTACGTGGTTCGGCGACTGCACCTACGTCCACGGCCACTCTGGAATAATTCCGACAGAGTGGTGGTACACTAGTGTGATTCAACTTGTTTTGTATAGTAAAAATCTCCCCTATTTATAGAGGGGGGAGAGATACAAAAGAGATACAAAGAGTGTCCATTACGTTATAAATGATGGTCATTTCACCTAATCCTGACATAAACATGCTGCATTTATTGTAAAGGTAATGATTGTCCATTCCATGCACACGTCTGTATTTATTGCATCATGAGAGATCTTTTCTTCATTAAATGCATAGCCACCACATTAAATGCTCATTGGAAATTGTGTAAGTGGCGCCGGCGAGAAATCAGAGCATTAGGTAGGACTGATGACTTGCTGCACAAGGTATTACTTGGCGTGAGCTCCCTGGCTCGACGGACTGAGTGAGCTGAATAGGCGTTGAGGCGGGCTGAAAGTAGGCTCGAACTGTTTTGGCGTTGTGCGAGCTCGTCGAGCTCGCTGCAGCAACTTGAGGATTGGGCCTTCTGGGTCTTCATTCCTGTTCATGCTTATTGGGCCTGTACTGGCCCATTTGTCCAAGTCGAGAAAACGGACATAACACATAGATAATGTTATAATTACACATAAACTTATCATATCATTTGGTAATGAATTTGAAAAATTTATTGATAATATAACATTACTCTAAGTTTTATGTTTAAAACTACAATGAAAGTATAACGGTATAAGTTTATATATATGTCATTTACTGAATGGACTGGAGAGCGAATTAAGAGAGTGTATTTTACATCCCCTCATGTTAAAGGCATAATAACCGTAGAAGGCTTACCCGAGCCCTCCCACGTGCAAAGAGTTAGGAAGAAGAATTAGATATTGAAAGGGTGAAAAAGAAAAAAAAAAAAAAAAAAGTAAAAAACAAACCACATGTAGTGTGTGAAGTAAAGGAGAAAATAAAGAATTCCTTTTTCTTTTCTTGTCTTGTTAATGTGATCAATATGTTAACATGATCTTTTTATTATTATTATTATTTAAAAAATGTCAAAGTAGTATATATATAGGTCATCCTTTTATATTGATTAAATATAATTACTGGAACAATTTGTATTTATCGTATTTAATTTTTTTTGATATATTTATCATATTTCACTTCAATGATTAGGAAAAAAAATCAATACCTAAAATTAATAAAGGAAATTGGAAAATTTCTATTAGGGTATCTCACAACAATCAAGTGTTTTTTGTTTTGTGGACAATAAATCAAATATAGTAGTAAAATCCAAACATTAATAATCAATTTACATTATAAATTAAAAGAAAAAAAATGAATATTTAAATGACATAACTTTACATACGTTCCCCTTTGTTGAGATTGAATTGTGAGAGATAGTTTGTATGTAACTAATCGAAGCATTGATTTCCATAAAACGCGATCATTATATATATTTTATAAATATGTACTTTTATCTTTTATTATAAGACAAATATACTCATATAATATATTCTACCAGACCCAAGTGCCAATCGTAGAAAAAAAACATGGCCTGACCACAAAACAAAATTTTCCATTATGGGAACTTGGAGAAAATTAAAAATTATAATAATAAGAATAAGAAATAATCTTATTTTTCCCTCATGATTTGATATAAGGTCAAAATTTCTTGATATTTTTAAAAATTACTAATATCTCATTCTTGATTTATAAAATAGATCAAATATCTTTTGTAATATATGAAAATATTCAAAAAATCATTTATTATGAAGGTTGATGTCAAAAATCAAAGTTTGATTATTAGAAAAGCAAAATTATAGGGATATTTTAGTAATTTAAGTTATTTTGGTCATTTTAGTAACGGTTGAGATGAAATGAATAGAAAATAATTAGTAATTATGTCAAGTTAGGAAAGGAAGGTGGGATCCTCCTTTAAAATAATTTACAGTTAATTTTAGAATACATATATATTTTTTTTTAAATAAATAAAAGGTACAGTCCCAACGGTCGAATTGCATTTGGAGAGAGAGAGAGAGAGAGAGAGATATGGGAAAGAGGAAGGAGAGAAAAGCTGTTGAAAACAAGCGAGAAGAAACCCTAAATCGAAATCGAAATCGAAATCAAATCAAACAAGAAGAAGAAGAAGAAGGGAAGAAAGAAAAAAGGTTTTTCGGTTGCTATCTATTGACTTCTCTCAGCCCTCGCCACAAAGGCCACACTTATATCGGGTCTCCTTCTCTTTTCCCATCTGGATTTCATTTTCTCGCTCAAGATTGATTTTTTTGTTTTTCTTGTCATGATTTACTTAATGGGTTTAATTATTTATTTAAATTCTTGAAATTTAGTGTATTCTATCGATTGGAGCTTGTTCTTTGTTAGATGGGTGGATATTGTGGAGAGAGCAAAACACTTTTAGTGGTTTCTTGAGTGTGCATTTGAATCATTTTCTGTTGACAATTTTTAAGTTGGAGTCAAGTTTTGAGATGTTTATCTGATTCCAGAAACTGGGGTTTTGCAGATTCACTGTGAATCCGAGGCGACGAATAAGGCAGCATAATGGTGAGATACGGTGTGGAGCTTGGCGGACAAAGAGCCGCCGCCCTTGGGAAATGGTTTTGTGCATTTATGGTTTCCCGACGAATGTGTCTGCTCTTCAGGTTAAATACATGTTCTTTAAGCTGTTATGTTATCTTTATCATTAAGTTGATTGTTGGTTTATAGGGGTTTCTTGTATTTTTAGTTGATTTCCATGCATACTGAATCGTAAAATGCTTACCGGTCTTGATATTTAATCCTTGTGTTTGTGCTAATTAAATTTTTTTTTCATATAAGCATTGTCGACACAACTAGTATTCTATTTGAAGCTTGCTAATGAAATAACTTGACAGCCAGTAATTGGTTAATGTTGTTTGGAACCATTTCTGTTCATGTTGTGTTATGGTATATTTGATGTCCTAATTGGTGAATCATATCACATGCAAGGCATGTCTTAAAATATTTAACCCATCTCTGGGTCGTTTTAAGTTAAATTTTGCACAAGCAAGTTGACACAAATAGAATTCGACTTGACGGTTATGAAGGATGTTAATCACTTGTCTTTTTAATAACTAGATAGTCAGTTTTTGGTAAAGTTTTTTGGGCCTATGGTGGATGGCCTGAATCAACAAGATTCTTACCCCTTTATGTAGATTTCTCCAGTTACCATTTCCTGTACATTGTATGCACACAAATTATATTCAAATAACATGTGAACCATTTTTTTAGGAGATTATCTCTGATTTGTTGCAATAAGACAGTTTTTCACTCATTGGTGAACTCTGGCCTATGTCAAGGAATATTTTGCATTAATTAAATCTTCTGATGATTTATTATTGGCAAAGTTCTTTATAGATGGTTTTATTTGAGTGAATTTTGTTGTACTATTTGCAATTCTGAGTTCATCATGCAATTGTTTGTTTAGTTTTGGAGACAAAGTGATGCAAAGACCTAGAGGTTTGAGCCTGAAATATTGGCAGCCACTTATTCTGATTAGTATTTCAGTTATCTTAGACTTATGCACTGCATGTGGGCTCTAAATTTGCTTTGCAAATTCGTACTAGATTTACCATCGATTCAGAGATACCAGTTTCTTGTTTATAGTAATGGTAAATATTATATCAAATCAGTACTCAATCTTATTTGCACTTGCAGTTTGAGTGGGCCTGGCAGCATCCAGTGGAATCACTTGCTGTGAGGCAAGCAGCTGTGACTTTTAAATCCTTCTCTGGAGTTGCCAATAAGATCAAACTAGCGTATACAATGCTCAACCTCCCAAACTGGCAGAGGTACGATTATATATTTTGTGTGCAAGTAACCAGATATCATCTTGTGTTAACTTAATTGGTTAGTTGGTTGATATGTGCTTGCCTCGTGTTATCAGCATGAACATCACAGTAAACTACTTTTCAACTAAATACTCGAGTCATTCTGCTAGTTGCCCAAGGTTGCCAGAGCACATGAAGGTTCAAGTTTGTGGAATGGATGAACTTCCCTGCTATTCGGGAAGTGATGATAGTATACTTGAGGATGAGGACAGCTTGGGTCATGAGGACCATGATGAAGCCAGTGACAAAATTGGAAGTCTAGAGGAAACATTTACAGATGCACCAATTGATATTTCAGCAGATTATTCACATAGCAATGTTGACGCTTCTTCTGAGCAATTTGGAAAAGAGCAGCCAAGGGACTCATCCAGTCTGGAAGTAGATTGTCAACAGGTGTTTGATACGATTGATTCACTAGCCAGGACAACATCTTCAGCTGTCCCCAGTCCTTTCATAGGATATGCTCACGAGAGAATTGATGGATTGGGTTGGCAAAGAAGTGAACAATTGACAATTGGAGTAAACGCTGACAAAGATAGACAACCATGGCCTAGAGAGAAACAATCTACAAATGTTGAAGTTGCTAACAAAGATCAGCAAAGAATCCACAGTTCTCATGTGTTTCAGGACGTTGAGCTTATCGATTTGTTGACACCATCTCCCAACTGCAGAGATATGTCATGGAGCAAGAAGAAAAAGGTTTCCAGTGTTTCTCCTGTGATCATTGACTTGACTTAGGCCTCTTAAGTTTTTTCTAGTTATTGAATGCAACATGCTGGTTTCAAAAGATAGGAAAAATAAGGTTAAAAAGAACAAGTTTGTATTGTTTTTAACTTAAGTTTTGGTCTCATTGAACTTAAGATATTTGTTGTATATTCATGTTATCATCCTTGCTTATAGGATGAGAATAATGTGGTTAAGAAATGTTGTAGTGGGTGGTTTTTAATTTATGTTTGATTGAAAAGGAATAAAAGTGTTTATTGAAATAAAAGAATATTTATATGTGTTCTCTTAGGAATCATTGTACTTTCTATATGAGGTATTGGTGTGCACGATCATATCTTGATGCAAAAAATTGAGACTGCATTAGAGAATTTATATAACTCTATATTATAAATTAGGTGTTTTAATATTCTAATACGACTATATACTAGTTTTTCAATAGCTTACCAAGAGCACAGATTGGTATAAAGTTATTGTTTTGGGTGTTAACTTGCCTGCTTATCATTGTTATACCTTCTCAATTAAAGTCTTTGTTTTATAATTGGAAGTTGGGAATTCAGGTTCATCTTTTCACCTGGAAATGCTCTTTGTTGAATATTTGCTATAGAGCTCTAGAATTTACAGGAGTAACCAAGTTTCTAGTGAGAAATGAGAACAAATGGATTGGGTAAACGATTATTAACTTGAATAAATAAATATTACTTGAATATTTTAATAACTTGACAAACTCTATGCATGTTTTACCTTTGAGCAAGAAATCAAGTCTTTACACTCACAAAGAGAGTGTGTATATGATGCATCCGGATGCTCCACTTCGTTAGTTTTCGGTGTGGTGTATATGAACGTATTTTTCTTGGACATTCACTCGCATTTATATGCGGAATTCTAATTTTCTAGCGTTACAAAATTATTAATTTTTTATCTTCTATAATGATTTTCTAACTTTACAGAATTATTAACTTTTTTTTTCTATCTTCTATAGTGATTTTCTAACTTTACAGAATTGGGAGTACAAAATTCCTTACTTGAGAAGTCGTATTGTTGATACAAAAATTGTTCACAACAATCACACCAATAATAAATAATAAAAATGCAGTAGATATTCAATATCTAGAAGAAAAGAGGGAATGAGACCATTTATTTGCAATAAGTTGGTAAATATAATACAATCAGTGGAAAAGGGAGGAGAACCCTTTTGAGATTCACAAAGGTGCCTAAATCTTTTTGGACTAATGTAATTGTTTCCCTTTTACAAGTTATCCCAACCCTTGGGTATGATTAACAATGTTGAAAGGAGAAGGACGGGCTATTAAGCTCCATTTCATCTCCTATTGAATACAATGCTTGTAAGAACAATAACTTTCTCTTAATGGTTTAGGACTTTGAATGCTCTTATTTGTGTTCTCATTGAACAATGAACGCTTTTTATACTCGCTCTCCTTTCCCTAGGGTTCATTTTCTCTCATTTTTCTAGTCGACTCTTCCTCTACGTCCCCTTAGTTGGCTTCTTTGCATCATATCTCCTGACACTTCTCTTGGTTGAGTCACTTTTGTCATCTCTATGTTTTCTACCCTTTTGTTTGACTTGTTTACTCTCAGGGGACGATGGTTTCCTATCCTTGATCGGTTGGCTATTGGCGACACAAGGCAAAACAAGTGCCTTTTCTTTTCCCATCTACCACCTAACACCTATGGTGCATCAACCGTAGGCCTACTCCTAGGCCTGATTTCTGTACTTATAGCTGACAAAAAGGGTGGATATACTGATGTCATGTGGATTTGTTGCTCCATCTTTGAATCTCCCACTCTTTTTCAAAGGGGTAATGGCGTCTTTTCCAGCTTCCTTTAGTAAATTAAAAGGGCTTGGGCCTATACTCTTTACAGATGAGCTTTTATGCATTCTATTTTGGGCTCCAATTGAAACTAATTTTAACCGATTTCAATGTTAGGCTCAATTAAATTGTCATATCAAGTATAATCAGAGCACATCACAAGATCATTAAAGCTTAAAAGAGCTAAATCATTTGTAAATATCTATTCTTGTATTAGTAGACATAATTGATGAGGTAATCTTAGTATATGGACATCATTTATCAAAAAATCATTTCAAGATTTCATTTTCAGACTTGCTTATCAGTATACCAATAATTGGCCTAAATGACACACAATACAGATAAAACAAACTGCGGATGTCCCTACCATAAATTTGGATCCACAAGTGAGAAAGGCACATAATCAACCAAAAACTAAACATTTGGCAACATTAATAGCCTCAAACGAAACGAAAGGCTGGGGACCAATTCTACTAGTCACATGATTCATTCACGCCAGTGTGTTGCCTTTCTCAAGACAATAAGAATCAAAGAGGATCCTGGTGAACGATGTTTGTTGTTCTCGATAGAAACAAAAGACAATATTCTTCGAAAAGCCTGTTAGGTACGTGTCTAATGGCTTGGAGAATATAGTTGTTAATTGAATCCAGCCTCATAAATACCACAATTATTGACAGGGTTTCAAAATGACAACTGGAAAACAAAAGTATCAAAACTGAATAATACAAGTTTTCTCTAATTTCAACCAAAATTTGACCAAGCTTACAAGAAAACACATGATATAACCAAGTTCTACTTCAAAGAGCATAAACAAACGCTAATAGTTCAAAGAGAAAGAGAAAATGATTATTGGGTCTTCCAACTCTTGATTAACTAATCGAATTTCTGTCCTATATTCATAATTGTTGCGTTGCATCATAGTGAATGAGGATTAATCAAATTAAATGTAAACAAATAAGCAGCTACTCAGCTACATAGTAACAACTACAGATTTCACTTTCCGAGACATAAGGCAACACTCTTAACTGCATTGTGACACTTTTAAGTTAAATTTTGGAGCACACCTTCAAGTGCCAAAACTGGTATACCAGAGACAAAATGACCCATCTTAGGACCTAAGTTGACGCAAATACGACTACCTCATAAAAGATTTTCCAAATTGTATTGAATGAAAAAGCATATCCTCTACTGAAAATTCTAATAAAAAGAAAAAGTTCAGAAAATAATAGTTTGAACTATCATACAGACATGCTATTCTTCACTGGCAACTGCCTTGCAATCGTGCGCTCTTAGTCTAAGCACCCAAATGGGATTATCGGCTTTCAGAGCCATTCTCTGGGGTGAAACATATGTACTGATGTCTAATGCGGTAATGAATATTTCATATGAAAAGTTGCTCAAGCTTCAACAGTGCTCTTTGTACCTCAAAAGAACTCACTCTCTCTCTCTCTCTCTCTCTCTATATATATATATATATATATGTATGTATGTATGTATGTATGTATATAAAATTAAACAGAGGAATTAAGATAAGTGCACAACTCTCTTGGATGGTAGCTAATACGACATTCTCAATGGATGAAAATGAAATTCGAACATATGAATAGAATGCAGTCATAGGATATGATGAAGAAATTAGAGTGCCATGATACTTGTAATATAAGAGAGTCATTAATCACACTATATTGAAAACGGTAAATACATTAATATGGGGATACAACACACACAAGGGTAAAATTAAATATAAAGTCCAAAAACGAACTAAAAACACACACATAAGATACCATGAGGCTTGGCAATTTGATAACAATCATGAGATCTCCTGCAGCAGCTCTTGTGGTTGCTGTTGTAACTGCTCTGATGATGCTTGTGATAGTTGTTGCTGCTCACCCTGCCACACCCAAACAATATCTTGGAGAGCAGGCCTTATACCCTCTTTCATCATTTTCTGATACTCCAAGGTATCTCCGCTGGATTTCTTTACCTCCACCAAATGGAAATTGGGAGTAATTTCGAAGATCTCTGCATCAATGGACAACGTCCCCTTTCTACCTTCTTTCAGTCCTTCCAATTTCATCAGACCCCCAGCTTTCTTCATCACCTTCAGCTTCAGCAATTTAGCAACTTCTTCCAGTTTAGTGATGATGACAGAGGCAGGGTGTCTAGAAGTGAATTTTGCTTCTTGCTTTTGAGAACTTTCCTCAAAAAATCCAGACAAGTCAAACCCAGCAGAGAGGGAGATAATATCGAACGCATTCAAATTTGTGAGGTGGACCAACTCTTGCTTTACCTCAGCAGCTACACTGCTATTTTCTTGAGGACCAGAACCACTGGTAGCCTGAGTTGTCATATCCTTGCTCTCTGTTTCAATTTTGTTCTGTTTGGGGTTCAATCCTTTTCTGAACCAAGAACTCTCCTTGATCTTAGACATGGAAATCCGAGTATCAGGGTTCGGATCCAATATTTTGGTCAGCAGCCTTCGTGCTTCTGGAGGAAACCAATGAGCGCATCTGAAATCAGCCTTGCCAATCTTTCTATACATCTCCATCAAATTTGAATCATGGAATGGCAGGTATCCCGCCAACAGGACGTACAACACCACTCCACAAGACCAAATATCAGCCTTCTCACCATCATATCCATTTCTGTTAATCACTTCAGGCGCAACATACGCAGGAGTACCACACGTCGTGTGTAGTAATCCATCCTGCCGTTTGCAGTCAGCAAGCGCACTCAACCCAAAATCCGAAATCTTTAAATTCTCGTTCTCATCCAACAACAAATTCTCCGGTTTTATATCCCGGTGATAAACACCCCTACTATGGCAAAAATCAACCGCATTAGTCAGCTGTTGAAAATACTTCCTCGCAACATCCTCCTTCAACCTCCCTTTCGCCACCTTGTTAAACAACTCACCACCTTTTGCATACTCCATTATGAAATAAATCTTAGTCTTTGTAGCCATCACCTCATAAAGCTCCACAATATTAGGGTGCTTAACAATTCTCATAACGGATATCTCCCGCTTAATCTGATCAATCAGCCCAACCCTCATAACCTTCTCTTTATCAATAACTTTAACAGCCACACTCTGGTTTGTCCAAATACTCCTTGCATAATACACCTTCGCAAACGTCCCTTGCCCTAATAACCTCCCGATCTCATACTTCTCTGTCAACACACTCGGTTTATGCTCCATTATCCCCTACACTCACCTACTTACTATACAAACAATATCAAAACCTAACCCAATCCGATCCAATCTGATCAAAACCACTCAACTAAATACACCCCCACACGAAAATTTCACAAACTCAACCTCTCAACCATCTCCTCCATTACAACAAAAACTAATGACAACAAACACATCACTACTAACATCGAATTCGCGATCGTAACAACCGATCTCATCCAACAAAGGCGGGTTCAACAACGCCGCAAAGTCCTCAGCTTGACACATCAACGTCAACTCCTTTAAAAAACACATATTTCTGCATTCCCTACCCTATTCTATTCACCAAAAAACCCTAAACTACCAAAGATACCACCGAAACCCTAACAATTCTCACAAACAATCTTCAAATGCTGCAATCAAATCCAAAACAGATTTCAATTTTTTGAATTCAAATGGAAATCAGATCGCGAATTTAAAAAAAATAATAAAAAAAATAATCAAATTGTTACCTTTTTTGTAGTGACACCAGACACGAAACCTGAAGAAGAAGAAGAACAAATATGAGCTTTTTTTGTTTTTCGTTTTTATTGAATAAAAAATCGAAAGTACAATGTGGAGTGTATGTATACAACAGAAAAGCAAAAGCCGTTTTTTTGAGCTGCCCTTTTTTGGGATAATTTACAACCCTTTTAGTATAACACAGCCATTAATTATGTCCTCATAATTTCAAAAAAAAATCTCGTTTTATCTCTTATAATAACTATAATAATCAAAGTGATCAAAGTATTCCTATAATTTTACTTTTCTACATTAATAATTAAATTTTGATTTCTAACTTCAACTTCAACATTAACGAATTTTTTAGATATTTCTATATATTATAAGGATATTTGATTTATTTTATAAAATAAAAAATACCAAAAATGAAATCGATAAAGAAATATTAATTATTTTTAAAAATATTAAAGATTTTAGTATTATATCAAACTATAGGAAAAATAATAGGATTATCTTTTCTTTCTTTATACGAGGTGAACAAACAAATGTGAATTCAGTAAAAAAATTTAACGGTAAGAAATTTTTTAGATAATTTTTAACATCAACTTTAATGATAAGAAATTTTTAGATATTTTCATATATTATAAGGATTTTGATCTATTTTATAAATCGATAAGTAAATATTAGCTATTTTTAAAATATTAAAGGATTTTGATATTAAGTAAACTATATGGAAAGAATAGGTTCATTATTTTGTTGTGTTTGCAGAGGTGGACAAACAGCCGTGAATTCGGTTGTGGTTCTGCTGCGTGCGTGTTTATGGTAGTTATCGTGACGCTTTTTTTATTTTAACCGCTTATTTGATTTTGGAATATTCTGATTTAAGGGATGAGATTGTGTTGTTGACTTTGACTGGCAAATTCCAAGTTTGGCGGTAAGGTCCATTGAGATTGGAAACGTGGGGGCCCTAAAGATCACATTTAGAAGGATGGGGACTTGTCATGTTTGCTTGGCTATTAGCATTTAGTACAAGGGTGGTCCCTGAAAATTATATAAATTGAGAATTATATTATTTATATTATTTAATGTGGTATATATTTTACTCAAAATTGAGGTGGCATGTTATCCTCTTAGTTTTAGAACTTTTTTTTTTTTTAAGAAAGCGGTTGAGGTGGCCTACCAGGTTTATATGTGTCTAGGTTAGTGAGTTCGAGTCATTTAAAATGAAAATGACACAAGATGCATACATTTTTAATGGAGTAGTATATTATCTGTTCTTCAGTGGTGATATATATGATTGTCATTTCATATTGTTTATAAAAATATAAATGGAGGAAACTTCTGTTATATGTAGTGGTGATCAAGGAAATACTTATTGATACAATACCCGACACATACCAATATGTTTTATATTTTGGATGACTGAAAATTAAAAATAATATTCCCTGAACGTTGTCTATGTTTTGAGAAAACTGATGATGCTTTCATATTTTTAATCGACCTATTCACAAGTTTAGAATTTTAATCATTTTACTAAATCCGAAATTTACTTACCTTCGTAGTGATAAGGTTAGAAATTCGCATTGTTAATAAAAGCATAAGTGTGGGTGACCTCTATTATGTATTTATGTGTACTGACAATAGTTATTCGGATTGTGTTAATGTACATAGGAATTATGATTAATATTTAAAGATTGAGAAAGCTCATGACCTCATGCGTGAATCCATAATTATCATCTAAACGTTGGTATAAAAAATCAATAATAATCTACATAATTTTCTTAAGAAAAAAATATATAATTCACATTATGAGAAAAGTATATGATCTCTGTCTTATGAGAATAATTATGAAAGTTTAGTTCTTAAAATGTTTGATCCCATGGATAGTTGACCATTTTTGGTTTAGTTTAGAAAACAATGATTTAACATGGGATATATGGTTAATATATTTAGACATTGAGGAAGTTCAAGATCTCTTGTAATTACTAATTATATAAAATTGTGTGATTAGATTTTGCTATCTTCGTTCATTGTATGTAGATATATTACATTTGTATATATAATTAATATGGATTTAGTGATAGGGACATAGCTCAATTTAATATTGGAACAAGATATACATCGCCTTTTCCTTTGAAATGTGGATCAACATTGATTTTGGTAAATTATTACTTGATAATTTTTTCCAAAAAAAAAATTATTGATTATGTACTTTCAACTTATAGAAATGGCAGCGAATCGAGTTCGGATAGATTTACCTGAATCTGTTAAATATATATATATTGCACCCCACACTAGTATCCACGCTCGCGAAACTTCATAGGTTTAGGTATGGCTGCAAATAGACTCGATTTTCACTTGTAATCTCGCAACATTTGAAACAACTTTTTACATACCAATTTTCATATAAGGTTTTTTTTTTTTTTTCCCTCCCAAACCCTACCAAATAATGACAAATGATATATATATTTTTCTCTTGTTATGATTGGGGGAGAAATGACAAAATTCATGTAAAATTACTCATATATTGTGTTTTAGAATAAAAGTGAGACTTAAAAAACCCTCGTTCTCCTAGGAAAAAGGGAAATATTTAATCACTTCTAATAAGGATCGATGTGCTAATAGAATTAATCTTAATAATCTAACGTAAAATTAAATTTTAACAATTAACATAATAAATTCAAAATAAAAGGAATAATTACACAAATCCATAAACCTAGATACAAAAAAATATATTCCGAAGCATTGGCAAAATACATAACAAATTTGACCTCTAAACAACATAACAAGCAAATGCAAAAGTTTTCATAAAATTTAACATTATAATGTATGAAAAAAATTAATATTACGGGTTCACACTTGTGGATGTAGTTTTTTTTTTTTTCTTTGCACCCTCACCAAAACCCAAACCCCGCTTCGAGTTCGAAATTTAGCATCCACATTAGCCTATGAATCAGTTTAATTAAATTCATACCTATCCATTTCAAGTTGAAATATACGGGGTTGATGAAATTGTCATCACTATTAGCTTTCTTTACCTAGATGAATTTTGAATAGCTTTTTATTCTTGTTTGGATAGTTCATAAATTGAGTTTTTTTTTTTCTTTTTTTTTAAAAAAAGGAAGGATCTTGTTCTTGTGTGTTGAAAAACTATATAACAAATGTGGTTTTGAATATTACAAAAATTTTATATATTCAATAGTTATTTTTTATAAAATAAATTATTATGTTTTAAGGAAGCTCAACACCAAAATACCAAAAATAGTTTTAAATTTTGAATACTCAATAATTGACTATAAAAAATCCATAAAAATAATTAATAAGAAATAATAACAAATTAAATTTTAAATACCATAAATGAGTATATGGTAATAGATATTTAATAAATTTTATAAGTTATATATATATATATCTAAATATATATAATGAATTGCACAACACTCTCTTGAGGTTTGCTTAAAAACAAATGGAAATATATTTACTCTTCTATTACACCAAACCCTCACACTTTTAGTTGACTTTTGTCAATTTTAATGGTTGACTAAGATTTTGGGTCAAATGACCAATTTGTTTAATAAAACAAAAAGAAAATTAAAATTATTAAATATAAAATTAAAATTAAAAATGAATTAAAAATTAAAAATGTATCCCCATTGTTAATTTGGAAGATGAACAGTGGAGATTTTTTTTCTAAACTCCTTTTAAAATTTAGCACTATTAAATATAAAATAAAAATTAAAAATAAATTAAATTGAATTAAACTTACATTAAAATAAAAAAATCAAACAACGAAAAACGAAGAACAAGATGAACATTCATTCTCATTTGGGAATTCGTAATGGTAGTCCTATGACCAGTACCTAGGGTTGCCCTCTCTAGTGGGAAGAAGTAAAAATAAAACCTTTAACGACATCAAGGAGAAGATTTGGAAAAGGTTAAAAGGTTAGAAGAGTCATTTATTTTCTCAAGGGCATAAAAAAGTTCTTATTAAAACAATTATGAAAGCAATCCCTATTTATGTCATGAGTATCTTCTAACTGCTTGTCAATCTCTGTATGGATCTTGGTTCTTCAGCAGCAAGATTTTAATGGGGAATGAAGGAAGGGGAATGTAAGATCAATTGGGTTGGGTGGGACAAGATGCATCAATCTAAAGCACTTAAAAGTCTGAGTTTTAGAGATCTAGTCCTGTTCAATCAATCTTTGTTGGCCAAACGGGCTTGGAGAGTGGTTAACAATATGGTTTCATTAGCCTCCCGTATCCTCAAAGTGAAATATTTTCCCAAATCTAATTTTTTATAAATGAAGAGTAGACTAGGGGTTTCTTATGCATGGAGGAGTCTACTTTGGGGAAGAGATCTACTTCTTAAAGGTTAGATTTGGCAAGTGGGAAATGGTAAGGATATTGAGGTTTTTAATGATCGGTGGATTCTTAGGCCAAGCTCGTTCAAGGTGACCTCACCTAATGTGGGGGAGAATGTCAAAGCGACAAATTTGATCAACTCTATTAGTAAACAATGGGATGTGGATATAATTAATGACTTGTTGTTTCCTATTGATCATGATTCTGTTCTCTCTATTCCTCTTAGTTATAGGGATATCCTGGACTATAACGTCGGTTTTTTGATAAAAAAAAAAAAAGTGTCTTCACTGTTAAGAAAGGATATTGAGTAAGTGTTGAGAGCTTGACTTTAGAAAGTGGTGCTTCTAGTTCCTTTGGGTCATCTTAGAATGGGTGGCAAGTTCTTTGGAACCTCAATGTTCCCTTAAAAGTCAAGATTTTTGTGTAGAAAACCTACTTGAAAGCCCTTCCTACCAAGGTAAACCTTGTTCGTCATAAAATTCTGGTCGATGCTCTCTGTGACCAGTGCAAGGAGTCCTCTGAAATTGGTGCTCATGCTCTTTTTTTGGTGTAAAAAGGCTAAAAGAGCTTGGGGTCTTTTTGAGAAAAAGTCATTCCTCGATAAATTCAATTTGAGTGATATTGTACTGATTTTGTTTAGGGTTTGGCAAGAATATAGGTCAGGTTTGATTTCCAAGATTTGCATGATTTTATGGTGTATTTGGAACAACTGTAATGTGAGATGTATTCTTCGCTCGTGCAAGGATCCAGAGTTTTCTGTTTCCAAAGCTTTGGAACTCTTGGAAGAATTCCAAAACACTAAAGCAGCCATATCTATTTTGCCTAAATTAGTTGTTGCTTCGTCTATACTTGGTTAGTGTCCTTCCCTTTATGGCTGTCTGAAGCTTAACTCAGATGTAGCCATTTGCTCTAGTTCTCTTATGATAGGGATTGGTGTTGTTGTCTATAATCATTAGGTCATGGCTGTAGTTGCTACGATGAAACCTTGGAATAACCTAGAAATTGGTAAATTGGTCGCTCTCAAAAAATGTTTGTTACTTGCCTTTTCCTTACAATTGAAGATGGATGTTGTTAAGTAGCTTCTTTGCTGAATGCATCTTCTGTCTCTAGGGGTGAAGCTCTCCCTCTTATTTCTGATATTAAGGCTTTATGTAAAGTTGTGGATATCTATAAGTGTCATGTCATTCTTAGAAATGGAAATCGTTTTGCACATAAGCTTGCAGTTTTAGCTTTGTCCTCTTCGGAGGTTCTCTATCGGTATGATGCCAATGTAAATTGTGTTTTTCCCCTTGTTTTTGTTTTATAAAAAGTTTTTTTTTTTTTTATATCTAAAAAGAAAAGGAAAAAAAAAAGATGAACATCACAAGATTGTTACTCTTATGAAATATGTGAGCTCTTCTGTTATAATCAATTCGCTCTTTCCCTTCAACATCCCCCATGATTGTTTCTCTCTCCAAACACACCAACAACTCTACCATTCCTTTTTTCTCCTTGCACTTCTCTCTTAGATTCCCCATCTTCAACCACTTCTCCTCATTCTCCTCTTCTGACTCTATTCCTGTTGCTGGTGATGATGATGATGTCCCCAAAGAAGAAGATCTGGTTTTCGTACGTTTTTTTTTTTTTTCTTTTTGTGTGTTTTTCGTTATGGGTGCTGATGATCTTTTTAATTGTTTTTTTTTTTTTTTTTATTCATTGGTTGTGACCGATTGAAGAAGCAAAATTGGGGGTTAAAGAACATGAAGAGACATGGTTGACAACAGAAAGCATGAAGGATTGGTGGTGATGGTGGTGATGGGGGTGTTTGGGTAGCAAAGGTTGGCACACCATTGCATACGTGTGGGTCGAATAGGGAATTGTTAACATGAGTCTACTGTTGATGATGTTGTTGATACTGGTTGTGAATATTATAAAGATGGAGGTAGTTCGAAAACTAGTTGTGTATGGATTCGTAGCCATGAGTGTGAGAGTTTTTTAATTTTTTAATTTAATTTCTTGCATGCCGGATCTTCATTGAAGATCTTCAAATTTTGAGCCCATATATTTTTTTCTTTTCACTTTTTTCTTACATGTTTTTCAACTTTAATTTTTTCGTAAAGGGTTCAACCCGGATCTTTGAAAGATTTGAGTTGAACCCAGTTTTTAATTATTATTTATTATTTTTAAATTATAAAACTTTACATTCCCAAACAACCTAGATCTTTTTAAAATTATTTATTATTCATAATTTTAAATTTAAAAATATAAAAGATGAAATTACCCTTAAATTAACTATCGTTAATAAAATTTGACTAATAGAGTGGAGGTTTGGTGCAATAAAATGGTAAATGTGATTTTGCTTATTTTTAAGTAAACCTCAATGGGGGTGTTTTGCAATTCATATATATATATATATATATATATGTATATGTATAAAAGAAATTCAACATCTCTTGTAACTAATTATATAAAATTGTTGATTAGATTTTGCTATCTTCGTTCATTGTACGTATATATACTACATTTTATATAGAATATGGATTTAATGATAGCGACATAGCTCAATTTAATATTGGAACAAGATAAACATTGCTTTTTCCTTTGAAATATAGATAAACGTTGATTTTGGTAAATTATTAGTTGATAAACTATAATAAGCATTTTTTACTTATAGAAATGACAGCTAATCGAGTTCGGGCAGATTTACCTAAACCTATAAAAAATATTGCACCCCCACTTGTACCCACTCCCATGAAACTTCGCGGGTTTAGTTGCGAATGCGGGTAGACTCGAATTCCACTTGTAAACTCATAATATTTCAAACCACTTTTTCATAACAATTTATATGTATATATATATATATATATATATATTTCTTTCAAACCTTACCTAATAAACATAAATGATATAATTTTTTTTTTTAATAATAGTTAGGGAAGAAAGATTAAATTCAGATAAAATTACTTATATATTGTGCTCTAGAATAAGAGTGAGACTTGAGCAATTGATTTTTTAGTAGCAGTGAGAGTGCCCAACCAATTTTACTGAGAGTTGACGTGCTAATACATTAATTTTAATAATCCAACCTAAAATTAAGTTTTAACAATTAATATATAAATTCAAAATTCATATAATTACATAAATCCATAAATCTAGATACAACAAAAAAATATGCCAAAGCATTGGCTAGATACATAGCAAATTTGACCTCCAAACAACATAACAAACAAATGTAAAAGTTTTCATAAAATTAATAAATATAAATTTTATTTAATATTATACTACACAAAAAAAAAAAAATTAATATTGCGGGTTAGCAAGTGCAAATGCTTCAAGTTCGAAATTTAACATCCACATTTGCCATGAATCAATTTTATTAAATCCATATTCGTCCATTGCAGGTTGAAATATATGGGTTCGCTGATGAAATTGTCAGCACTATAAGTTTCTTTAACTACATCGAGTTTGAATTTTTTTTTAATTCTCATTTGAATAGTTCACAAATTTAGGTTTTATTATTATTATTATTATTTTAGAATAGAAAGATTTCAAAATTTAATCTTGATCTTTCATTTCATTTGAAAGAAGATGAAAAATAAAAAATAAAATAGAAGGATCTTCTTTGTTGAAAACCTCAATAACAAATATGGTTTTGAATATTACAAAACTTTTATATATACAATAGTTATGTTTTAATAAAAATAAATTATTATATTTTAAGGAAGCTCAATACCAACATACCAAAAATAAATTACCATAAATGAGTATTTGACAATACATATTTGATGTATTTTATAGTTTATATATTATATTATATTATATGTATAGTAATTTTTATTAATACCCTTGATGTGGGTTAAATTGATTAGAATATGAATTAGTGTCTAAGAGGTTTAAAGTTTAAGACTCAAATTTGTTTAATTGGAATAGGCACAAATTAGACTCGAATTAAATAATTATTGGGCTGATGTTATTTTTTAAAGCTAGGGGCCTAATGTATGAAATATTATTGAAGCCCAAAAGTTGTTAAGTCTATTTATTTTAAAGAAATGTCATTACCAAATGAACTCTCAAAGCTTGCTAAATGAGCTCATTCAAAGTTAAAAAAGCTCAATCTGGTGAAAGGAATGTTTTTACTAAATGAGCCCACAAAGATTTGCTAAGTGATCCCTGAGCTTTAAGAAAAAATTTTCTCTAAATGCACCATATGATCTTTCTAGATACACCTCAATTATTAGAAATATGTATAGAGTACTTTTATAATTAGGACATCCTAACTTTTTAAAGTTATGACGAATCAATCAAATTCATCAATTGCATTTGAATTAAATAAGAGAGAGAATTTTGTTTTAGGAGAGATAATACAATTGATGAATTTGATTGGTTCATCTTAAATTTTTAAAGTTAAGACATTTGAATTATAAAAGCACTCATATGTATATATGCTCACATGTGTTTAAGTATGTTGTTACATATTTAATCATTAAGTTATTATAGTCTTTCCATTATATCAATTGAGTTAATTTTGATCTTGACTTACATGAAATAATTAATTGATGATATATCGGACTTATAAAGATTAGGTGGCATCATTTACACCTCATTTAGGCCCTATGGTCTCATTTAGCATATGAGATTGGATTGGACTCTTTTGATGAAATTGAATTGGATTGGAATGAGAGGATTTCATTGGATAAATTAATACTATGATGTATTTTGTGTTATATGGGATTGAATTTAAAATAGTATTATCTATTATTTGATCTATTATGAGATTGGACAGAAAATAATTATGTGTATTATTATTTTTATAAAATAAACTAATTTTTTTTTAATAATTATTTTAAAAAGTCAAATCTAACTCTTTTAAAATTAAATTTAAAATAATATTTATATTATTATTATGGAAATTTATTATTTTTAATATTTTAATAAAGTATATAAAAATAATATTAAAAAAATTTAATTTTTGTAAAAAAAAAAAAAAAAGAAAAAAAAAAAGTTAAAAAAAAACCCATGTTGCTGGGATAAATTTAGCCCACCAAACAATTATTTGGTGGGCTAAATTTATCCCACTAATATGAGATAAAATTAGGGGTGGCAAAACGGGTTGACGAATCAGGTTGAGCTGAATTCGATTTGATTCATTTATAAATTCGATTAATTCGACACAAATTCGTTTAAGAAACGTGTTGACATTTTTAGATTCGACACGAATTCGTTTATAAATGAATTATTCGTGTCGACACAATTAATTCGTTTAGTTATTGGATCATATAAAATTCAAACCCATTAACCCACAAACCCGATAATTCGTTTAACTCATTTAATTCGTTTAATTCGTTTAATTCATTTAATATGTTTAATTTATTTAACACGTTTAATTCGTTTAACTTAATAATATTTTAAACACAATATAATAAAAATTCACACTTAAACTCCTAATTCAACACATAAAAACCAACATATTAAATCATCTACATAAAATTACATATCATCCAAAATAAAATCATGTTCAAACTCAATGCAAATCCATAGAAATTAAAATGACATAACATTGTCATTCTCCAACATAAAACTTTATAACTTGAATTCTTCACTCTTTAATTCAAAGGGGACCTCCAAGCTACACAAAAATCACAAGAAAACAACATTAGATATCTATATTTACAAACTTAAATCACCATTAATTTTTAAAGCAAACACTACTTAATTAGTGTATTATTCTAACATATTCCCTTAGATATAGATTAGATCTAATATATGTTTTCATGTATAACAAAAAAACAAAAAAAAAAAAAAAATTCATATCAACTAATAACACAATCTTCACCAAATCTGACGGAAAAATGTATGGATGTAGCATTTTGGATGGTGAATGTGACAATACAAGTCCATTAAATGAAAAGAAAATGTTAAACCGACATTGAATTGAACATTTTTATGTATTTTTTCAACTTAAAACACCAATCTTTGTTAGATCTGATAAGATCTGAATAAACTAACACGACCAGACTTAATTGGACATTAAAAAACAAATGAAATGCAACAAAATGAGAGCAGATCTGACGAAATGACATATATAAAATCACAGATCTAACATAACAACATCCAAAAACAGCAAATAGCGTGAATAGTAAGTCCAAATAGCAGATATTCAAAAACACAAATTGATTGGACAAACATGAAGCCAAACAACATCGTCATACAAAAACGACAACATTCAACATGCGAAACGCTGGATTTCATTTCGCATCAATAGTGCAAGTCAAAAGTCTAGACTCCTACACTTGATTGGCAAGTCTAATCAGTAGATATTTAAAAATGCAATCAACGAAGTCTAACTAAGTCAATCACACACATATATAGATCTAAAAAAGTCATGCAATAACTTCAAAATGAATCAAAATCCAACACAAAACATGTATATTTCAACAGACATAAACAGATCTGGAAAAAAAAAAAAAAATCTAAAAATCAGATCCAATAAATTTCAACAATAAATCATAACCAAAAACAATCAAAGCATAACCTTTAATCTAACTTGAGAGTTGAAAGTTCTTCGTGTACCTAAGAAATCATAGATCAACAAATTAAAAACGAAAGTAAAACAGAGCAATAAGGAATTGAAAGACCTAGAAAAAAAAATGAAAGAGAGAGACGATGGCAGCGATACCACGATTTCGAAGCGACAGTGATGGAGAGGGAGAGAGGCATTGTCGAGCAGAACAGATCGTGAACGACAGTGATGGAGAGAGAGCAAATGTGATGAAGGTTGAGGCTCAGGTGATGGTGAACAGGTTTGTTGATGATGATGACGATGATAATGATGATGATTGTGAGGGAGAAGGGGCGACCATAAGGGAGAAGGGGTGGATTCCGTAGTGTGGTGTTTGGTGTGGGTGCGGATGAGGGTGGGGGTAAGTAAGGGTAGAGGTGGCTACCGAATATGATTTTGAAATGAGTTAGGTTTAGGGTTATAAATGTGTGTGTGTGTGTGTATATATATATATATATATATATATATATGAATGCATAATTACACACTAACCCCTATAATATATTAATATTACCATTTTACCCATACTTAATCGTGTCAACCTGCGATTCGTTTAAGGAAACCCAATTTGATTCGTTTAATAAACGAGTTAAGTGAGTTGACACACTTACAATACAAATTCGTTTAACTCTAACCCATACTCATTTATTTTTTGTGAATTCATATCGACCTATCGCGTCATGATCCATATTGTCACCTCTAGATAAATTGGTTGCATGGGATTGGAGAAATCCAATTCCATGAAACACCAAACAACGGATTGGATTGAATTTATCTAATCCCAATCCAATCCTTTGCAACAAACAAGGCCTAAGAGATTCCATATGGACCCAAGAAGCATTTTAAAGGTAATGAACTTGTAAATGCCCAAAATTGTACATGTTTTGATGGATAAAAGGACTTTTAAAAGTGATTACAATGTCTATCCATTAATTTTCATTTAATCAAATGAAAAAAAAAAAATGAATGAATTTAAGTTGGTTAACAACCCTTGGATAGAGTGAAAATGAATGGATGGATGCTGAAATCACTTTATAAAATTAAATTTTATAATTTGACTTAACTTGACTGATAAGTTACTATACAAAATTTGTATAGTTACTCAACAATTTATATTTATCATATTTTAATCCAAGAGACATGCTCTACAGACTATTACAAAGCCTAATTCAACCCTTTATCCTCTTAATTAACCTTGATTTCGTTTTAAAGACCGTGTTAATTAAACTGTTAAAGTATAAGATTTATACAATTACTGGATAATAATATTTATTAAATTCTATTCTAAAGCCTCGTTTGGTGTACAAGATTTGATTGAATTATTTTGATTGAATTGGATTATGTAGGATAAGATTTGATTGAATAAATTAATACTGTGATGTGTTTGGTATAGTATGAGATTGGATAAAAATAGCATTATCATTTGTTTGGCCAAAATTATGGTCGGATTAAAAAAATATGAACAAAATAAATATATATTATATTTAAAATTTAAAATAACATAACTATTAAATTATTTGCAAAAAATAAATATAACTATACATTATTAATTTATTTTTTTGAAATAAATAAAATACATTTATATTATAATTTATATAAAAATAATTGTTTATCCCAAAAGAATAAAAAGAATTATCTAAAAATTTCCAAAAAAAAAAAATTTATCTAAACAAATTAATTAGTTTATCCTAAAATAAGATAAAGAGTTATTTAGCTTAAAAAAAATTATTTAAATAAATTAATAAAAAAAAAAGTGAATAAAAAAACCCGAAAGCATTGTGAAAATGGGAGAAGAACCAGAAAGATTAACAAAGAAAGCAAAAGAAGAAAATGGAGGAAGAAGAAGACAAACTAACACCGAATCAAAAAAGAAGAAGATCGAAGAAGAAGAAAAGGGTGAAGCAAAAAAAAAAAAAAAAAAAGGAGAATACCAACTAATCTAAGAAGAAAAAGAAGAAAGAAGCACATAAATAAGGTGAGAAGACTAAAGAAGAAAGTGGAGACGATATTGATTAAAAATAAAGAGAAGAAGTACATGAAGAAAGAGGATGAGAGCATACTAGACTTAACCCGTGTATTCTGGTTGGTTAAAATAAACCCATCACAACCATTTAAAATTGGAATCATGGGATTGGCTTTCCAATCCCATCTCTCTACCAAACATTGGATTGGACTAAGTTTTGTCCAAACCTAGTCCAATCCCAGGCTCTAAACATGGCCTAGGAGACATGTATATAGATATATTGTGGCTCAAGTGAGTTGCATAAACATTGGTTAGGCGGTTTGATTGAGGTAAATAACATGTTACCCTACATACCCTAAGGGACAGTTCAAATTTAATGTTCCTACAAATTAATATGTTTTAAATTAAGTTGATTTTGAATGAAACAATAAGAGCATTGAAGGATTTTTGGACATGGATTGGTTAATATTCTTTTACATATGAATATCAGTTACTACCAGATCCAAAAGTCTAAGCTAATAGGAAAAAGGTCAACTATAATATTTAAGACTTGATGTTATGATACATTAATAGTGAACTAACTATAATATTTAAAATTTGAGATTATGATACGTTAATATGCTCCATCACGTGTAACATAGATATATGATAGATGACAAATATATGTTTAACGTTCCCTACCATAAAATATATTCAACCAAAATTTTAGATAAATGGCAGAAAAAGGGTTTAAACCATGTTATGTCAATTTTCTCGTTCTGCCTAAATGGATCGGTACAAACCTTATATATTTAGACAGGAGCTAAGGCCCGGAAGGCCCAAGATCGTGATCCACAGTTGTTGGTCCAGCTCGCGAGGCCGTCAAGGCTGCGAGATCGTAGTAGCTTCTGGACCTCCCGCACATGCCTCTTGCCCGCACCTTCAGCTAGTCGAGCTCGCGAGGTCGCCCAGGTCGCGAGCTCGTAGAAACCTCCAAACCACCTAACCTCTCCTCCCGGTCACATCGGCGCCCCTCCAGTGTGCATCACCTGGCTGACCAAAGGGCTTACTCAGGAGATATCGTGTGTAGCAAGTCAATAAGGTCACCTACTCCTATGGTTTCCCGTCAGGGACTGTTTACACCATAACCAAGACACACTCGATGCGACGGCTCTGCATTTAATGAAGGGAAGACTTCTCCAGGAGCATTAAATGCAGACGTGTACATGCAAGAAGGAATGATGGTTTCACATTTAAGACAGTATGGCTGTGTCAGGATTAGTTGAAATAACCATCAACTGTACTTTATTTTTGGTATATTTTATTGCTTTCCTTGTATCTCTCCCCTCCATATATAAACAGAGGAGGCCTTTACTGTGGAGGACAAGCTGAAAATACGAGAGAACTGTCACTCTGCCGGATTTTGACCTGAGAGTGATCGTGGATGTAGGCGCAGTCGCCGAACCACATAAAAATCCTTGTGTGTTGCATCATTCTTCCTCCTATCTTCATTGTTTACCCGATTGCATTTACTCAACCGCCACGACCAACATTCCCTCGCCTTAATTAAGCTCCACCAACCTTAAAACTTCATTTAAAGACCTCATTTATCACATACCTAACACCGTAACTGTTCCTTAATTACCTTATTCGCCGTCTGGGCCCCAGAATCTCTGGGTTGACCGTTTCCGAACGTCAACAAACCAGGAATCTTCGGATTTTGATATCATATTAGTTATTATCAGACAGTTGATAGAAAAAGATCTAACTATAATATTTAACACTTAAGGTTATGATACATTAACAATTAATATTATTATCAAAGGTTTTCAAGGGGGAAATATATATCTTCCTGAAATCAAACGTGGTCTGTTTTGAACTTCGAGCATAAATGATATATTTTGCATGAAATAAAATGCCCAGAGTGAGTTTGACCCATTGGTTTACGATTCAGGGGTATATAGGATCATGCTTTGTAAACTTTTCTTCATAACTTCTATGAACCTATAAGCTAGGTTATTAACTGGAGAATTTCTGGGCCCGTGATTTGTGAGTCCCGGATCGATCATGCCAATTTCAACACTTGATACTTCTATATGTAGTGTCACAATTACACATGGATGGCAATCTGCTTTTGATTGATACCAAATGTAAATAGATGGAATAAGATGAGAAAATTACGCGGGGTATTAAAAAGCGTAAGTTTCAAAGTAGCACATGATCGAGTTGAGTATTTTTAAAATTACCAATGTTCGCGGCAAATGCAGTGAACTGTGATTTTTTTTTTTTTTAATCATGTATTCGTGAATTATTATTTTTGTTTAGAAACTATAGTTTGTGAACATTATACTGAAAGAATTAAATTAAATTATTTCTTGTTAGTTTGAAAACTTATGCCATTTTGTTAGGGAAAAAAAATATTTTTAAGATTAGATTGAAATATTTTGGATTAAATGTGTGCATGTGATTCAACTAACGCCATATGGTTTGTAATATATACTACTACTGTGAGTTGCAATCATAAAAAATCGTAGTCGACTGTCACCTACCCGCCACTAGAGAAAATGAATAAATAAGAAAATTAAAGTCAACAGTTCAGACCTCAAAAGCTTCGTAGGGGCTACAAATGTATCTGTGTTTTTCTTTTGACAAAATTTATTAGATTGCCCAATTATGAATCAAGTCGAATGCTTAAAAAATTCATAAAAGAATATCTCCTAAATTTAATTCATTGAAAACTCTACCCTTAAATTGAGGATATAATTTTCTGAAATTTGCTAGAGCTAGAGGGTTGTAAAAAAAAAAAAAAACATAGTAAAGAAATTCAATGAATAAATTCTTTTTTTCTTTCGTTTTTAAATTAATTTATTTTGAATGAATCAGATTAAATCTAATATATTTAATTAATAAACTTGATTTTTATTCAACTATTATTAGTGATATTTGCCGAGCGAACAACATAATAATTTAATGGTTATTAACATAATTTTATCTTTGAATGCTTACTTGGAGCATGGAATTAGGGAAGAACTTGACAAGTTCAATAACATTCCTAATATGGGAACAAATGAGAGTGAATTAGCTTAAATTTGTTTATTCTTGTCACATGTCAACCTCAAATCTTAACTATTATAATTAGATTTTTTTTTATCAGTTTAAACTTTTAAATTTATGGTAATTAGCTTAGTATCAGAATTTGAAGGACTTTGATTCAAACCCTCTCTTTACCTCCCTAATCTCGATTTCGTGTTATGCATGTTATAACGGTAGGACGTGTTTAATATGTATTCGACATCTGTCTTCATATCTATCATCTATCCTATATTACACGTGAGAGAGCATATCACATGTCAATATTAAGTTTTAAATACTATAATTTGATCATTTCTTATCAACTTAAGTTTTGGGTTTGGACTTTTTTTTTCTATCTACTTGAGTTTTTGAGTCTGGTAGTAACTAAGACTTCAAATCCTAATGAAGCACAATCATAAAAGCCCATGCTTTTCCTTGGACAAGTTTAATAAACTAGCATTTCACTGGACAAGCACGATCATGATTTAATAATCAAACACATTTAAAACTTCTTATATATATCAAATAAATTAAATTATTCTTCTTAACTTTATTTAGAAGACTACTGTTAAAAGATGTTAATTTGAAATAATTTCATCTAAACTAAATTGTAATTTCAATTCATTAAAAAGATATTTATTTTCACAATATGTTCTTTTCGTATTATATGATATTATGGGTTTAATTATTCTTGGTTCAATTCCATATTGTACCAACCAAAATACATTATTCATTAATTTAATCTCTTCAAACAAAATTCATTCCAAAATACTAATTCTATCTCATCTATCATGTGAAACGCATCCTAGCTAAATAGTATTCTAAAGACCCATAAGTATAATTGAAAGAATTCATAGCAGTGTATGAATTCTAAAAAAATGGTAAAATGAAATCCGAAAGAGTACCCATTTGTACACAACGGAAATTGCCCCAAATTCTCTAGATTGTTTAACTGGTCGGAGTTCGTTTACTAATTATGAGACCAAATCCTCAAATCACAGTGTAAAAACCTTGTCATGTGTTTTCACTTTTTCTCTCATTTGTTCTATGTAGTATGATGTTTGTGTATGGTTTTTGGAATTGATTTTTCATCAATCAAAACAACGATAAACCAACATATATTTGTAGGCCAACCAAATGGTAATTATCTTCTGATAACTTCTAGTAATCGCTAAACGGTTATTCAATCCAATCTAAAATTGGATTTGGATTAAGTCATGGATTTAGATCATCTTGGATGGATCCAACCCATAACCCAATAACCCAACATCTCCCACTCACACAAGATGAGCCAAACAGAATTTACAGAGAAAACCTAGTGAACCCTTTATGATAAAGAGTATATGCATTCATATAGGTAAATATATCGTGTGATCTATGAATAACAATATATGTAATGCGGCTTGTTCCTTTAATCTCAATAATACTACTATATAAAAAGTTGTAAATTTGTTCATTGTTATGTCCTAGATTTAACAGAATTTTATTTGCTCGAGCATATTTAATCCTTTAACGTGCCAATATTTCATATAATCACAATTGCAATTCCAAATTACAAATTGTTGTGACAAGTAACTATAGACACAAAATAAAATTCATTAAATCTTTCTCACTTTTGTCCATCAGTCAACGAAAATAACTGACACCATAGTAATATCCCACAAGCCCCATTATTATAGTCATAGAAGACACACTAATGATACAAACATTACCTTGATACTTTGAGACAAAGTGAATAGTCATTGAGAACATAGGTGAAAGTTTTTTCAAACTTTAATGGAACTTACACAATGAGGAATAGGAATAAATTCACTCATTTTCTATGTCGATCACAATAAGTACACGTAGTATGAAACACATGTTATAATGAATGTTGTCCTTCAATAACAACGTGTATGTCTTTTATATTGAGATTATTTATTGAACATATCTTAGTTTAGATTCTCTTTTAGTACCTAATCTAAGTTTCTAAAAGTTCGCCCTTTCGGTGCTTATTATTGAGGAAGTCACCTCTGACTTAATCAGGTTTCATGATGATGTGGATACCACGAATGGTTCAATAATTGATTTTAGGTAGAACCTCATCTTAATTACAATCAATGTGACATTTCATATATTTCAAGGCCTTAAGAGAATATCTCATTTTTATCCTCTAAAAATATATGTCTCATCTTGGCTTGCTCTCTTAGCAATCAAGGCGACTGTACGTGTAAGAATGCCAATCTTAAACCTGAACGACATACTTTCATATATAATATATGTGAAATGAATATGTGCTAATTTTATATAACCAAAACAACGTATTTATTCATAACTGCTTAACATGATAATTACACTATCACAATTTATACAAACTCAAAAACCTAGCATATGGCATAAATATTTCTCTTGTTAAAGCTTTCGTGAGTGGATCCACTACCATCTCATGTGCACATACATACTAAATTATTACATTCTTTTTGTCATTATATCCCTGATGAAATTGTACTTAGTCTCTATGTGCTTCGATTTATTGTGATATTTTGCATCTTTAGTATAGGTAATTGCTGCCTTACTATCATAATATACAGTAACTGGCTTCTTCACATTAGCTTTGAATTTAGCTCCTCGAAGCATCTTTTCAGTCAGACTGTTTCCTAGACTACAGCTGAACATGCCATCAGCTTCCATGGTGGATAGCGCAATGCATGATAGTTTCTTACTACTTTAAGAGATAATACTTTGGTTGAGCAAAAATGTATAATTAGATGTAGATTTTCATTCATCCAAATTACCTTCTCTATCAGTATCTGTATACTTAACTAGACGTATGATGTCATTTTTGTTGCACAGGAAGTAATTAGCAGTCCTTTTCTAAAATTCTTTTTATAGCAATTCAATGTTTTTAACCGGGATTGGATTGATATCTACTTATCGGTCTAACTGTATAGTAGATATCAATCTCGTATACATCATAGTATACATGCGATTTCCAATAGCACTGGAGTAAGGAATTTTTTGCATTCTTTCACCTTTTTGTGAAGTCTTGAGGCACATTTTATGATTAAGAGATTGACTCTTCGAGATTGGCATATCTATAGACTTATAATCAGTCATATGAAATTGTTCGAGAATCTTTTTAATTTATGGCTCTTATGATAAAACCAAAATTCTCTTTGAACGATCTTTATCAATTTTAATTCTTAAAATGTAGGCAATTTCTTCTATGTTTTTCATTTTGAAAATTGAGGATAACTATTTTTTTTTTTTTTTTTTATGGTTATCATAAACTCTTTGTCATTTCCAACCAATAAAATACCATTAACATATAAAGATAATATAATAAACTTATCTTTATTCGCTCAACATATACACAATGGTCATCTTTGGTCATTTGAACTCCATAGGACATGAATGCCTCATGGAAATAGAGATACCATTATTTGGAGAATTGTTTTAGGCCATAGATTGATCTCATGAACTTGCGTATTTTTAACTCTTAGCCTTTTGAAACAAAATTCACTAGTTGCTCCACGTAAATTTCTTCCTCTAGTTCTCCATAAGAAATGTTGTCTTTACATCCATCTGATGTAATTCTAGGTTCATGTGTGCAACGATAGTTAATATAAGGCGGATGGAAGCAAACTTTACCACAAGGGAGAAGCTTTCTTCATAGTCTATACGCTTTTATTGAGTATATACTTTTGCTGTTAACCTTACCTTATATCTCCTGATTGAACAATCTATCTTATGTTTGACATGGAGAACTCATTTGTTTTCAATGACTTTCCGATCAAGTAGTAAGTCAACCAAGTTCAAGACATGGTTACTCTTCATTGACTTCATCTCTTTTTGCATGACTTTAATCTAAAAAACTCTAATAGGTGAGTTAAGAGCCTCATTCACATCATTTGGCTATCACTATCATGCGAAGCATGCATGAAAGCTTCCATTTTAATCTCAAATCGACGATGAGGAAAAACCTTATGGTTGCTTCTACGAGTTGATAATTTTGAGGATACTAATTGTTAGTCCTTTGCTCCCACTGGGAACAAATAAACAAGCTATTCCAATAGCTCTATCACTCCCACTAGTTATAGAGTATTAAAACAACTCTCTATTTTTCTCTAGTTGAGTGTTTGAACGTGGATCATCATCTAAATTGTTCAACTCATTAAATTAAAGTTCTTGTCCAACCTCACATCTATTAGGAAATTCATTCCCTAATAAGTTTATATCTTGTGTCTCTAATTTAGTAAATCTTCTATCAGAGTTTTCTCTCATGACTAAATATCCTTTCTGAGTGCTTGAAGTATCTAATAAAGATACACATTTTGCCTTTAGCACTTAACTTTCATACTTATAATAAAGATCATGTACATATCTTGCATATAGCCAAGATTGCACATAAGTAACGTCAGATTTCTTACCTATCCATAATTCATAGGGTATGGAAGATATTGATTTTGTAGAGACCAGATTTAGAATATAAGTAGCTGTTAAGAGCGCATCTCCCCAATAAAATACTAGGAGGTTTGCTTTGTACTATCATAGATCTTACCATCTTCAGTAATATTCTATTCCTTATTTCTGCTACACTATTTTGTTGTGGAGTCTTAGGAATGGTTAACTATATATCAATACTTTCTCATGATATAATATCTCAAACTAGTCAAAAAAGTATTCTCCTCCTCGATCAATCTATAATACCTTAACAGTTCTATCTAATTGATTTTTCATCAAATTTGAATATAGTCTAAAACAATCTAATGCTTCAGATTTATGGGAGATCAGATAGATATGACTTAAGCAAGTGTAATGATATATGAATGTTATAAAATACGAGCTACCATTTCTAGCTATCATATTCATTGGTCAACAAATATAAGAATGAATTAACTACAATGGATTCTTAGCCCTAATTCTTTTTTCAAATGGTTTTCTAATTGTTTTTCAAATGGTTTTCAAATTGTTTTTCTTGCTAGACAACTTTCACATATAGACAAATCTATCTTATTGAGATGACCTAAAAATCTCTCATTTGGCCAATCAATTCATGTGATTCCGTCTGATATATCTTAGTTTAACTTTCCAAGTATTAATATAAATATTGGCAACAACAATGGAAGTTATGAGTGAAAAACAACAATAATTAGTACTACCATCAAATTCAGTATCCAATAATAAAATCATTTGACAAATCTCTAGTATATATCACAAACTTAGAAGGACAATTATAAAGATAAGATTCTATCGAATTTCTGGAGCATAGAAGATATCATGGAGATACAATACTTGGCCACCTCGCAAAATTACTTTGCAGGTGCCAATTCCTCTTAAGTTATTCCCATATAGATCCATTTTGTTCCTTGACTGATCTGACGGTACTTTACATGTGCTCCTCTATCTCTAACTATGTGGTATGTGACTTTTGAGTCTCTTTCTTTTGCTCAGTGCATTCATGAGTAAAGTGACCCATCTTATCACAATTGAAATATTTCAATTTGTTTTTGTTCTTCTCTGCACCACCACATTTACCCATCATGAGTTTTCCAGTCTCACTTTTGTTGGATTTGAGATTTCCTTTCCTTTTATTCTAATTTTTTTCTTTCATCACTTCTTACGCGTAGAGCCTAAATCTTCGCGTATGTTAGACTCAGCCAAATAAAGCTGACCTGAAGCATGGACTGCCACTAGGTGCACATCTTTAAGTTCAATATGATATGAGATATCGTCAAATATTTTGATGTTATCGTTATAGATCATGTTGATTTTTATATTTTACTAGCTGTTTAGGAAGGATCAAATACTTGCTGTTTATCAGTTAAAGCTTGACCAACTAATTGCAACTCATGTATCATATTTGACAATTCTCTCAAATGTTTCCTCATGTTGTGATCCTGGCACTTCTGATAAGTATCAAACTTGATTGTGAGTCTCTTCAGTTTAATGGTTGATGTCCCACCACATTTATCTTTCAAAGCCAACCAAATGTCTTATGTAGTTTCATATTTTTTGTACGTACACATGTGATCATCAGCCATACTAAACAGTATCATTATACGAGCAATATTATTCTTTATTTTGCAGGTTTGATAATCCTCAACATCTTTTCTATGTTGAGCAGAAGTACTGTGTTCAAGTTTAATCATGGTGTTGGTTAAAGTTTGAGGGCCTCTTGTTCCTTTAGCCTATATTAAAACTTACGGTGCCAAATATCATAGATATCACTATTCTATTTGTCACCTTTATTCAGTTCAGCAACTATGTTTTTCGAAGCACATGTCATTTTCCTAAATGATATTTATTCTACTTAGAGACTTATGATCTATATCTATCTACGTCTATACTAGCACATCTACTATAATTTCACTAAAATGTCGCAACAACTGTACATTTATAAATAATATAAAATGATCTTTGATATAAAAAAAGTAGTTAAATTACCCATCATCATCTAATTTTCAAATTTTAATTAAATCATATATGTAGTGTTTTGCACAAAACATACCAAATATCATTCTCTAAAAGATATTAGGACACCCACAATTTGAATAGCATCTCTTGAGATTTTTATGACTTCGAACATCTTATCATCAAAGATCCCTACAACCTTTGTCATTTTATGTTTGAGATTTTCATGATCTCAAGATCCTGATTGATAATTTGAGATTTCAATAATCTCTTTGTCATCTGATAGGACAATATCATAATCATATCAACAGATAGCTCATCATTAAAATGAGTTGATGCAATCCCACATAAAATGTAAATATATACATGTATGATAAATTTTAGATTAAATAAAATTTAATATAAAAATTAAGATATTTTAATTCAGCATTTTAATTCAGCTCCTTATAGTGTGAAATAAATAAATAATATAATTCAGCTCATAATTAGAGTGAATAAACAATTAGGATGAAAAGATGACAAAAAAAATTCGCTAGGAAAATCATCGGAACCCGCTGTCAGCAGCAACATGTGGCTATCACATGTTGGCACACTAGCATGCGCCCCAGTGTGGTTGGACGCGCCTTCCTAACACATGCTGATGTCAGTAGCCACATGTTGCTTTCTCAGCCCTACATGATATTTGACAGTGGCATGCGTCGCGTATACATGTACCCATGTGTCACTTTTTGCTTAGGCCATGTGTCTTCGTCTCTACACGTTGCCACGTGCTGCACTTAGATTGGGTAACGTGTTGTCCCTATGATAAGTCATGCCACACATTATCTTTCACGTGTCTTCACCTAAGTCATCCACATGTCATACATGAAGTGGTCCATGTGTTGACCACATGGTGCTTATTTGTTGTCGATGTGGCATTTATATGTCACAGAGTGTCGTTGACGTGTTGCATACATGGCACTTGCGTGGGCAATGTTGTAGTCTAGCTCTTCAAGCGCTTAGTATATGCGTGTAGCTTACACGCCAACTTGCACACCGCCTTCGGTGACGGAACGATAACCGGTTTCTCCAAAATTTTATCCGAAGTCTACTTATGCCCTTAGTTTTCATTTTTATTTAGAAGTGTAAGGCAATTTCCTAATGCAAGAGTATGATTCAATTTGGAAAGCTATGTGAAGAGCAGTGCTCTTAGAACAAAAAATAGATTTCTACACTCAATTTCTTTTGATTCGTTCTCACCCATTTTACATCAAAATTTTGCAATTCAAAATTCTAAAGATTCTTTTAGATGTCTAGTTTCATATAAATTTTGAATCACACAAAACATAGGTTTGACGAGGGAGTTATCATTCATATAAGTTACAGGTATCATATGTCTATTTCTTAGGTTTTCAATCCAAAATATAAATTTCATGGCATGTTTAATCATTCAAACATGATTCTATACTAGCAACAATCCAATAGTGCTTTAATACCAATGAAAAAATTCATAGTTGTATATAAATTCTACAAAAAGGGTAAAATGGAATCCAAAAGCGTATTCGTTTATGCGCAATGGAAATTACCCTGAATTCTCTAGATTATTCAACTGGTCAAAGTTCAACCACCAATTATGAAACCAAACCCTCAAATCATAGTGTAAGAACCTTATCATGTGTTTTCACTTTTTCTCTCATTTGTTCTATGTAGTATGATGTTTGTGTATGGTTTCTGAAATTGATTTTTCATCTGTCAAAACAACAATAAACCAACATTTATTTATAGGCCAACCAAATGGTAGTTATCTTCTAATAACTTCCAGTAATCGCTAAACGGTTATTCAATCAAATCTAAAATCAGATTTGGATCTAGTCTTTGGTTTGGGTCATCTTGGATGACCTGACCTAAAACCTAATAACCCAACAATAATAATAATTATCTTAACTTTCTCTTAATTTTTTTATTAAATTAATCTAATTTAATTAAATTTAATTAGTCAATCAATTAATTAAATCCTTAATTGTCACAACCTAATGTCAATGGGTCGTCTATTAGCCGCAAAAATTTGTCTTCAACGTGCATACTAATTAATAATTAATCTGTGGTTGATTATTTTGATTAACATGGCCGATGGCACAGCCGATTGGTTTGAAAATTAATTTAGTAAATGATGCAAAGACTAATGGTGCATTCCCACACGAGAGATCCAATTTATTCGTTCCTTAATTACATACTTTTTTGTCTTCTGCACATGAGGTTGTTTATAACCCAATTATAATTCTTTTCATGTTTGTTTGGTATCTCATGGGTGCAGTTTTAAAAGTGTTTCTGTAAAAAGTCATTTAAAATATTAAAAATATTTCTCTTGAAACTATTGTAATTTTTTTTTTTTTGCTTATTTTATTAAAAAGACAGTGATTGCAATTAATTCAAGTGTTTTCGGATGAAAATATATATAGCAGGACGTTAACTTATTATAAATTTTGTCAATTTATATTTTTAATAAGATATAATTGGGATATTATAAATTTTTGGGTTTTTTTTTTAATATATATTGTGGTAAAAAAAAGTACACAAACTTTTTCTTTTATTCTAATCAAGTTATCATTTTTTTATCAACAAATCCTTATTAAATATAGTACAATATATACTATTAAATACTTATGATGCAATATGAACATATATTATGGAATGAAGAGATAATTCACACTAATCACTTGAGTTTTGCGTGGTTAGTGCAATCTAGAAATACTTTCTATTTTAAATATATTTATTAGTGTAAGAACTCAAATTGATTACATTGTTAGATTAAATGAGCTGTCTCAGTCGTCAAGTCATCTAGGGAGTATCTAAAAATGCTTTTATGATACTAAAAACTATCCCCTCTCTCTCTCTCTCTCTCTATATATATATATATATATTATATTGTATGTTTTAATTCAATGATTTACATTTTCAATTATTTCAAGATGCTCACTTTTTTATTTTAAAATATATTATTGGAAACCTAACTATAATATTTATTGTAAAGGCAAGTCGAGTCATATAAAACAAATCCTTTTAAGTATACCGAAACAACTTATAAGTTATAATTTACTTGGCTTGCGCTCCACTCTTCTCTCCACATTTTCCAAACCAGAGTAGGTATGTGTGTGTTCATGGAAATGCCTGCAGATCCTTCCAAAAAGCATCTTCAAGACATCAAGAAGAATTGCAGGTTCTCCAGGAGACTAACCAAAGAAGTCTCCATTGCATCATCAATGGAGGACAACAATAATTACCATGGAGCCTCAGTTTCGGTTCCTTTTAGATGGGAGTCTGAACCAGGCACTCCAAAAGTCAGGTCCAGAGGGAACCCTCTCCCTCCTCTCACACCTCCTCCCTCATACTTTTACTCCAATCCCTCACCAAAAACACCCACTAGATCATCAGCTAAAAACTCCAAGTCTCACATTTTGGACACTATTTTCCCTAAACGTGCAACCAAGAAAACAACCAAGTCATCACATCCTCCATCATCACCAGTTTTTTCTTATTCTTCTTCCTCTTCAGGATCTTCTTCAGGGTCTTCTTCGCCTTGGCTGGTCTCATCATTCTCAGTGCCATCCTCTCCGGCGAGGCCATCGGAGTTTCGGAGACGGTACCGAGATGTGTCAAGCCCTAGACTGTTATTTGATTCAAGGGCTGTGGTGGATAGGGATGGTGGTGAGATATCAAGTTTTTGTTTTGGTCGACGAGGAACCAAGCCTAGGTTTAGAGGCTGCTATGCTTCAGTGATCAAGATATTATTACATTAGAGAGTAAATTAATTCTCGATTATAAGTCTAATTTGGTTGTTCTTGTTTCGGATCTTGTAAGGAAGAAAATTCTTGGTCCAAGTTATAGTTGATCATGTGTGTGACTTTATTGTATCACTACAAAAAACAAGAATGTTATTATATTATATGATCAAGTAGATCTTATAACATGTTAAGAGTCACAAGATCATTAATGCTTTTGTATGAATGAGATGAGATGCTTTATTATTGAGCCAGTATCACAAGTTTCACTTGTGTTAAATGTATATACAATTTGTTTTTTTTTTCTTCATGATAATGGGAAAGAAATCAAGTAGTTAATGAGACGATATTTTATATTTCTAAATATTTATATATTTGGTAAAGTACTTTTATATAGCAATGGAGTTACATTACCGTATCCAATGTAATTTGATAATAAAGCTAGAACCCTCATTCTATTTAGCAAAGAAGACTCAATTTGAAAGTCTCAAGTTGGAATGACTATATTATAGATGGTATACCAAAAAAAATGAAAAAACAATGGAGTGACATTTGCTCCTAACAGCCATGACCCTTCCTATGCATAAATTGTGCATTAATCTGATTTCAACTATGATTTGGACTCTCGAATGACCTCTGAAAAATAGAATTTCTAGTTCAGTCTCTATTTACACTTATCCATTATTCCCAAAAACTAATAGTGATCGAGATAACTATGGAACTATACTCTAAAGATCAATTTAATGTGTATCAGATTTATGAATAAGAAAATAGATGATGTATGCAATATATTCATTTTATGTAAGAATTTTCACGACTTATATTGACTTGGCATTTATTTACTACATACAATTATTCTTATATATTTTGGGTGTATGGGTGCAAGAAAGATCCAAAGGAAAAGAAGTTATGTCAATGCAATAGAAAGAAAACACATGACAAGTGTCACAAACTTCGAGCAAAGAAGACATTATTAGACAATATATTAAACTGTGTATTTGAGAAACAACTTTCCCAAATGTTAGATTCTTATATATTTTGGCTTACCTAGATAGATAGATCCCTACTAATACAGTTCATTGATCCATTAAGGTCTAACTCATAAATAGAATAATAGAAATCTTATAGTCAGCTCTAAAATAACATATGTAATACAACAATCTACGAAGATTTTTAATTTAATGATCAGTGTCAACGTTTAGGCTGGGTCAAGTACAGTAGTGGATCTGGGAATTCACCAGTTAAGAATTCGCCAGACAAGCTCTCAATGAAATGGAAGAGAATGGCGAACTTTTGGGGAATAAAATAAATTTATACATGCAACATGATCTCTTTGATTGAGCATTAATTGAAGTTAACACAAGATCTTAAATTCAGTAAAACTACCATGTGAATCCACATGCCAAGAATTGGGCAATTCTGCTTACTAGCTATTAATATAAGATCATATATGCCCATCACTAGTAAATTCTAATTCATTAATTTCTTCAACTTCTAAGATAAGAAGTACATGAAGTTTGCATCTTAAATGTACAAGAGCAATTCTTTGTTTTTTTTTTTTTTTTTTTAATAAATGTTTGTGAAGCTTATTTGTGACTGATATAGATTATTGAACATAAATGGTAGCAATCAACTTTTGGTTTGAGTAGGTCTCATAGGAGACCTGTGTTGAATTTCAACTAGAGTTACCACTTCATAACGTTACAGTGTAGACTCTTATAATTACTAGTCGCTTATTGCGAGGGGTCAACATTGCCATATGGAAAAAAAAAAATTGTGCTTTTACTATCAATTATAATATTTTGCTAGTAAATATTTGATCCTAAAATTTGGTATGGTGAAAGTATCATAGATTTGATTCCTAGGTTACCATTGGGAGCATATAATTGATTTATGGAGCCAATGGTTCAATATTGACTAGAGTCTACATGAATGGTCACAAATCTCTTATGAGAGACATGTATGGACTATATGTGAAATTGACATGTACTACTCTTAACAGAAACCGCCATGCTCCCCTCTACCGTTTTGTTATATGTTTTAAACAATATATATAACAATTATTAATCATCAACCATGTCATTTTAGATAAAAACTTGGTGGCATCTTTCATAAATCATGACATTAGTATTACTCACTAGTATGTATCATCTTGTTCGTGTATATATCCTAGAGTACTCACCCTAAGGCATGTTATTGTCAACAAGAATTCACTAATTTAAGTCATCAACCATGAATATATCGTATCTGTTAGTTACCATCAGATTTAAAAATTTAAGTTAACAGAAAATGACTTAATTATAATATTTAAGATTTAGGATTATAATAAACATACCCCCTCATGTGCAAAGTGGACATGTGATCGATGTCAAACAAATACCTCAACTATAATAATTAAAACTTGAGATTATGATACATTAATATGCTCCTTATATACAAAGTGGACAGGTGACAAATGACAAATTTCAAATATGTGCTAAATATCCTTTACCATATAACATGTGGACACGTAATAAATGTCCTCTACCGTATAACATATAAATAGGTGATAGATGTTAGATATAATATCTCCTATCATATAATATATGTAATAAGAAGAATTTCATATAAAGAAAAGAAAGAGAGTTTGATCCTGTGACCTTAAAACTCTAATACTATGTTAGTTATCATTAGACTTTAAAATTTAAATAGATAAAATATGATACAATTATATTTTTTAAGATTTAAATTATGATATATTAATAATATCAATATATGTGTTTTTTAATTTTACTAGTCTCATCGATGAACAGACATAAACTTCTGTATATGTCTCGTAGGTTATTGGTAACATGATTGTGATTTAAGTATGAAATGGAGATGAGGTCACGTCTAAACGACAAAAAAAAAAAAAAACAAAATGACAAGAGGTCCCTACAAAATAAATGATTTTGTACTTTTATTTAAGGAATTGTCGGCATGTTGTGACCTGGTCAATTTTAAACCTAGCTCGGTTTTTTTAAATAAATCTTAAAAGACGTGTTTTGAAATTTCTCTTACAATTTAATATATATATATAATTTTTAACATATAACACATCTATCTCCACCCTAATGTACAGAATCCTTGAGATTTTTAAAATTAAGCTAATCACTATTGACAAATTTTCTTATGATTTATTTTCACTATGAACTGTTAATCTAATAGAGACAAGTGATCAAGTTGGCTTTACAAATCCAATAAGTCATTTTATCAATGTGTCAGCATACATGCCTACAATGAAATAGATTATAACAAGTCTTCTAGTAGTTTTAAAAGTCCTGTTGCAAGGTCATTTGATAGATATTTATATTACAATTTTAATGGTAATTATTATAAACTAATTTGATAATAAAATAAGAAAGCGTTTCGATCATGTGATACCGAATGACAGGACTATCGATATTTTGGAATTGTATTTAAATTGAATTTAAGACTTCAACATTGTTAATAGTGAGTTTTTAAGATTTATTCTTATTCGATTAATGGTTTCACAAACAAGCATACGCAGTGCTTTCAAAGAGGCTTGTGTAGAAGTTAAATGAGAAAAGATTTTATGCTTGTTAAAAGATTTAGACATTGAATTCATTTTTTCATCGGAGTTCATCTATTTGTTAAACATAGTATGACAGTCATGACTTGGTTTACAAGCTTTTCAGTAAGAACTAGACTTTCTCAAGGAACGGTATGCTAACCAAGCCTCACTGTCCACTCTTCGAGTCTTACTTCGCTCAATGTCTACCTCTTGTCCCTTTATTTCTCAATTCTGGATACTAGCTTAGAAAACATGAAATGAGTCTCATGCTAAATAATCAAAACTAAATTCAACAAATAAATGAGGTTATTGTTATCTACGCATGATAATATATCTCAGGATCCAAATATACTAAATCTAATCTAGAGAGAGAGAATTTTAAGCAGAGAGTGTCTAAGAAAACATTTTTATAGATTTTGTTTCAACTCAGACTTACTAACTTCATATCCTAAATTTTCCTTATATAGAGGAAAGGTCGATTACAATAATTACAAAGTTACATCATTACATATGTCACACTATTCCTCACTGCCCACTCCTCAAGTCTTACTTCGCTCAAGGTCTGCCTCTTGTCCCTTTATTTCTTAGTTCTGGATACTAGCTTGCAAAACATGAAATGAGTCTCATGCTGAATAACCAAAACTAAATTCAACAAATAAATGAGGTTATTGTTATCCACGCATGATAATATATCTCAGGATCCAAATAGATTAAATCTAATCTAGAGAGAGAATTTTAACCAGAGAGTGTCTAAGAAAACATTTTTATAGATTTTGTTTCAACTCAGACTTACCAACTTCATATCCTAACTTTTCCTTATATAGAGGAAAGGTCGATTACAACAATTACACAGTTATATCATTACATATGTCACACTATTACATGATTACACATTTGTACTATTTAATTACACGTGCACACTTTTGGATAGATGGGAATCTTCTGCTTTTGACTGGTTGTCTGCTTGTCTGCCATGCTTTTATGCTGGAGGGTTAAAAGGAGTGATTTGATAGATTTAAATTTGATAGTGCTTGATCACTTTCTTTATTACTTTCCTATAGCCCTTATGCCCTATGTTGGAAGCTTATCTACAATTGAGTCATCAAACTCAAATAAGTTTGCATAAAAAGATGTGTCAGTAAAAGACACGTGGCTAGATATACCGTTCTGAGCTGTGTGGCATTTTTCTCGATGAGACTTTATGAGCTTTTTCTTTTGTCATTTGCTGAGATGTGCCTGTGTTTGCAATAATTCTTGTTTCTGTATAGTGTCAGATTGAGAATCAAGTAAAAACCATTTTGGATATTCAAACTGGTCTAGTTGTGCTGTAAGTGTATCTAGGTAGGTAGACTGAGCTTTGTTGAGTTGTTCAGTGTAGGATGGTGGATAAAGTTCTCATGGGGCATCATCTTGTAAAAATGTCCAAATTTGTGGGGGAATGATCTGGTTTTTCTCAAAAATGAGTTTCTGAATTGGTGTGATCTTTGTTAGATAATTATTGGTGTTTCCGAAGATTTGGTATTAGAGCATGGTATGTGTCCGTAGAGCCCAAATGATAGGTCTAATCTAGAAAAGCATGGTATTCATGGATCCTATTTTCTTTAGCTCATCTCCTCATATTAGTACTCATGTATATACTCCTTTATACTCTAAATCTCTTTCTTCTTAAATAGATAGTCTGTATGAGTTCACTTGTATCCCTGATGATAGTAATCTTCAAGATAAAATACCTTATATTACAAATCCTTACTCCACCTTTACCAAACCAACCTCTACTTTCCCCGAACCTTAAAAGCCCTTGTTAAACCAAATTGAAAATTTGTCAAATAATTTGTCCAGTCTAGTAGCTTTGACAAGTGTCAGTTCCCAGTTACTTCTACAGAATAGTATGTTATACTTGAAATCCCTTAAGCTTCCATTAACCAAGCAAAACAAAAACAATACACCCATATCCACTTTGGTGTTAACAAGCTCGCTCTCACTCTTCATGGCTGAAAAGGTCTTCCAATATTTGTTAGAATAGCAGTACTGGATACAAGATATAAACAGTATCAACATGCCTTTATAGGAACACTTTTCTCAATATTAAATGTAGGAACCATTGTCTTAACCCTCTTTCCCAACTTCAACATCACCTTTACTGATGAATTTTGTTCCACTGCCCTTAAAATTTAGATCTAGATCACAGGTCTAAATATGAAGCTAGGATCAATCATGGCAACTCTCCATTACCAGATGGTTTGGAGATTACAAAATCATGTCATAAACCTTGCTATTCCAACATCCATATATGTTTTGGTCCTCACCATGTATTCCTAGCATGTTCTACACAGCAAATTTGCTCCCAGACAGATCAGTCAATACAAACTTCTTGAGATTCTCCTAGAATAGTGGGTCACCGATTATGAAAACACATTTAAAGTACTAGAACTCGTTATCACAAATGAAGTCAGTATCAAAAGCAACAATAAAGGGACAACCATTATTATCTTTTCAAAACCAGATGTTCCTAATGCCCCACTAATTGAGTTCTCAACATAATTTCTTATCTCTACAATTCAGCCATAAAGATGTGCTTATCAAGATGATCTACCAATGTTATCTTTTTAGCATAATGGTAAACCCCTTTTCCATTATAAACTTCCATCTACTGGTCATTGTCCTTTTGACATTGATTTCACATGTACTCAGTGTACTAGAACTTATAATACCTCAGATCTTTATAGAACTGGGTATAAGCCTCATGCTAAAAAAAAACCTAAAGATAAGCTCTATCAGAAATATAAAAATGGTGATTCTATTTTTGGTCTCCTAACATCAGGAAAATTTGAATTTGTAGTAAGATATTCCTCTCCTAAAAGGCACCCTGAACCCATGAACCCCTTATAGGATTCCTTGAGCTAGCAACACCACCCCTACCCTTTAAACCTCCTTATAAAGTCCTTTAGAGACCCTCTCCTCTCCCTTATTACAATAAAGGCCTTCGATGGATTGTAAGAAACTTCTCTCCAAAAACATGATTTCCTCATTCTCTTCCTATTTCATGATGATTTCCTAGTCAACTGACAGAGAATCCTGTTCCTATCCCCAACGACCCAAAATTATCCCCATCACATAACTGATGGAAACCTTAAACCTATCTCCCAGGTTAAAGCAGTACTCAACTGGTAATAAAAAAATGTCAAATAGTAGAACAAGGCTCTTTATAATATCTCCAAGATCATGTTTCATATCAACTTAACTCACATGCTCAAAATACTACTAGGATCATTGAACAAGTGCAAAAACAAATCACTCAAGTCCATAATGAGTTGATGATACTTATCTAAATAACTCATGGATTCTTAGAAGCTTTCTCTTGCAAAAAGATGCAGAAATGAGAAATTTAAAAACTCAACTTGTCGCCCATTAAAATGGTTATTACAAATAGACAGCATATCCATTCCAGTGAACCCCTTTGCCCTATAATTCGTTTGACAGCATTGCATGATCTTTCCCCCTTCTAGCTTTTCCAAAGCTTAGTTAGCCTTTTCTACTCATCAAACTCTTTCTGAAGTAGAAATTACTTTTGGATCAACTGGTCAATTTTATGCATACATGAAGCAATAGTTTGAAAAATAACACAAACAAGAAAGAATAACAAAAAGAAAAAGTAAACAACCAATTTCTAGCTCAAAAAAGCCAGAAATGTCTCATCCACACTCATCACAATTAATGGTTTCAAACCCCAATGACACTATCAACCCTGCTTCACACTTTCGTATGTAATTAGCCGCTCAACAAATGCCTATCACCTCTACAACCTTAACTGACTCAGCTCTTTTGATGAGTCCTTCTCATCTCATTTTTCCTCTGGTGGGGATTCTCAAACTAAAAGTTCTTTTGCATTACCTATCCACCCATAATTCATGAACACTCAACTGTAGGTTCATGATCCTAAAGAAATTATCTCTAATCTAGGATCAGTTCTAGATCCAGATAAGACAGACCATCCCTAAGTTCAATTAGAATAGCACTACAATGCTCCAGGATCCAAAATCCATACTTTCACACTTGATGATATTTCATCATCCAAATGGCGTGACAAAATGTTTGAATTTCATGCTTGGTTACAAGCAAAAATGATAAAACCAGAAGCACAAATCCAAGTAGTTTTAACACAATTCTCTACTAGATTTGTTGGAAATCTACGAGAATGGTAGACTAGTTTCGGTCAGTACAAACAACTTCAGTTTCTATAAATTTCAACAATTGATCAAGCTTTGTATGTTCTCTACATAGAATTCTGTGAAATGTCTCAATCTCATAAGAAGCAAATGAGAGAAGAATTTTTTCAAATGAAATGTTGTCTCTTCACGGAAAGGATCTTGATAAACATTATCAAGCAATACTTAAAAGGTATCATGATCTTAGAGGAATGGATGATCCTAACATAAAACAAGTTTTCCTTTCTTCCATCCCAAACTCCTTTAGCCAAGAAACAACGAAGATGATGCAATCCCATAACAAGCCCCTGGATCAAATAACAATTAACTAAATTTACCAGTTTATCCTTGCAGCACTTGACAAGCTATATGCAAAAAATAATTTTTTTTATAATTATCTTTAGTGTTCCAAGCAGCTCACAAAAGTCTATCAAAGACCTGATCAAAGATTAAATGCAAAGAAGCCAAATAGTGTTCATGTAAGCCTCACAAAAAGAAAATGCACTTTAGATATTATGAACATAGAAACAAACGACCATATATGAAGTACAAACCCAACACAAAAAACACACATCGCAAACCTAAGATTCATAGATTCCTATGTAAGAAGAAAATAAAATGGCGAACAACATATTGATGTTATTTATGCAATGGCAAAGGTCATTTTGCAAAATAATGCCTAAAGAAAAGAAATCAGCCCCAACAAATTATCTAACAAATGTGCCAGATCTCAGGCATGACTTTGATTGATGATGAAATTGAAGTTTATTCTCTATTGATGATGAACCATCCCTAGAAACCATCCTTCAAAACAATCTGGATGACTTAGACTTATTACCTCCTTCAGAGGTTTCTAAACAGTCTGACTATTCAAATAATACCTAAGACCACATTCAACCAAAACCACCTGACAAGCTCGTCATGACCACGTGTCAAATACCCTTAGTCCCAATTTACATAATCGTGACCAAATTTTTCATGCTAATCAAAATTATTGCTTTACTTGATACAGATGCAATCAAGTCAATCATAAACTCAAAAATCCTTCCCTCCTCATTTTGGCAACCTCATCAAGAACATTTTCAAACTATCAGCAGTGATATTTTCACTACAAACCTGATCAGTAATCCAGTCAAAACTCAAATTCTCCTTAGATGCTCCACTACTCACAAAGTACTTGAATCACATCTCCTAGGAAAATATATGATTTTAGGACTTGATATCTATTCCAAACTCATCAAACTCATAATATTCCCAGATGGAATTAGATATAAATCATTTTTCCAACCGTGGACAACCTGATCTAAACTCTTCCTTATCCTTAAACCAAAATTTTCACATATCTTGGTCTCCTTGCAAAATCACTCCTTCACAAATTCTCATTCCGAATTCATCCTTAAATGCTTCCATCCACTTTGAAAAACCCAAACTATTTTGTTAAGCTTCCCTTTAAGCTTAATGAAGATATAAATCATACCAAGGTTGACAAGTCTCGTCCTTATATTCTATGGGTAGCCTGCTAGTAACCCCACGGTAGCCTTCCAGTCGATATCTAATTCGACTGAAAGGTTCTCGTAAAGCTAAGTCATTCTACTTTTAAATAAAAATTCACCATAACTTTTTTTTTATCCCTTTTCAATGGAAATGAGTGGAAACTTTTTCTTTTAAATACATTTGTAAAAAAAAAAAAAAAAAAAAAAAACCAAATTTATAAAATTTCGACAGCATACCGGCTATTTTACTAAAAATCCTACCTGCAAAATTTATAGAAAACCTATACACTTCTATAACAATCAAATTCTCAACTTCTGGACCTCAGACCCTCTTCTCTTTCCACAACCAACCACAAACATAATTTTAAATTGAAATACAACTCAAACTTATAAATTTGGCAACCTGTCAATATGAAAATAATTGAAATGTAACAAGTCATTCAAAACATTTCTATATCATGCATTAATATAGTTACATATTTACAAAAATATACATTTATTAACATATGAAAATTATTATACAAATTTTCAAAATCATTTATGACTAATATACATAATCATAAAGGCACACGACTAAGTCCATCTACTTTAGGTCGGAGTCCACTACTGAGTGTCCCTACCTGTATCTATCCCTGGGAAGATTTTATTTATAAAACATAAAACTAAAGTGAGTCAAATGAGCTCTGTGAGTGTCGTATTTTCCTTATTTAAACTATGTTTTCTAAAATAACCTCCCTAGAACTTAAAAATCATTTCGTATATGATTCCATAAAACTAAAATAAGCTTTCTAAAATTCTTATTTGGAGTAAAATGCATGAATGACATTTAATATCAATATAAATCATGCTGCATGAAATTGAAATATAGTAACATATTGAAAAGCAAATTTTCTGATTTTAAAAAATTATTTTGAAATGTTTTCCAAATTTGAAAACATAATAATTACATAATTTCATCTTATGTTATAAATTATTAAAAAAAAATGATGGTAATGTATATTTTATGAAAAATCTATCTGTGGAAGGGCCAACCACTGGTGCTTGAATACCATATAGTATCATAGGTATGGATCAGTCCAGATTCGACCAGTCAGGTCTTGTGCCCCGGCCCTAGCACTGTCCTAACCGGTGAGAGCGGAATTTACCTTCGCTCATATAGAAGCTAGCTGTTTTATATACTCAGTTCGTGTATGAACGACATACTAAATAAGACTAACTGACACAGTCTTTCTCGTTGTTAGTGACAGATACCCCCGACACTGTCCATGCATGGTTTGGGTACGCTGACCGGTAACATATATCTGAAATATCTGTTCTGGATGGGACGAATAACCATCCTCAGTAGGTAACAATTAGTTTCACAAGCTTATAAAAAATCATTTCCATACATGCTGTTTTTCATCATATAATTTCATAATTCATATAAACTTTCTAAAGTTCGTACAAGAGGTTTTCACACTAAATTCATTTATTATAAAAGAACTTTTTCATCATTTAAAACATAAATTTGACATCAATGTATAAAATCATGTGAATAAGAATGAAATCATTTCAAAACATTTCGATGAGACACTCACCTATTATTAGCTCACAATAAATTCGATTCAAGGTTCCTTAGTTTGTAATACACCTACACATGATCATATTCTATATTTAGGCGACATTACGACCGAAATTATTCATATAGATTTCCTATTCAGAATCTCTACATTTAAGCACACAAAACTCTTCAAACAATGCCTAAATTCACATCTAAACATTTAATGAAATCTTGCATCATTCTAATCCTATGTTGGCCGAATCTTAATCATACTTTTACATCATCCATCTCATCAAACTTTTCTCACCAAATCATCCCAACCACATGCAAATTAGTGGCAATCAAGTCAAATTTTATAAACTCACAATCTAGCAAAAATAGTATGCTTTAGCCATGCATTACACCACTTAACATCCAATGGATTCCTTCCCAAATTTTATGTTATTTTCATCATCAACATAACTCAATAACCATTCAAACAACAACCACATCTTAAAACAAGAATTCACCACTTGAAGACCCTACGGCCGAATGCACACTTGATGGTCATACCAATTCTTACTTCTCATTCCATCATGCTAACTTGAAAATTTTGATATCTTTACATGCTTGAAACTACTCAAATAAATCAAACACAATTTAGACCACATAAACCCTCGCTTGGTCGTGTATATCACCCAACATAGCACTAAGATCTCTTTAAGTTTTTCATGTGAAATCACGCCAAAATCACATAAATTATATGGCAAGAAAACTAACATACTAAACAACATTCACTTGAATTTAAATCAACAGTTCACCTACACTAGTAAGCTTATCAACTCTTCTTGAGACCCTAACTTTGCTCTCTCACCAATTTGAAATCTTAATCCTCTAATTTCATGCATAAAAACCTTATTAAAATTTCATACATCTCACTTGAAACTTTAATCAAACATTTCACATATAATTCACATATAAAAGTCTATGGAACTTGAACTTTACCTTTTAAAAACCACTTGATTTTTAGATAACCTTTCTAGGCTTGTACACAACCCTTAGATGGCTTGAAATTCACTTAAAATTGCTTCAAAATTGGTGAAGAGCAGCGCTGCCCTGTATTCTGTTTTGTCGACCAACACCTCTCCCTTTCTCAATTCTTCTCTTTTGTTTTCTCTTTTAATCACTTAACTATATATAGTCTTTAGTTGGGTTAATAAATGCGCTTAGTTATCCTTAAATTTACAAACTTGCCATTGATAATTGTCCACAAACTAAGTTGAAATTTACTAACTTGCCATTGGTTAGTGTTGCAAGCATGTGATTGGTTGGAATCTAAAACTTGTTTTATCCTAACTAGTTCCATCTTAATGCAACCAAATGTTAACTAATTGGTTCAACTGTCTTCTAAATCACTATTATGTCATCCTTATCTCTACATTCTTTTATACTTTTGAATTTTCCAAATTGCCCTTAGCCATATATTTTAATAATTTATTCAATCATACCCCCTTTTTTGGTAATTTCTTTGTTACCGTTTTCATATTAAATTCTAATTGATCACTATATTACTTCTCCTATTCGAATTTATCTTTGGTATATCCATAGGTCCTACTAGAATCCGATAACATATCTGGATACTTGTAATTTCTTTATTATTCCATAAATAAAGACAAACTTTACACAGTACATGTATAGTACTAAAATTGGGAGGGTATATTACAAAGGTCAGCCATTTAGAATGTAACCTGATCAGCTTTAATGTGATCAGCAAGAAGGCGCTCAACTCTTGGCCCGGAACCTTATTGAACCTTCTGACTCCTAATAGAGGTGTAAAGCTTTCTATGTTAACAAGCGTTCAGAACAAATCCATGGAAAGTTAAGATTAGTAATTAATTATCAACCTCTCAACCATTTTCTCAAAGACAATAAATTTCCTTTTCCTTCCATGATCACTTTCTTTGCCCAACTCCATGATACCAATATTGTCTCAAAATTTGACCTCAAAACAGGATTTCGACAACTTGGAATACAGTCTTCAGAAAGACACAAAATAGCATTTTGTATTCCAAACCATCATTATCAATGGATAGTCTTTCCTTTTGGTCTTAAAATATCCCCTTCTTTGTTTCAACAAGCCATAACAAAAATCTTTCATCCAATTCTCCATTTGGCCCTATATATATATATATATATATATATATATATGATATTCTTCTGTTTTCCAAAATTAAAGAATCCTATATGGCCTTTTTATCCCAATTCATAGATATTGTCAAAACTCATGAACTTATGCTTTTAGAAAAGAAATATGAGATTGCAAAATCTCACATTCAATTCCTTGGTATGACAGATAAACAAGGTTGTTACTGACCTCAAAATCACATTGTTGACATAGTTTTTAATTTCTCAAATGTCCTTACAACCAACAAAACAAATTTAATAATTCTTTGGAATTATCAACTATTTTAGAAACTTCATTCTCCAGATATCCAAATACGCTTCCCTATTGTCCAAACTTTTAAAAAAGGACCCTCCTATTTGGACACAAGAGCAAACAGATGTGATCATTGCACTTCAACAAAAAATCAAACATCTACCTCTTTTGAAGATTCCCTCCACTAGTAAAAGAATTCTTCAAATAGATGCCAATAATCAATATTGGGGTGCAATCTTACTAGAATGAGACATGCAAGGTAGCAGACACCTTTGTGCTTTTATCAACGGACAATTTAAAAATGCTAGCTCCATTATCATTCCACCTTCAAAGAGATCTTAGCTGTCAATAAGGCTATTGAAAAATTTGAATTCCACCTCATTGGTCATCACTTTCTAGTGGAATCAGATATGGCATCATTCTCCCAGATGCTCCACTTTTATAAAGGTAAAATGTCTCATCAATAGTTACTTAGATTGGCAGAATGGTTTAACAAGTACTCTTTTGATGTAAAACACATAAAAGGAGGATCCAATATGCTTATAGATCATTTATCCAGAACCAAACCAACATTCATCATTGTTCTTGTTCCTCCATGTTACATGTACCATCAAGACTTACGTATGTCTTTGAGCTTCTTTAGTCATCCTAGTTTTACAAAAGATGCACCACTAGAATACAGTGAGATTATCCAATCGAACCTTTCTTCTTAGAAGATCAAAACTCTAATGTTCGACTATCAAATTAAATGCATTGAAAAATATGGTCAAATATTCTTAGATGCATTGTATATACATCCTGAATATTCTTTCACAAGGGTCTTCACCATTCCTACCAACAGTTACCATCCCCTTTTCAATTTTTCAATTGAACTGCTATGATTCTTTTGGCGTCTTTTTCACCTTTACCACATCACAATTGAGTTCCCTAATCATTTAACAGTCAAAACCCTTGAAAAGTTTAAGCAAAACCTTGAACCTTCCATTTGTCCTTTAGTTCAATTCCTTCACTAGTTCCAGCCTATCAGTCAATGGTCCTCATGGTTTAAATCCCAATCAATCAAAAACTCATGGTCAATCTTCCTTTTCCACAGACCCTTGAAACTCAGGACAGATATATTATGCTATTCTCAATCATTCTTTGAAAATATAGCAAATCATCCAGTCTAAATATTTGGAAACACCAATAATTATCTAGCAATGATCAGACCAATCTAGAAACTAATTTTTGAGAAAAACCAAATCATTCCCCTATAAATCTAACAATTTTTACAAGATGATGCCCCATAGGAACTTTATCCGCCATCGTATATTGAACAACTCAACAAAGCTCAGTCTACCTACTTGGATACACTCACAACACAACTAGACTAGCTCAAATATCCAAAATGGTTTTACCCGATTCTTAATCTAACACTATGTAGAAACAAGAATTATTGCAAGCACAGGCACGTCTCAGCAAATGACAAAAGAAAAGACCCACAAAGTTTCCTTAAGAAAAATGCCACACAATTCAGAACATCACATCTAGTCATATGTCTTTCATTGGCATAGCTTTTTATGCAAACTTATCTAAGTTTGATGACTCAATTGTAGATAAGCTTACAACACAGTGCATAAGAGACAAAAGGCTACAAGAAAGTGATAAAGAAATTGATCAAGCACTATCAAATTTAAATCTATCAGATCACTCCTTTTAACCCTCCAGTATAAAAGCATGGCAGATAAGTAGACAACCAGCTGAAAGTAGAAGATTCCTATCTATCCAAAAGTGTTCGTGTGTAATTAAATAGTACAAGTGTGTAATCATGTAATAGTGTGATGTATGTAATGATGTAAGTGTGTAATTATTGTAATCGACCTCTCCTCTATATAAGGAGAAGTTAGGATAGGAAGTTGGTAAGTTTGAGTTGAAACAAAATCTATAAAAATATTTTCTCAGACACTCTCTAGCTAAAACTCTCTCTCTCTAGATTAGATTTAGTCTATTTGGATCTTGAGATGTATTATCATACGTAGATAACAATAACCTCATTTATTTGTTGAATTTAGTTTTGATTATTTAGCATGAGACTCCTTTCATGTTTTGCAAGCTAGTCTCCAGAATTGAGAAATAAAGGGACAAGAGGCAGGTCTTGAGCGAAGTAAGACCCAAAGAGTGGGCAGTAAAGCTCGGCTAGCATACTGTTCCCTGAGAAAGTCCAGTTCTTACTAAAAAGCTTGTATACCAGGTCATGAGTCTCATATTAAATGATTAAAACTAGGTTTAACGAATAAATGGACTCTTATTGGTATCGGTTGACACCGACTAATCAATTAGTCAAAAAAATTTTATACCATGTACATTTGGGTCAATTTGAATCTTGGTTATTATGAGGTTCAATGAGTACTATTTACTACTAAGTTCTTGAATTTGATCTCTTTGGTTGAACCTGACTAATTCGTCATTTGGATAAAAGTCAAGTCATTTATTCATTCCTTTTAGTGTAGTTTTCTGGGAATTTAAAAAAGCATGTGAAGATAATTGATTTTTATTTATTTATTTTTTAAAATAGTAACAAAGTGATCGAGACATTAATGGCTAGAGCTTTAGTCGTCAAACAGGACCTACCAAGACTAAATGCTAATGTGCATATTGAAAATTACTTTGCAATATGGGGAGACCAGATTACACATATACTAGTAAATACATACGGTGAAAGTTGAACCTCTATCATAAATATAAAAGTAAAGTGTACTAACTACTTGAACTACAAGTGAATTTATATATAATAATTCTTATTGGGTTGACTTTATCCAAGCTCTTGAATTAATACAAATTTTGTTTTCAACAATTACCATTTGAGGTTTATATATTCATTTAGCAAATATGATAACGAAACTATTGGTTTTAATTTTCATGGTGAAAGTTTTTGGACTGATGATGAAATTTGAGCTATTTGAAATAGGCTTAGGTCTCTGATGTTGTTGACCAGATAACTGAAGGCATGTACCGATCAGCTTGTGATTTATATTCTTTTGTTTCTTTTCCATAATTTTTGTTCTATATATCTTATGTCATCTTATGACATATTGTCAAAAACTTCCCCTGGTATTACAAAATATGTTAGAAATATTCTTTATAATTCATATACATCTTAATTATAAAGATATGCTAAATTGTTAATAATTTTCTTTGTAAGGAAAGATTATGATCTTGTACTCCTATTAAATGCCATTGGAAGTTTGTGCAATTTCCTCAATTAGATATAGTATATGTTTGGTACAACTTATCTACTAGTCAAAAATATTTTTTTTAATGTTAAAAGCTCTACTTGATTTTTTTTTTTTTTTTACGTCATTTGATTGATATCTTAGTAGAGCTTTTGAAAAATTAAAAAAGTTAAAAAAGATCTACTTTGAGAAACTCAAATTTTGAGTTTTTTTTTCAAATAGATCTTTTTGAGCTTTTTTAAAAAAATTTAAATATCTAATCTACTCTTATTTTATTCTGTTAATATTTCTATGCCCTTATAATCCTATTACATTTTTTTTATAAATATAAATAAATAACCTCCACTTTTATTCACTTTTTATTTTATAAAAATATCTAAGAACTCTTCTTTGACTAGTAAGTTTCTATATTTTTGGTGTGTGTGCTTTTTTATTTCAATTCTTTTTGTTATTGGTTCATTGATATATATATATATATATATGTATATGTGTGTGTGTGTGTGTTTACCTACAATTGGTATAGGTGAACCAAAAAAAAAAAAATTAGAGAAACAAAATCTTTTTTTTTTTTCTTGAAGCTAATTAAACCAAGAGTGAAAATTTGGTAAAGAGCAATAAAATCTTTGTTACTACTACGATTGATTAATTTTTTATGGTTGAGATTGAAGCAATACATTCCTAGAATGAATATATTATTTCTTTCTCTTATATCCTTTTTTATAAAAGTACTTTAAAAATAATTTAACCAAACACTGTATATTTTTAAAAGTTTTTTTAATTGATAACGAAACAATCAATAATTTTTTTTCCAAAAGATCTATTTTTAAAATATCTACTTCTAAAATATCTATTTCTAAAATATCTATTTAGAGAAGTCATACTAAACAAAGCCATATATTTGAAAAAATTAATGTTAAAGCTTATATTAATAATTCCGCTATTGACAGCATGTTTGAATTTTTGGATAAAGTGATTACTTAATTTGATTTTAACTCTAGTTTTAAATTTTATAGGAGAGTCTATTATATCTCCGTTTGATAAAGCTTCTCAATTAGATCTTCTAAAAATAAATGTTTTAATGATAGATACTTTACAAATGAAGCTTTTAACAAAAAAATGTTGGTCATTTTATTGTCAATTAAAAAAAAAATCTTTTAAGTGGTAAATCATTTGGTTAGATTAATTTTAAAAACTCTTTTAAGTTATAAGATTATCAAAAAGAATGTTTATAAGATAGTAAAATAATCAATTCCATATACAATGCTTTCACTTTAAATTCAAAAATCATAATATGTTAATGTTTCATAATTTACATTATATTGTTCATACATGTGCATCAAAAAAATCTTCAAAGTAAAAATGAAATTTAAAAGAAAACAATAAAAACACATAAAATTTTTACAAAATTTACTGTTAAAAAAACTGTCTCTCTCTCTCTCTCTCTCTCTCTCTCTCTCTCTCTCTCTCTCTCTCTCTCTCTCTCTCTGTGTATATATATATATATATATATATTATATGTCTCGAAATTCCTTTTTCAACTTTATCAAGGATCTTGTGAATTAAATCCCTCATAGAGTTACAACTTACATATATGGTAATAGTGTTTGACTATGTTTAGTGGTTATATCTATTTTTGGTACACGTGATTAATTTGTAAATTAAATCAGATATTACATACGAAAGAGAATATTGTTAGAGTTTAGTATTAAACGTCAAGTTTTATTCCTGTTTTACTCTACTACTTCGATTAGGTTGTGACTATTTGGCTAAAGAAGAGAACTAACAAAGTGGTATTAATTCATTTTTCATTTTGCATTTAAATGTCACCGACTCGTTCTTGGTTAATTGGCCTATGAGTCATTAAAAATTGCCATCGGATTCTTGAAACGAATGTTTGTTGGCCTTCTTTTTCTTCTAAATCCAATAGTATACATTTCACATGATGAAAGGATAATACTACTTAGGGTTTTGAGGGGCTGTTCATGTTACAGCAAAGTCGGTGTTTCAAACTTTGTAAAAATTAATCAATCAAGTAAATAAACAAATTGTTTAGTTAGGTAGGTATTGGATATGAAAATGAAACCGACAAGAGGTGCGACTTGTGAGCCTCAATGTACGGGTCAAACAAAACCTTTTTAATTGCTTTGCGAAGTTTGGATCCTCCAAATGTACCATTTTTAGGTTTCCGTGATCTCCTTTTCCTCACCTAACATCAATCCAACAAACTGATTTGATTTCTCACAACGAAGTGAAGAGACACTTTTTGCCTTTCTTCTTATTCTAATTTGAATATTTAATACTATATTTTTTTTTTCTTTGGAATTTCAAAACACAGAACAAATGGTAATACTATTCATATATTTTAATTTAATATAAGTAAACCCAACTAGTAATAAAATCTTTTTATTGTAAGAAGCGGCATTGGGTTTCTCTGATGATGCTCATGCGAGATAGATTTACTACATTTTGATATATAAATTAATAATGGACTGCTCAAACTATTAATCTAAATGCATGTGTAGATGATGTAACATGTGATTTGTAAATTGTAACAAAAGTATAAATCTCAAGATGTAATGGATAATAGAGTAGTAGGTAGTTACAATTCACACATTACATTATTTTGATAAATAATTTCAATAGTCTAATATTAAATTAAATGAACATTTTTTAGCATCAAACTATATTAGATGGTGATCAAAGTAATATTAATATGAATATTAATATTATTTTTATAGTGATTTTCGCCACATTGTTTAAGTTTCTAGTAGATGTAAATCCCAGTAGAAGATACTCAGAATCAGTGAGTCTACAAAATGCATAAAAGCATCATCAATTGACGATTTGACCAAAAAACCATGGTCCAGCTAGCATAATACGAGTCAAAAAAAGTTGGGGACGTACATGCATCATTGAATTTAATTTGGTAAAATCGACTGATAAAGAAGACTTTAAACAGAATCAAAGAGCTCCTTAACTATGTTCTCCGAGGCCTTCTCCAATCATGATGACGGAAGTATGCTACGTTTCAAAGAAGAAACTGTTGTTATATTTTATTTTATGAAATGGATCGTAAACATTCTCTCATGTTACACTGTTATCACATATGAGTTTTAATTTACTATATTAAACCTTTTCTCATATTATTTGTTTCTTAAAAGCAGGCTAACTTGGTTGTCTGATGATATATATTGTTTCAGCGTGGGATTTTTTTTTTTTTTTAATTATTAAAAAATTACTTTATTATAATATTAACTATATTCAATAATTATACATTTATTTAATGGTTTTAGGAACTTAATAATTTTAATATCAATTAAAAATAAAATAATTTAATTTTATGAAGTTTTATAAATTTAAAGTTTATTAATAATTAAAGATTAATTTATTTATATTTTATTCAAAAATAAAGATAAATATTAAATTAATTTAGTCAAATTCAATCAATCCAATCCTAATTATACCAGATATAATATAGTATTTATTTTATTTTATTTCATCTCATCTGATCATATCTCATCTAAGCATCAAACGACACCTAAGTAATCATTACTTTCACTGTTCTTTGACTAGTAACATGCACCCTAAAGAAATGATAAAAAAAAGTCTTTTTTTTTTGTGCATTTTTTGGCCTAAAGTCAAACGCTTTAGGTTTCTAGTAGATAAGAGGCGGTGAAACAAATACGGTGCACCAAAACATAATCAGAAAACCGCTTTCCAGGTAGCACATAGCAATCAATCATCCCTCTTGTGCACTCACACCCATCCAGTAGTCCAACAAAATAAAACTTAGGTAGTGTTTTAATTAAGCAGGATTGATCTCTGTTCAACCAGCCATTTCACATCAAATCAAAGTAGACTAAATCCGAACTAATGTAGAAATTTTTCACACAGAGGCAGAATTAAAGAATCCCACCACACATGGTGTGACTACTAGAGTCACCATTTTTATTCTTTAAAAAAAAAAAATTATTTTATTAAATTATTTATATAATATAATTAATGCATTTAACCTTGAATCTGAAATATTTTGAAAAAGTGGTTCTTTTTAAAGCAAATTAAAAAAGTATTTTGTTTCAAATTAATTGTAAATATTTTATTTAAAAAATTAAAATATAGTATTTAATAAAAAATTAAATTAATTTAAAATTTATAAATACTTTTCTTTTTGAGAAATTAAATTTTTTTAATTCTCTTGAAATTTATATCAAATTTTTTTATTATTAAAAATTAATTTAATATAATTTTATACTATATAGTTTCATATTGTATTAAACATAAAATATAATGATTTTTTTTTATCCAATTTCATATCACTCCAAACAAAGATAGTATTGTTTTAGTCAAATCCTAATTGCACCATATATATCACAATACTAATTTAATCCAGTCTATTCCAATCTAGTCCAATCCTATTCAAATCAATCTTACCTTTTAAAAATAATTTAATCTAATCTCATGATACAAACTCATAAAGACATCATTTTAAATTCAAAATCATGTTTAATATATATATATGGGTCAAATTCACTTTTATCCAAAAAAAATGAAAAAAATCGTTTTTACCTAATTAAAACTTGGTACTAAGTTTTGTTCATAGTGTTTCAATGTGCAATAAAACTTGGTATTGAGCATTAAAACTCGGTACCGGGTTTTGATCCATCTTCAACATTGCATCTCACCATAAACCTCCATTTTTAAGTTAAATCCAACCAAATCTAACCCTAAGCATTAATACCTAATATCCAAAATATAAAAATACTCAAAAAAATCACAAAAAAAAAAAGAGAAAACACAAAAGCCCAACAAAACTCAAACAATTACCAATAAAGAAAATCCAAAGAAAAGTAATAGAGAAGGTGACCGGTGGTCAGTTGGCAACAATTTGAAAAGGTCGATGACAGTCAAAATGTCTCTAAGGTCACAAATGTGTCAATTCATGTAGCGCATCATTCAACCTGATTTTTTTTTTTTTTTTTTTTTGGAATTCTAAATGATGAGGACAATTTGGTCAAATTTGGTATATGGTGCATTTAATTTATTTGAAAGGTTGAAAACGTATTGTGGTTTTAATGTGGGTAAAAATGGATTTTACCATTTTAGGGTCTGCATTTTTTTTTTTAATTCCCTATATATATAATGCTTTTATAATAAGATATATTTAATTTTAAAAAATAAGAACTAACCAATCAAATTTATCAATTGTATTTAAATTAAATAGAAGAGAGAATTTTTTTAGGAGAGAGAATGCAATAAATGAATTTAATTGGTTGATTCTTACTTTTTAAAATTATGTATACCTGATTATAAAAGTCATTTATATATATATATATATATATAGTTTTAAAAATGTATACTAGGGATGCAAAGACCATGGCCTTCTCTTAAAATAAATCAGAATTTTTTCTCTTAAAAATTATAAATTTACCTTAAAATTTGCAATATTATTTCTATAAGCCTTTCAATTTTTTTTTTCTTTAATAAAAACTCACACTATGTGGATTAAAGATCTACCAACATATGTAATGTTTAGATTATTGTACAACTCATATATTTATTTTTATAATTGAGAGACACTCATTTCCGTAATTAGAAAAAATTTTAGATACATATTTGTAAAATAGATATGGTTAAGCTTGAATTATAATAACTAAAGTGGATGAATCCTTTCAAATAATTGGGTTTAATAAAATGACTCTTCGAAATAAACTTTGCAGAGTCCATCCATCGGTCCATGTATTATGTACTACAAAATATTATAATATAGAAATATATAAATATATGACCTGGTAAGTAGTAGTAGTACGCCAGTCCCAATTAAACATTTTATATTGATTTACAATTGCATCAAAGTCAAATAACACTCGGTAGCCACAAGGATTCACACGTGAGCCAAGCAACCATGGTAGCCAAGTAGATACACTCTCCCTCAAGACCCATTTTTTTTTTTTTTTTTGAAACCCTATCTCAAGACAATTAATACACGAAATGGGTAATTAAATTTTAATTAAATTAGATTCCTATTTGAACCTTTCTTTGTGTCACACTTTAATTTCTCTTTATTAACTTTGACCTTCTTTTTCATCGAGTTCAATTCCTTGCCCTTTAAGTACTTTTCTCTTCCATATTCTTCTTTTATTCCTTTCATGATCTTCCTTTCAAAATTTTTCTCTTGTCCTCTAGCACGCTTGAATGTCCAGAGACAGGTAATTTTTCCCTTAACAAAGCACTTACAAGAAAAAAAAAAAGTCCACAAAAGAAAATGAATAAAAAGAAGCTATTATTTCTTTCACTTCTTCTCTTGAATTCTTTTCATTTTTGGTTCTTAGTTTTTATGTTAATCTTTGACTTTATCAAGAACATGTATTCATTTCATATTACACGAGTCTTAATATATATTTTTGAATTTTTTTTTTTTGGCTAATTAACTCATCTTTATGTTTTGTGATCAGAGAGATTTGATGATGCGATCAATATGAGATAGGCAAGAAGATCAAGAGAGAATCAAGCAGTACTAGTGATGTGTCAAACTCTCAAATGGGTCTTGGAAGGCAAATGTTGAGTCCTGCAGGGATGACCTTGAACACCATTAGACCTTGTGCTGCATGTAAACTATTAAGAAGAAGATGTGCTGAAGAATGTCCTTTCTCTCCTTATTTCTCTCCTCATGAACCTCAAAAATTTGCAGCTGTTCACAAAGTCTTTGGCGCTAGCAATGTCTCCAAGATGTTAATGGTATTACTGATAAACCCTAATTTTCCAATTCTTTTTCAATCTTTATCATATTGTAATACTTTGTTTGGGAATGCTTTTGCTTCATAAAAACACTTTTAAATAGTTAAAAACAGTTTTTTTTTTTTTTTGGGGATATTTTGTAATACTTTTCGGTTGAAAATGAATAAAACTTCTCTTATTTATACGGAATCATAAAGCCATTACAATGTTATTTTGAAAAAACATTTGACAAATATTTTTCTTAAAATCATTTTAGAATCGAAAAAATATTTGAAAAAGTACTTAATAAGGGCTTTTTATAGAAAGCGTTTTTATTCAATAATTCTCTACAACGGCAATATCAAATGCACTTCAAGTCTCCTCTTTCATGCAATAATTGTTACTGTTGTTATATGTTTAATAATCCAGGAAGTACCAGAGAGCCAAAGAGCAGATGCTGCAAACAGTCTAGTTTTTGAAGCAAACCTGAGGCTGAGAGATCCAGTATACGGATGCATGGGTGCAATTTCAACTTTGCAACAACAACTTCAATCTCTTCAAGCAGAACTCAATGCAGTGAGGACTGAGATACTCAAATATAGATATAGAGAAGCTACTAGCACTGTCATTGATCCTTCTAGTTTAATTTCTACGACTGGGGTGGTATCTATTGCAGCACCGTCACCATCTCCTTTGCTACGGCCACCACAACCGCCGCCACCTCCTCCTCCACCGCCGCCTCCACCATCTATTGTCGTCTCGTCCAGTACTTCATCTTCATCTTCTAATAGTGTTCCCACTCTATGCACTCCACCTACTAGCAGCACAGCAGGTTATAGCTCCATTTCAACTGATAACAATGTTCCCTACTTCGACTAATTTTATAGATGATATTCCAAATTTTTTGTTTTTTTCAGTTGATTGTTATTTGGCTTAGCAACCGATAGATAGATAGATAGATGGAAACCGAACATGACATTCAATTATTGGGATCGATGCTGGCTATGATATATTATATTGATATGAACTATTCTAAATTTTGAAAAATCTCGCTACCGATTGATAATGTAATTAAGCTAAGACTTAGATCAACTTGAATATTCATATTGGATTGAAATTCTTCCTTGCTAGCATTTTTTTATAGTTTGCTCTTCCTTTGTTTCCTTTTTTATTTTTATTTTTTTTAGTTTATGTTAAGAAATTCGGATTAGTAATGACTAATGACTATTGTTGTGAACAAAGTGTTGGTTTTTTGGGGTGGGAGGGGGTGCATTTTCCTGACGTGTTTCATACGTGTGGAATTAATGCAAAAGCTTATTTCACGTGTCGGGAATATGCTTTGACTGAGCCTTTAATTCAAGTAATTATAAGCTTTCGATGTTCAAATTGTAAATATATTTTTTCTCATGTTTGTCTGTGCCTTTGAGGGTCCTGAAAACTTGTTAAAGAGACTTGGGGAAGACAAAAAGTTAGGTTATTGTGATCCTTCCAATGTAAACTTGAGATTTTTTTTTGGCATAAATTGAGGAGTTTTTTCAATGTTTATGTTACAATTTACGGCATTAAAAATTGATTGACCACAAATTTTGCAGATTTGCTCTCTGATACAAAATCAAGTGTGAAATGAGCTTTTATTTTTTTCAGTGATTGTTTTTACGTTAAGAATCAACACAATCAGAAAATCTTCGTCATCATTAGAAAAAAAAAAAAAAACGGATGCATTAGTATTTATTTAATTTATTTTTCATTTGTGATCTTGAAATGTCTTTGATAATTTATTCTTTGCTCTGATTCCAAGTTTGAAAGACACAAAACATGAAGCAACAAGCCTTCAGTCTTTTTACGTTTAAATGGAGAAAATTTAAAATGTATTTGATGCAATGTATATATATTTTTTCGTTTACAGAATGAAACATTGGCTATTCACGTTTAGCTCATGTCGTGTTTTTACAAGTATATAAGCATAGACAGTTTTTTCTTATTACTGAAATGGTTGTATCTCCAATTATAAAAGTGGTAATTAATCTTTGTAAGTTGCGGTATGCCTTTGAATTGTTTGATTAGTTATTAAAAAAAAAAAACAAACAACAACAGCAGAGAGAAAGAAAATATATTTGGTGCCTTTGTATGCACTGAAATTCTGCTCTTAAAGAAGATAAATGGGTTGATTAACTTAAAATGATTAAGTTGCTCGCACAATTCACTTTAGCACAACCTTGGAAATTTTTCTTTGATAATATATATATATATATACACACTCATTTATAAGTGTTTAACAGAAACAATGTACAATTTTTGTTTTCTTCATGATCGACCATCAAAATAAGACAAAATTTTGCATTCTTTATAATTTTTTTTCTTTTTACTCTCTGACACTAAGTGAAATAACTAACGAGACCTGCAAATACAATCCTTAGCATGCGGCCCGGAATATTATTCCTAAAACCGGGAGAGGTCCATCCACATTTTAATGAAAAAATTGTCACATTTTGTGACCCTAATGAATTTCAGACCTCACATTTACTAGACAAATAAAGGCAAGTGGAGTTATCACCGAACTTCACTCTTAACAACTTTTACTCATGACAAAAAGTCGTTCTCTCTACGACATATAGCTGATGCATATATGATTATATTTTATACCCATATGTCTTTCGCATATATATATATATATATATATTATAAGCTCTTTCAAATCAAGCTATATATTCACCTATTTTTGGTTCATTCTACACGGTCAGAGAACTTGATTTTTTCAAGCCAAAGATTTAATCAAAAAGTGGGGGCGGTTTCGGCCAAATATACATGTTTTGTAAATGGATACTAGAATGGTCAATTTATACTAAATGACAAATAAGGCATCATATTCTAAAGATTTGTTCGATTCCCTTAGCGTGTGGATCACAAACTGAGTAGGAGTAAGATAAAGAATAGACACATACATTATTCAATCAAATTGCAGAAATCTATGAAGTGTGCATATGCATAAATAATACGAAGTATAGAATGCCAATAAATAATAAAATTAGTAGGCTTGCTTGAAATATTGGCATCTAAGTTTGTCCTTACTCGATACATAAACCAAAAGTTAATCAATACAAAGAAAATATTGACTATAGAGAAACGCTTTAAAGAGTAGGCATCAAGACATGTCATCTTGCATGAGTGTATATTCATCCAATTATATATTAAAATTAAATTTTATGATATATTTTGAATGGACAAACGTGTCAGTGACGTGGCGGGTTAGATACAGTGAAAATTTTGTTTGGTCTAATGCATGATTTTCAACGACAAACCCCAAATCCTTGAGCTCCATCTCCCAGTATGAAAATAATATTATTTTAAAGGAAATCAATTCTGGTTAGTTGGACAACTTGTATTATAATAAAGTTACTTTTAAATATAATTTGATCACATTACCTCCAAAAATGACAGAATTTGTATAATATTTCTATCTAATTAAGCATTTATTTAGCGTTGACAAACTTCCAGTTAGATGTTCTTTATAAAAAAAATAATAATAATAATAATAATTTGCTTATGAGTATTCCCGGATGTAATATTGATTGATTCTCATATTTCAAAAAAAAAATTAATTGATTCTCATTAATGATGATTAAAACTAATTAAATCTATTTAGAACCACAAAGAAGCGTAACTGCAGGCGATTTCACATGGGCCTTTTTCTTTAAAAAAAAAAAAAGAAAATTCTTTTATATGAATTGAAGTAAAAAATTGCCCTATTTTATTTGTTGTTTTTTGGGAAAATCCTAAAAAACCTACTAATTTTTTATGGATTATCTATTTTCCTTTATGTAGTTTTATTTTTATCTAAAATCCTCCTTCTATTATAAAGTTAACAGAAAAGTTTAAAAACAAGTAAAAAAATATTTTTACCCCTCAATTTTTAAAAAAAAATAAAATAATTATAAAATGATATTTTAAAATAAAAAATTTATCTCCATCGTCCATTTTATAGATGGACAGTAGATATCAATACACTAAATTAAAAAATAAAAAATTAATGAAAAATAGATAAAATTAAATAATATTTTAAAATTACTAATTAAAATTATATCCACCGTCCATCTCATTGATGGACGGTGGAGATCATCCCATCAAATTTAAAAAAAATTGAAAAGTTATAATATTTTTTTAAAAAAAGTGGAGATCTAGATTGGATCTCCATCAGCCATTATTTCAGCCTCATCACCATCAACCTTCAATATATATTAACCTAGATTTCTCATCATCAATCATTAGCACACACCATCAAAATAAAAAAATCAATCAACAACAATAATAACCCAAAAAATAAAAATCAAACAGTAAAAAAAAATACACCACAATGATCAATAACTCAAAAAAAAAAATCAAACAACAAAAAAGTACACCACGAAGATGACGAACAACGACAACAACAGTGTAGGTGAACTGGGTCTCCAACAATGGAGACCCAGTTCGGGTCTCCATGGTCTCCACCATTGGAGACTAACTCTCTAATGATGGAGACATGAACGAGGGCTTTAGCGATGGAGACCTAGTTCTCTCCCACTGTGGAGACCAATATTAGAGACCCAAACTGGGCCTCCGACAATGGGGTCCCAGTTCAAGTCTTCATCATGGAGACTCAGGGTCTCCATCATGGGAGACTAATTCAATCACCTACAAATCCAATAGGAGATAGAGAAAGAGAGAAGGGGAAAAGAGGGAGAGAGAGAGAGAGAGAGAGGATTGAGAGGAATTTTTTTTTTTTTATTCTTACATATTATTTTTATTTTTAATAAAATACTTTTTATAATTTCATTTAATATTATTTATTTTGACTTTTTATATTTTAATTAATATTTTCATTGAATTTTCGTTTTTTTTTTCTAGAGTCAAACAGTTAATCATATCAATCTAACGGAATCTATGATAGTCAGGAATATTATCGTCATTTCATATACTCCAGAAGGTATTTTGAGTGTTTATTTAAAAGTCAGACACTATTTTAGATAAAAACGAAACTATATGGAAAAAACAAATAATCTATCAAAATTAGGGGTTTTTTTAGATTTTCCCTTTTTTTGGAAAAAAAAAAATCAGTCAAACTTGGTTGAAGGGCAGCTCAACACTTTCATATTCTTAAGTCCTGAGCCTTGTAATATATCTTTTATCAAAATTTTGATGCAATTAAGGTTTTGAAGATGCATTCAACGCTTTTGATTAAAAACATTTTTGTAGAAACACTTAAATTGTTTTCTTTATAAATACATACACAATGGGTTTATACTAAATAATTGAAATTTTTACTAATCTATATTTCTTATAAAAATGCTATTTAAAAATGTTGGTAGGACCTAAATTCAACGCCATGTATGAGGTGTGGATGTAAGTGATTAAGGCTGGGCAAATAAACATGATCCAACTGAACCAACCTAAAATCGAACCAATTTTAGGTTCGGTTCGGGTCATATGAAGATAATGAGGGGTGTATGGTTCTATATGTGCATAACTGAAAAAATTTTGATTTTGTTCGAGTCTGGGTATCTAAACCTAAACCGAATTGAAAACCGATTCTATTCTTATATATATATATATATTTTTTTTTTAATATAGCGAAATTACACTGATTCATTGGAGTTTGAAAGCTTTGATACCATATAAGGTTTAGATACACAGAGATATTGAAGGCAATATTTCACTATATTAGAAATACATGCACATATACGTGAGTTAAAGACCAATTAAATACTGTAAGTTAAAAATAGATTGTTGAGCATAGAGCCTTTACGATGTAGTCCATGCCTCTAAGTGAGTTTGTACATCGAGTGACTTGTCCAAGCACTCCCTCACTCAAAGTTGAGAAAAGCCAGCATAAGAGCGACTGGTCAAATCTCTACCATGTAGAAAATTCATCACTGACTTGACATTCCGGTTCAAGCACCTCTAATGGAGTTTTCTATGTTCTATTTCCAGCAGATTAGTAAATAATTTACAGATGTTAATATATATATATCAGTTACTTTATCTCACTTGATTTGTTAATTATGACTAACAACTAATTCTAACAGAATCATTTGATTGCTGACACGTGTGGTGATGAACAACTAATTTTAATAGAACCATTGGATTGCCGAGACGTGCAGCAGATTCTCTTAGAGAATTCTTAAAGGAAAAACCATCACAACTTTGTCAAATTTGTATCTCATAAACATCTACTTTCAAATGTTTATAAATTAAAAAAAAATTCCATAAACAGCTTTAGTTGGTTTTTGTAGTCTGAGTTCCGCCAACAGATACAGCGGTTGGGTTACCAACAAATTGTAGAGCCACGGTTTTGTGCCTCGCGTTTCATAATCGAGTTGGAGAATTATGAATCGACTAGAGAAAGAGATGGGTAGAGTTTATAGCGATTAATTCTAATTTGTTTTCCATAAGTTCGTTCATTGATGCTGAAGTGGGGTATGAATAATGAAACAAAAATTGATTTTTAGTTTGAGATTAATTAAATTGGATAATGAACATAATTGGATAATTAGAAGACTCTTTTTTTTTTTTCTTTTCGTATTTTCATGAACCAAGGACAGTTTACGTTAAATTTTTTCTTTTCGCATTTTCATGAACCAAGGGCATTTTACGTTAACAACACAAAAAACATTAATTTGGTTTTCTTTGTGTTTTCAACTTTTGCTTCATTACTGAATATGTATTATGTAATTTTTTAATATAAAACTTAAAAAACAATTTTTGAAAACTATACCGAACCGCACCGTAATTGAGTGCCTATTGAAGTGGAGAGAAAAGAAAAGGACGAGGGAACAATATCACTCAGTTTTGGCATTAGAGAAGGCCCTCAAAGGTTGTTGTGGGCCAAAGTTTGTGGACCTAAATGGGAAAAAGAAAGAGTGCAAATATTTGCACCCCCTAAAACTCTATGTAAACCTCTTTTTGTGTATACAACATGTCAAAAGTTTCCATAGATCATATCTTGTAAGATATCCCATATGCTACCAATTTTACATATACTGCCAATTTTACCTTTCTTTAATTTGAAGAAAATATTATTAGATTTTAAAAAATAAAATGAAATAAGATCTTTGAGTACTCTCTCTCTTTGGATTCAACATCTTTTCTGTGACAATCTTTGTTTTCCTAATCTTCTTTATCTCTCACATATTTACAGCTTGTTACATCGGTTTTTTGAGCTCTTTGAATTCCTATTTTTTGACATTGGTATGTTATGTTGTTTTTACTTTTTACCATTTCAGTCAACCATAGTTTCTCTTTTTTGAGAAAGTTTATTCTTTAATCTTCTTTAAATTGAAGAATTATACTATATATTGTTTGTCTACCCTAAAAAAATTATATAAAAATAAATTATAGAATAATTAAAAAAAAAAAGTAAATAGAAAACAAAAGAGAAGAAGAGCTGCGTAGACCTTAAAAGAGAGGAAGAGCTGCGCAGACTTCTTTTTCTTCTTCTTCTTTATTATTTGTTTTTTTAATTTTTATTTTTAAATATGAAGACTTGTCTTGTAAATGACCCTCCTCCCACTAATAGATTTAGGTTATTGTAAAGTTTCATTGTGAAATTCATAAGGACAACACTACTACTCATGTTTTGCAACTGGACCGTTCTGTGTATGCAATGTGACGATCATAGTATTAAAAGAAATCATGGTTACATTGCATAAATATTGTTGTCACATTATATAAAATGATCATAGCGTTATTTGTATATGGTATGAACTTTATTGGCACTAGATAGAAGTAATTTTAGATTCACATATATTATTACCACATCATACAAAGTAAAACAAAAAAAAAAAAATCTATTATTATATTAAAAATAATAATAATAATCCAGTTTCGAAAAAATAATAATAATAATAATCAAATAGGTAAAGATTACAAAGTGAAGAACAATTGGTTTAAAAAATTCTTCATTCTTTTTTTTTTTTTTTTTGAGATAGGTTAAAAAAATTATTTAATTCAACACCGAAACAAGAAAACTAATTGGGCCTGTGCTGGTCCATATGAACCAAGGCCCGGGCAGTCCAAGAATGAATACTAACGAAATTTAATCGTCCGGTGTCTATATGTTAATTATAGTAAAAAGGAAAAGCCAGTTTTGGCTTATAAATTATCAATTTGAACATTGTCACTTCACCTACAAAATAAAAATATATATATATATAAATATATATTTATCGCATGTAATTAATTATAACATCACTTTCTAAGTTTACTACTATTTTGATCATTCATTTAAATGTTTTCCAATGTCAAAAGGTTTTATGGTAAATGGAGAAGAAAACTTTTAATTTGTTTTCCTATAATGTTTATAAACCTATCAAATTTTAGAGACCCATAAGCTCTGATATCATGTTAAAGTATAAATGAACATTATGTATTTCACTATCCTTGATCTCTTTTTATTCTGTTTTTCTATTTCAGTCGTAGGAAATCACAGCTCTTATTGGACTTATTTCACTTATTGGGTATATGTCTATCACTTATTGGACTTTTTTTTATAATCATGAAGCCACTAGAAGATGGAATCTTATTACGGAAAGGAAAAATGTTAATCCATTAGGATCTGGAACATTGTAGACTTACAGTAACTAATTTTCTAGGTTAATTGGCTAAGTGTCGTTATCAAAGTCAATCTTAGTTTTTCTCTTGTTGTTTTGTTGGCTCTTTGGCTTTTCAATGGTTGACTAATTGCAAACACTTGCATTATATATATATATATATATATTCATAAATAACTATATCAAATGGATAAGAAAAAAACATAAAAATCTGAAAAAAATTCAGTAAATGTCTTCTAGAGTTCTTTGACTTCTCTCTAGAATAACCGATAGAGTGAGCTCTTAGAAGCCCTTGTCTTCCATGAGGCCCTCATTTCGATCTGATTTCTTACTGTTTTCTTCTATTCTCTCACCTACTCTCAACTACTTCTCTCAATCTGGGGTTTTAAGGGATGGATCCAAAAGTACTGGATCCATCCCTTAAAACCCGAAACCATGTACATATTGGGTCTTTTTTGGAGTTTTGTTGGCTGGTTTCTCTTTATTCTTGCCTCCTCCTCTATGGTTCTTAAGGAGATTTTAGGGTTTTTAATGGGGTGGATTTAGGTGACTTCTAGATTCAACCTCAAAAATCCTTTGGTTTGACTGGGTTGGAAACTGAATCTAGGAGAAGATCAGTAGAGCTCATGGCTCCTTGATGTCCATAGCTTCTGGTGTCCACGATGTAGTTACATTGAAGACTTCCGTCTTTGATGGATGGTGGCTATTGGTGTAATTTACTTTTTGGTACTGCTGACGTTCTCTTTTAGTGTTGTTTTTTGTATTAATGTGTTGATTGTAATTTGTTAATTTAGCTTCTGTGAATCAGCTGGATCTAGCATTATCAAGCCTCTTCCTTGGTTTGGGAAATGCCTAATATTTTACATCTAGCCATCCAAGTTCCTCATGTTTGAGGTTCAATCTGGTAATGGTAGAGTGTTCTGCTAGTGTCCCAAATTTGCTTGGGTCCTTAATGTCTGTATCTTTGTTGTTCACAAATTTGAAATGTTTAATGAATTTTCAGATTAAAAAAAAATAAAAATAACTATATCAAATGGAAGATAAAAATTCCTTCTTTCATCAAAAAGTGAGAATTGAAAATTACATTAATACATAGGTGGATTATACCATCTACTTATTTATCTTTCATTCATTGTAAACACTTACATATAGCACACTTGTTTATGAGGGAGATTGAAAAAAAAACAATAATAATAAAAACCCTAGAACATTTGTAAATTTTACCACGCAAGCCATCCTTTTGTTTGCCAAAAGCTAGAATTAATTTTAACTATAAAGTAGCATATCTATCAATCAATTCGGCTTCCTACAATTCTTCCTGATCTCACCACTAGATCCGGTAAGAGGGCTGATGTCTCCCATCTTGATCATGGCCGCAGCGAAATCAGAATTGAAGGTCTTAGGGTTGCCGCTATAAGACCTGACCAAAGAATCCGTGGAACCACCATTGAAAAGGATTTGGTCCGAGTGGAGAAGGCCCTTTTGATTCAAGAGGTTCTTGTAGTACTTGTTGTCAAAAGCATCTGGAGTTTGAACATCTAATGGGGCAAAATTGTTGTCTCCTGAATTCCTTGGACAGCTTGCTTGTCTTGTCTTGGCAAATGAACTATCAATGTTGGTCTCATTGTATATTCTGTTTCTGAAAAGTGTGCACCTTGCTTTTCCAATCGTGTGTGCTCCTAGATAATGCAATAATAATAGAAGTTCTATTGTTAGCTAGAGTTTTTCTAAGAATAACTAAATTTGCTGAAGTTACAAGAAAGGAAAAAAAAAAAAAAAAAATTAGGAATTTTTGGTAAAATTGTTTTATTTTTGTTTTTTTATTTTTTCCCTTGGTTTATATATTAAGATAAACACATATTCCTGCAGAAAATACTTGAGTAAAACTACTCTCAATATAAGCACTTAGAGAGATTGGGAGGTCTTGTAAAATCAGTTTTTTTCCCCCTCTTAATGAAAAGAATCTAATTGGAATAACATTTATTTTCTCAAACACTAATTTGTTATTTAACATAATTTCTGTGAATAATACTTTTTGAGTAGTACCGTCCTATACAAAAGCAAATAAAGTCGCTTAGAAAAAGAATTTCAATGACGTGTTTTTTTGATTGAGACACTTTTCTGATATAAATTGTGTTTTTCAGGACAAAAAATATGTAATTAGTATATAGTTTTCTTTAAATTTCCTTTTATCTAAAAAATGCTTTAATGATTATTTTCATTAAAATATTACCAAAAAAATTGAAATATGTAAAATCTATTTAAAAGTACTTTTGACAATATTAAAAGCACTTCCAGCTAGACACGACATAAACAAAAGAAAATTAAATTTACTGGAGAGTTGTCTATATGGATATACCAGACAAAGCAACCATGTCCTTGGCAGAGAGACCTCTAGCATTGAATCTGTTGATAAGCTGGCTAAGTGTAGCAGTTGGAGGAGGAATGACACCACTATTAGCAGCTGAGAGGCTGGATGACTTTGAATCCCTTCTTCCAAGCTTAACATTCCAACTTGGTCCTCCAAGCTGATCAGAGCATTTTTAAATTTTATTAATAACAACAGTTCCATTTTTTTTTTTTATTTGAAGACTAATTCAAAAGAAATTGACAACAATGAAATGAAAAGGTTGGCGAGTAATACCTAATTTAGTTGGTATATATATATATATATATATTAATTCTACATCGTTTTATAACTTCAAAAAATTAGGATTAACTAATTAAATTCATTATTACATTCTTTCTCATAAAACATATTCTCTTTTCTATTTAATTCAAATACAATGAATGAATTTGATAGGTTCGTCCTAACTTTTTAAAATTAAAAGACATTGATGATAGAATTACTTGATTTTACAATCAGTGACCCCTAACTTTAAAAATTAGGACGAACCGATCAAATTTATCCATTGTATTCTCTCTCTTAAAATAAATTCTCTCTTTTATTTAATTTAAATGTAATAGATTAATTTAATTTGTTTGTCTTAACTTTTTAAAATTGAGAAATACTAATAATATAATCACTCACCCTCTCTCTCCCTATACATGTGTATATGAACTCATAAGTGTTTTTCTATAAAAGGAAAAAAAATCATATTTTTTAAAATTTTTAATTTTACTCCTATTTGTTGCTCCTCTTGAGCAATAGATTGTAGGTTTGAGCTACAAGTCGCACATGGATTTGTAGGCAATTTTTCACTTTGTGCCGGTTATCCATCCTGCTTTTAAAAGCTTAGTTTTGAGTTATACTTTAAAATTCTCAATCGAAAGGTCCAACAATAATAATTATAATTATATTTGTACTTATAATATGTATGAAAAAACAAAAATTAAAAATTAAAAAAACAAACAAACAATAGATAGAAACTTACAATTGCAGTAGAGTCACGAGCAGCGATTGCTACAATATCAGCACAGGAGACGACTCCAGGACAGACTTGTTCAACCTTGGATTTGATTTGATCAATCACCTCAAACCCTCTCACAGAATTGTTATTTGGACCAGCAGTTTTCTCTCCTGTGAAAGAAGATGTGTCATCTAGAAGTATTGACCCATCACAACCCTGCAACCAAGCACAAGCTAATCAATCAATCATTTATTTTCCTTTTAAATAAATAAATCAATCAAATTAACAATCTGTCTTTATATAATTAATAATATTTTCCATGAAATGATAAAGCTAAAAGTTTTACCAAAAAGTATTCGTTTGTCATAATATATTTAAAAAAATTGAATTCAGAGCCTTTATTGAAAGACCTTAGTTTGTCCTATATTGGATAAAAATGAAATAAATTTGCGACTTCTAAGAGTGAGTTAACTGGATTTTAATTTAATTGCAAGATCTGTGATAAGTGTACTCAGAGTACTCCTAATTTTTCTCTCTTTCTTTTTTCTTGTTTTTTCCTTTTTTTTTTTTTCTTTTTTGGGGTAAATGGGCCTCTATTTTGTATAGTGGGGTCAAATAGGGTATGAAATTACACTAGCGCTGCCTGTGCTCTAACTCAAGTCGCCTACTTGTTGGGTTAATTAGAATAACTGGTCTAAGCATGAATTATATGATTTGTTGTTTGGCAATTTTAGAGAAGCTTTTAAAATTAAAAAGTTGGAAAATTTTCTTTCCCTGTTACGGACCTACAAAATGTTTCTTAGAAACGGACATCTATTTTTCTTACCATATAGATTTTTATCGTTTAGTAAATTTTATAAATATAACCAACTCTTTGACATACAGAGTTTTCTAGAAAGATAAAATCAGACTTTCTCTAATGACAACAATTGATGTTTAAAGTCAGAATCTGACTAACATGTACAACTTGTGTATCATATTAGAATAAGGATAGACACCTAAAAAAAAATTATTTTAATTAATATTTAAATAATATGATATATAAATTCTCAACACTATATAAAACATTAAATTATGTGATAATTAATTCATCAATTACAACTCAAATGCCATATGCATTACATGAACATGAATTTAGACAAATTCTGTGAACTATTTTGCATTATCTATTAAATAATGATCATATATTTGAATATCTTCTTTGAGATAAAATCAATTTAAAAGCTAATATATATAAAATTTGTATAGTTAATATGTTATAACTTCTAAATTTTTAGGACCACTAATCAAATTCATCAATTACATTTAAATTAAATAAGAGAGGTAATTTTTTTTTTTAAGAGAGCAAATATAATTAATGAATTTAATTGATGATCTTAACAATTTAAAAGTTAAGATGCATTAACTATAAAAATTTTGAATAAATATAGTACTTGTTAGTGCACAGAAAAATAAAGAGAAAGATGCATTACATTGACAAAACAGTCATGAAAGTGTAAACGAAGGAGAGAAGCACCCATGCGACGCTCTTTAGCCACAGCCGATTGAACAACAGACTTCACTGTACTCAAAACCTTCGGGCAGCTTTTCGAATAAAAATTAGTTGAGAGTTGAGCAGAACAACCCCCCGTGGACAACACGAGGACAAACACTAATCCAACATTAACCAAAATCGAAAAGGACAAACAAGAAGAAGAAGCCATTTGCTTCGTTGAATGAATTTGAAAAAAAAAAAAACCTTTTTATTCCACCTTCGAAAACCGTTAAAAGATTTTTTTTTTTTCCCTTCTAGTTATCGAGGATAAGGTGTGTGTTGAGGACACGAGAGGATGACATTATTTGGGTTATATAGAGGGCTCTTCGAGGCGTTTGGCGAGAGCAGGTTACCTAATCTTCAAAAATAGTCTATGCATGGAATTGGCATTATTATTATTATTTTCTATGTTTAGGAATAAATGTGAAGTAGTAAACAATTAGGACTTTGATCGATTTTTATATATATTTTTTTTCGAAAAAAGAGTTTGGTTGATTGTTGATTGATATAATTATGTGATATAAAAAGTGAAGTCCAATGACAGCCTAGCTTATGGAGTTTGACTGGTCACCTTGATGTTTATAATTTGATCTATGTTCAGGAATCTGATGACAAGAATAATTTTTTGATATGATATGGACTTTTTCTTTTAATTTTGAGAGTATAATTTCGGATCACATATCGAAAACCCTAATTAAACCTGTTTGGTAAACTATTCGAATATATAATATTTGTATAATAATAATAACAATAATAAAGAAAAAAACAAGTGAAGCCAAAAACACGTTGTTTTGAAATGACATGTTGAACAGTGAATTGTTTGTGTGATAGGCACGCAAATTAGTCAAATCACTGGATCATTATTAAGAGATATAAATATATATATATGCATTTTTTTTTTAACAAATTTTGGATTTGGTGATGGTCCGCCATCCATGAGCTGTCAATAACGAACCCAGACGTCTTGATTGACTATTGAAATGTTCCAAGATAATTTTTAATATTAAAACAAAATTAAAAGAAAAAGAAAAGCTGTCAATTCAAGATAATTTACATTGTTGAGTTGTAGTACTAATGATAGTCACTACTCACAGTGAATGATACAAAGCAGTTATAAAAGTTTTATTGGTAGAAATTAAGGATACAATTTATGTATATCATGTATAGAAAATCGAAGATTTGACTGTCACATTCACAGCTGGCACCACTAGTGAATATCTTATATGGTTTATTTGATCTCTCTATTTAGTCTTGTTCCTCAATTCTTACACGAAAGGTTTTAGTGTTACAACAATTTGATGATTAATCAATAATGGATTTGTTATTATAACATTTTGTAATATTATAAATGAATAATCCTATTTTTTTTCTTTATAATTTGATGTAATAACCAAGATCCATCATTTTTTTTGAAAAATTACTAAAAACCCTCTAATCATTTAATTAAATAGATAACATCCTTTGTAGTTTAACGAAACATCCAAAAAAACTCTTGTAGTTTAAAAAAACTCAAAATCTCTTGATATTTTTGATCATTTTACAAGTTAATGGGTAAAATAAGATTTTAATAAACTACAAATATAATTAATAATTACATCAAATAATAGGATGAAAATTGAGATTATTCCTATTACAAAAATTTGAAGGGTGTAAATCTGTTTTGTATAATTTAGAAGCACTATAGCTACGAATATTGTCTTTACACCAACTTTATTTTTTAATATAAAGAGTTCATATGTAGGGAGAAACCTTTTGTTTTTATATAAATGATTCATCGTCACTTGAACTCTTTCGTATAAATTGATTATGTAAGAAACAAATAAATCAATTTTTTATCCGACATTTGATGTTCGATAATGATAAAAGAAATCTTGTATTTTTGGACGGTTTCATATGGAAGAAGTTAAATAGAATCAATATAAATCAATTTCTTACGTGAGAATTAAAATAAAATAGAAATAAAGTAGGAATATTCGCACATCTTAATAACGGGGCACTCTAGATGTCTGCTCATCGATTTTTGATTTTGATGGGTGTGGGGCCAAGGAATCTTGACTGTCGGATTGAACCATGAGTACAAAACAATTTTATCCCAATACAATTACTGCCGCAATTAAGCCACGTCCACAAGGTAGGATCACAATGCAAGGGACCACTAGTCGTGTGAGCGGCCTAAACAACAAAACACCGCAACAAAACATATTAATATATGGGGATATCCATATCGAGTATTAAAAGTTGGGTATAGATATCCTCATCGGATATGAAAGATTCTATATGAATATTTATTTTTATTTTTAAAAATATAAATGTAAGTATTTATATTGGCCTATTATTGATTTGACATGGATATTCATACCGAACATTAATGATTCGATATAAAAAAAAAATTATTTTAAATAAAAATAAATTTAAACATTAATATCCGATGAATAATGGTCCAGTATGAGTATATTTTCTATACCAGGTACTAAAGTCCCGGTATAGAAAAGTTTTGAATAGGGGTAACCTAGCCACACCCATCATTTTCCCATTTTGTTTCTCTCATTATTTTTTTCTCTCACATCATCTCTCTTTCAAACCCTATCCGTCACCCCCCAACGTACTTTTTAAATAGATTAGGGTTTGAGTGTGTACAAATCGATTACATTTGTTGCTTTGAGCCTAAAAGTGCATGTGTTGTGTTCGATGTTTTGCCTTATTAGTAGTTGGTGGATTATACTTGAGTGGCTTTTTTAGTGGAATGATAACTCTTTATTGTTTTCTGGCTATTATATGTATATATTTGTTTTGGAGTGTTGGATGTGAGCCACTATTAGTAGTTTATTAAATTTCGAGAGGTTGAATAAGCTTCGGTTTGTATTCGCACTATATGAATACAAATGAAATTTGTCAGATTCTAGATTTGATTGGAAAATGATTGTTTCCATGAACAAATGTACGTAACGTTAGTGTGTGACAATTGAAAAATTAGGTAGTGAATGTAAAATTGGATGGATGCATCCTAGAGTTGTTGTCTTTGAACGGACAAAATTTTTTTGGAGGGTTGTCTTGAGGACTTGTTTTTGTGGGCATGTAGTACATGTATATATGAAGGGACAAACAAGAAAGCACATGGGTTTTGGTTCTATGTGTACTGTGAATGAAAGCGAAGAATATGCAATAGTGGTGATTGCTTATACTGAATGTTGGTGTCTGTCAAAGACAGAGGCAGGGTTTAAGAAGGTGAATAAACTCAAAAGTGACTTTAAATCATATGTTGAAGATTGTAGTACAAATAGAGGAATTTCACATGTCAAATTGTTGCTATACTACAGGAATAATTTGACCTCAATAATTTTGTACTGTTGAGGGCCATGACAATACTTGACACAAAATATCCGTGATGTTGAACTTATTAACGTTGCAAACAGAGTGTTTTCCTGTCAGAATTTTACTGGTATAGTATATCGATTTCACCTACAGAGTGTAAGCTTGCGGTGTCATGTTTGTTTATTGAAGTCTTTTTTGTTTTTGGGATATCTCTTGGATGCCTCCTTTGTATCTTAAGAATTTTATATATTGAGTTTACTAAAAATGAAACATTCATATCCAGTGATCTTATAGTAAGCAGAGTTATTCCAACAACTACCGACTGATGATCAAAGCTTGCAAAACCGAGGTCAGTGCATGCTTTTCTTCTCTCTCGTTTCCTAATAACTTGATACTCTATTAGAAGCCAAAATGATTGTTACTAATATGCTTATATACATAATTTTTAGTTCTTTTATATGTTCTATGTAGATAATTGATTGATATTTCTCTTGGTCTCTCTCTGTTTTTGAGTTTCATCGCCAAGTTCCGGATAAAACTTCTACATAGAATTTCATTTTTCAGGAGTGTTAAAAAGCTTTGTTTCATTGATGCTTATAGTGAGCAGATAATAATCAAAACTCTCTTGTTCACAGTATACATATGTTCACTTGATCAACCTTAGTTGAATTGAATTCATGAAAAATTATCTTTTGTTATCTCTATTGGCTTCTTAGTATATGATTGTTGTATTTACAATCTTTTTAATGCTTTTACACAATCTCCACTTGATAATTAGTCACTCACTGGATATGATGATTTTTTCTTTTTCTAATGAAATAAAATTAATCACACAACTACTCTTAATTATTCTCCGTTTCATTGCAATAACTCTTCTTGAACGTCTAAAATTCTTAAGTTTTTTTGAGATGATATGTGTACTTTTTGTTCTTGTTTTCTTAAGAATTTTACTATTTGTATTGTTTTATATATTGAGTTTGTTACCCATGTGTTTGCTACTGATATATGTTATTTCCATAACATTTTCAGATATCGATTGAAGGTACATCTAGTGAGTCGTCTTTAAGTGGATCAAGTGGTGAGAAGAAAAGAAAGAGAAAGGGTTTCAAGTGATTATATATAAATGAATTTTTTATGTATATTGTAACATTATTCTTCTTTTAATAAAAAAATTATATATTTTTCTCATAAAAGTTTTGTATATATATTTTTAATATGAAAATAGCTATCCATACCAAGCAGCTTGTCCTGTATGGATAAATATATTCACGGGGTTGACCCATTTCCTATATGTATATCTATACTGGACAATGCTCGGGATGGTTACCAGTATCCATACTGAACACATGCCCGGTATGGATACTGCCAGTAACTGTATCAGTTGTATCCATATCGGGTGCCTCGTCCGGTATGGATAGTTAACCATACGTGCCTGTTTTATTGTTGTGAATACTGTAGAACACCCTACTTACTACTCGATCGGTGATCTAGTAAGTACTCGACGAGTATTCGGTTTAACTATTGATCAATGATCAATTCGTTGATTGACGGTTAAATATGGTTAAATATATAAAAAAAAAAAGTAAGAAAATTATAAATATCATAAAAAAAGACTAAATCGAAATAATAAGAAGACTAAATTGATATTTTACATATACAAGGGTGAAAACGAAATTTAACTAAACTAAATCATAATTTTTTAGATTAAATTGTAAAAAACCAATTGCAAATATGAAATAAACTCAAAATTTTAAGGGTAGTTTCGTCCACATATGAAAATGTTGAAGGACAATTTGGTCACAAAGCAGAACTTATAAGCCTCCTTTCTCTTTAATTGACTGTCCACAATTCAATATGCAAAGTGGAATAACAAGCAAAAAACTAGGGCGAGAAAGAGAGGAAGAGATCGGTTTGGAGGGGAGAGAGAGAGAGAGGGCAATATGGAAGATGAGAGGAGTATGGGTTGGTTTGACGACATCGGGTTCCGGTGGAGATGAGTGTTGGGTGGTAAATCTTGGTGGTTTCTTTGTTTCGTTTTGTTTTTATCTATTTTTTTCTTTTTCGGTGAGATGAATGATGGTGGAGATAATTTGGGTGATGAAAGGTTTGTGTGGTGCTTATGGTTTGTTTATCATGGTGGTTTTGGAAAGTTTATCTTGGTGGTTTTTTTTATCCTTTTCTCCAGGGTGAGTGGCTCCACAAAGCCATAAATTAGCCATACTCAACCCAACTCGGTGAGTAAAACCTCGATTTGAGGATTCTTGGATTAGCGAAACATTGATCATACGGAATTCAACGAGAACTCGACATAATTCGCTAAGTTCTCGGCCAAAACGTTAAATGGGAATTTATTTTACATTGATTATCAAATTGTCAATTTTGTAATAAAAAGTATTATACTTTTAAGTTTAATTTTCTTGCTTGTTTGGATACAAAATATTGGCTAGTTATGTCCTTTTAAGTAATTGTATCTATGATTATTTTAGTAATAAATTTTTTGTTAAAACATGAGCCCATCAAAAACTTTTTTGGGTGACAATAGAATCACGCTAAATCTAATGACATTTTGTGACCAATTATTTGAATTTATTTGTCGAGTCTTAAGTGAAATGTCCTATCATTAGTTGTTTTACATCATGATAAGAGAGAATTTTAGTCCTTCTATTCGTTGCAAACACTTGTACCACATTGTTTATATAAAAAGTGAAAAGGACAAAAAAGAAAAAACACTTTCGACATTTAAAACTTTTATCTTAAATTGCCTCCCAAAAATAAACTACCTAGCAAGCAATCCTTTTGTTGGTCAAAAGCAAAACATATAATTTTGCTTTCCAATTTTAACCATAAAGTACCATATCTATCAATCAATTTGTCTTCCTACAATTCTTCCTGATCTCACCACTGGATCCAGTGAGAGGACTGATATCTCCCATCTTGATCATGGCCGCAGCGAAATCGGAATTGAAGCTCTTAGGGTTGCTGCTATATTGCCTAACCAAAGAATCAGTGGAATCACCACTGAAGAGGACTTGATCAGAGTGGAGGAGACCCTTTTTTTTCAATAGGTTCTTGTAGTAATTGTTATCAAAAGCATTTGGCGTTTGAACATCTAATGGGGCCAAATTGTTGTCGCCTGATCCTGGATTCTTTGGACAGCTTGCTTGTCTTGTCTTGGCAAATGATCTATCAATGTTGGTGTCCTTGTATATTCTGTCTCTGAAACTTGTGCACTTTGCTTGTCCAATAGTATGTGATCCTAGAGAATTCAATTTAAAAAAATTACTACTATAGCTGTTTTTTTTTAAAAAATAAATAATTATAGTTTTTGGAACTTACAAAAAAGGGAAATTAAGAAAAAAAGGTTGAGATTGTTTTTAAAAGAGTTTTTACACTAAAAAGTTTTTTTTTTTTTTAATGTAATCATTTTTTACAATAGATACAAATTTTTGATAAATATTAAAAAAAATTAATATTTTTATAGATTTATGTCATTTGCAGCAGAGAATCCGCGACAAAGGAATTTTGTAATGGCTGGAACGTGTGGCAAATTTTATTACCATGATAATATTTATAATACTCATTGGATGTAAATTATAATATATTTCCTTCTTGACAAAAAGATTATTTTTTATAGTTATTTTGTATTTATTCTCTCAATGACATATAACTAATTAAAATAATATTTTATTCTTTCAAACACTAGTTTATATATTAACATAATTTCCGTAAAAATACTTTCTTCACAATAAAAAAAAAAAAATCAATCAAGTGTTTTTCTTATTGAGGTACTTTGTAAAAGTACATATACATATATATATATATATATATATATTTAGGAGATGTGTTTTTCAGAATTGCTTTTTGATGTCAAAAAGTACTTTTAGTTTCTAAAAAAAAAGTACTTATAAGTTTATTATGAGCAAAATGTTACAAAACATATATTGAAGCAATTTCGACAATATACTAAAACCAATTCCAGAAACAACATAAACATTAAAAGATAACTAAAGTTATAAGGGAGAGCCGTAGATGTGTACCAGATAATGCAACCATGTCCTTGACAGAGAGGCCTTTAGCTTTGAATCCGTTAATGAGGCCGCTGAGTGTAGAAGTTGGAGGAGGAAGGTCACATTATTGGCAGCTGCAAAGCTAGCTGTTTTTGAATCCCTTCTCCCAAGCTTAACATCCCAACTTGGCCCTCCAAGCTGATCATGGATCATGTTTAAATATTTATAACAATAATTCCATTTGTCTAATTTGAACACTATTTTGAAAGAAATTAATAAAGGTTTCAATCAATTAAAAAATTGGAGATTATTAATTAATTTTTTTGATAAGGCATTTTGTTGTTGTACTTAAGTTCAAGGCCAGCTTACTTTAGGAGGAGAAGGGTTTTGACATGTGTTTATAATACATCACAATGATTAATCTTGGTATCATCAAAATTGCTTTTAAGTATTTAAAATCGTTTTATTTGAGATAAAATATTTAAAATTGTTATTCAACATATTTTGTAATATTTGGATGAGGATCTAACAAGGGTGCTATTCTGGATAAAAAAGTTGACCATTTAATTAATGATAGATATATTTATGTATATATTATGAATCAGAAAATAATTTAGGCCATTTCTTTAAAGTATAAATTAGAATATAGGATATAAAAATTTAAATTAGACTCAAGACGTATAGATGTGAGGAATTTAGTAATGAACCGCCTCAACCTTTGTCAATTTTAATAATTCTTGATAAGGATTTTAAATATTATTATAATATGTCTCAAATTTCAAAATTAAAAAGGCTTTTAAATATTAAAAAAGCTTAATGTCTAAAAAAATAATAAAAAAGCTTTAAAACACATGCTCTACTTTGATATTATATTTTTATAAAAAACAATAACTGTGTTTCAAAAGTAAGGTTGATTTTGATTTTCACTTTTTTTTTTTTTTTTTTTTGAGATAAAATACACTCCTGAGTGTTTATTTTTTCTAGAAAAAAAAAAAATATATATATATATATATATATATAAAACTTTTGAAAGTGCTCTCGGAAAAAGCATTTTACGCATAGGGTGTTTTCTTTCTATTTATATATATATATATATATATATATATATTAAAAAGAAAGAAAAATCACTTCCAAATGAAGACAATAAAAAGAAACATACAATTACAGTAGAGTCACGAGCAGCAATTGCTACAATATCAGCGCACGAAACAACTCCAGCACAGACTTGTTCAACCTTGGATTTGATTTGGTCAATAACCTCATACCCTCTCACCGAATTGTTATTTGGAGTAGCAGTCTTCTCTCCTTTGAAAGAAGATGTGTCATTCAGGAGTATTGACGCATCACAACCCTGTAACAAACACAAATCATTCAATCAATTTAATATAACAATCTTTAAATAATAATACTTTCCATGTCTTAAAAAAATGGAAAAGAAAGAAGTGCTACTTTTCATAAAGTGATAAAGCTGAAAATTTTACTAACTATGATATCCATTTCTATTATCTCAAAGTAATATATATATATATATATATATCCTACAGTAATTCGTTTTAATTTATAAATTATTAGAACTAATATAAGTTAAAAACTTGTAGGAGAGATAATGTAATACATAACTGAGATGATTAGTTCTGACAATTTAAATTTAGAATGCATTCAACGTAAAGATGATATATATTTATATATATATATATATATACAATTTAATTGTGATTGATCTAACTTATAAGTGGTTGTATTTTAAATTTATAATAATACTAACAATACAAATAATTTATTTTGTAAATGGAGCCCGTCTTATCTATGGTAGGGTCAATTTAATGATGAAATAAGATTGGGACTGCCCACAATCTAACCTATGAAAACTCGGTCATTAACATTAGGTTGATGACATCTAACATGGTTTGATGGTAAAAATATTTACTTTGTTGAACTGAGGTGGTTCTAAAATAAGTTGAATAACTAATCTAAGCAGGAATTGTATGATTCTTATTTCGCATTTGTAGAAAAGTTCTAAAAGTAAGAAGTGTGAAAAAAATTCTTTCCTTACAAAGAAATGCAGAACACGTTTGAATAGGTCTATATTTTCTTAACATGCATGCTTTTATCTTTTAGTAAATTAAATTGATGAATATAAATGACTCTTTGACATAAGAATTTACTAAAAAAAAATTTGCACATTTACTATTGACAACTGATATTTGCGGGTGGAATGAAATTAAAATGTAGATTCTACTTAGTATGATTTTCATTTTTGTGGGTAAAATCCATTTTGAAGAGCTACTATGTAACAATTACTTGTTAGTGTAGAGAGACATAGATGAATTACAAGGACAAAACAGTCATGGAAGTGTAAACGAAGGAGAGCAGCACCCATGAAACGATCTTGAGCGACAGCCGATTGAACAATAGGCTTCACCGTACTAAAAATCTTTGGACAACTTTTCGAGTAAAAATTAGTCGAGAGGTAATGAGCGGAACAACCCCCCGTAAACAACACAAAGATAAACACTAGTCCAACATTAACCAAAATTGAGAATGACAAACAAGAAAAGGAAGAAGAAGAAGAAGCCATTTATTGAAATAATTCAGATGGGGAGTGTGTTAAGGACATGAGACATCGGGCAAATTATTAGGGTTATATATAGGGCAAAGAATAGATGTGTTTGGCAAGAACGATTGACTTAGTCTTCAAGAACAGTATGTGCGGAATTAATATGATAATTATGTGAAAATGATATGAGATGATATCTTTTATATATATATATTTTTTTTGGTGACTTCAATACTTATTTAATAGTTTGAGTTTTATTAAACGTAAGATAAATACATCAAGAAAACGCCTTTAATTGGATAAAAAATTATTTTCTTTTATTTTTTGTTATCGTTTGAGCTCATAAACGCTTTAAAAAATGATTTTTCAATTAATTTTAGGTTTCAATTTGTAAGATTGTTTAAATTAAAAGTTTAAGTAAAAAAAAAATAAATCGAAAAAAAAAAAATCTGAAAAATAGTAAGAGATAGAAAAGTACGAAAAAAATTAATGTCTTACACCACAATAAAAGGATACTTTTATTCAACATTTAGTTTAACTGTTAATAAAACTTAAATTATTAAATTGGTGATAGTCTTATAAAATAAGCATGAAATGATTTTAGTTATTATATATATAATGATTTTTTAATAAATGTTTTTTAATTTTAAAAATTAAAATAAATAAATTAAATTTATTTATTATATTTAAATTAAATAAAAAAGAGAATTTATTTTAAAAAATAATATAATAAATAAATTTAATTATTTAATTTAAAATGATGAGATATAGATGATAAATATCATCCCTTATGAAGCAATTAATGATAGGATTTTGATTGATTGATTTTCGATGGATTGAATTGTGATATAAAAGTGAACCCAAAAGCACGTTATCTTTAAATGAACGGGTCCAACAATTGATTGTTTGTGTAATAGCCTCGCACGCATCCACATTAGTCAAATTAAGGGGTCCACTAAGAGACATGCTTTATTATTATTTTTTTAATAAAAAAAAGTTAAAAATTTGGTTTCGTGATGGGCTGCCTTGCATGAGGTGACAATAACGAACCTAAACATCTTGATTTACCACTTGAAAGTTCCAAGGCTTTTTTTTTTTTTTTTTTTTTTTTTTATAAATTTGAAACAAAATTAAAAGAAAGCAGCCGATTAAGAAAATTTGAATTATTGAGTTGAATGATACAGCCGATCAATTTCTGCACGTCATAAAGAGAAGAGAGAGAGAGAGAGAGAGAAGGGGGCCCACAGGGACCAGTACCTTATTCAGGAAAAATTTACACCTATTTTTAAAATAATTTAATTATATAAACGTACTTGATTTTTTTTTTTGGAAAGAACAAACAGTATTGACTTTTTTTTTGTTTTTAGTATAGGAACTGTGTCTAAAATGAATCCAAAAAATTATCGGGATCAACCAAGATAGAACGTTAGTGGGATAGCTCGAAAAATTACTCTCAATTAGAAAGGATTCACCCACACGAATATATGAATATTATATTATATTATATATTAATTTAGATTTTTACTGGATAGGGTATCAAACCTATGCTTATTACAAAGGGAGGCATGGGAGTTGCTGGCGCCTACCAACGACGCCAGCAACCAAGCGACAAATATACTTGACTTTCAAACTTATGTTATATAAAATTTAATTCCTATATGTTATATCACATTGTTCATATCTCATTAACGTCTGTTAATCATAAATTTATGTTTAGTTTTATACATTTTTAAATGTTTATTTATGATAGTCAAAAATATTAATATTCTTGTAAAAACTTTTAACATAATACTTTACATAACATTTTTTCTTTAAAAAGAAAAGGTTTTTAATATCATCATAACAGATATTTAAGTTTGGGTTTAATAACTTAAATTTTATATAGTTAAAAAAAAAAAAACTTAATTTTTATATATTAGTACATTTGATTTTACTAACCTAAAACTTAAAATTTTCTTTTGACTCCACTAAAATTTAGTAGTGTATATTTAATATGATTTATTTGATTATCCTAGTATATATATACACATATGACTTGAAAGTGAATTACATATATATATATATATATATATATATATATATCTATATGATTCACTTTTAGATGAGCTTGTATGATTTTATTCGTAAATTTAGTCAAAAGGTTTTAAGATTACAACAATTTGAAAATTATAGGTCTTTTTAATTTTTACAAAACTTAATTTTTATTTTTATTTTTTATGGTTAGGGAGGGGATGAAATATCAGAGAAAATTATCCACATCTTATGTTTATTTTTACAGTAACATGGACTTTTGCATAAAGAGTTCAAGTGGAAAAAGAAAGTTTTATATTTATATAAACTATTCGTTTTATTTATAATTTTTATAAATTGAATTATATTTATAATTGAATTATTATATCTATAATTTTTGTAAGACTTGTTTATATATATAGCGAAAATCCTAAGAAGTCATCTGACTTTTGATAGATTACCCATTTTCCCCTTATGCAGTTTTGTTTTTATCCAAAAACCCTATTTTGTCACTTTGATAACAAAAAAGTGCAACTGACTTATATAAAAGGTAAAAAGATCAAATTACATGTATAATATTTAAAAAAAATATAAACTAAATTAAAAAAGTTAAAATAAGGGAGATCCAGATTTGATCTCCATAGTCGTGAACTCCATCTCAAATTCAACCTCTCATACTTCTGGATCCTCTCTTTCTCTCTCTTTCTCCATCTTTCTTCTCTCTCCTCATTTTTTCATCATCAATCTCCTATAATCATCAAACATCATCTCCCACAATCATTAGCAAACATCATAAAACAAAGAAACTCAATCAACAGAATAGAAAAAAAAAAAAAAAAATTCCACTGATCTCCACCGTTAGAGACCCACTTGGGTCTCCAATTGTGGAGAAGCACCTGGGTCTCCGATTGTGGAGACCTTTCATCTCTACTGTTAGAGACCCAAGTAAGTCTCTGCTAGTGGAGATCCTTGATGGAAACCCTCTGGATCTCCACGATTAGAGATCCAAACCGAGTCTCCATCACGGAGACCCATTATTGGTGAAGTCCTAGAATTGGGGTCTCCACTATGCCGTTGACGCCGTTGAACCTACCGGCAAATTTTGTCAGAGATGGAGAGAGAAAGAGGAAAAGAGAAGAGAGAGAGGGAGAGAGAGGAAGTGAGAGGAAAAAAATTAAAATATTCCTATGTATATAATTTATTTTTAAATAAAAATATCTTATTTTAATTAATTTATTTAATTTTTTATATTTTTATTAATAGTTTTATTGAATTTTCTTTTTTCTTCCTAGAGTCAAATGGTCAATTGTAACAATCTAACAGAATCTGTTACCATTAAGGGTGTTATCGTCCTTTCATATGCCTCTATAGGGTATTTTGGATGTTTAATTTAAAGTCAAGTGGTATTTTAGATAAAAATGAAACTATATAGGAAAAAATGGATAATTTATCAAAAGTTAGGGTTTTTTTGGATTACCCCTATGTGTGTGTGTATGGAATTATTTTTCTGACCGACACTTGATAAACAACTTAACTTTATATAGTTTATTAAGATGAAAACAAAATATAATAATTAATTTCTTACTTAATCACATTAAAATGAAAATAAAATAAAATACTATTAATATCAAACAAAGTAACATGGCACTCTCGTATGTCTCTTCATCAATCTTGATTTTGATGTGTGTGGCTGAGGAATCTTGACTATTTGATTGGATCATGAAATACAAAACAATCACTGTGGAAAAACACATCTCACATTGTAGAGTCAGAGTGCAAGGCCCCAGTAGTGATGTCCAGCAATACTGGATATTAATGGAAGGAAATTGAAAGAGGTTGATTTAGTGTCTGTTTATTAATTGTCGGAGTAAAAGTGCCTTCTTTAAGCTTTCGTTCCCTTTCCTTTTTCTTTTTCCTATAACTTCCATCACTCTCGTGTGCCTATATATTCTCCCCCTTTCTTCTTTCTTTTTGACTTTTTCCTTTTTCAAAAGCTTTCATCAATTTCGTGTATACAAGTGTTCTTAGTTAGAACTTATTGTTATTAGTTTTTAGATAATTATAAGAAGTTCTAATTATAAATTTATATAATGTTTAGGTGCGAAATCCTTCGCATTATATGTATATCCTAATTCTCAAGTGTAAATATTCTTTACATCTACATTATCTGCACTTTTATGTTGAGATTTTTGGATGAATATTAAGAAAAAAAATATAATTATGAAAAATATATTTCGTAAACTGATTGGCAACCTCTAATGTGACTGCTGATCCTGCCCCTAGTTTGAATGGTTAAGAGTTAAAATACACAATTGACAAGAATTAACCTATCCACACAATTATTATCTTCATTGTGTTTTTCGTCCTCTGTCCTACATAAAATTTTCCAATAAAAATCCAATAAAAGCCGTGATCAATCGATAGAATAGCACTATAGTTGATTAGTATACCAAAAAAAAAAAAAAAAAAAACCATTTGTTGTTGGTAGTGAAGCTCGTCATTATATGGTTGAAATTGTGAGAATTATTTTTCGTTGGAGAATCAACTACTCTAAACGAAAGATTGCTCTCTCTCTCTCTCTCTCTCTCTCTCTCTATTATATATATGTATATATATGTATTCTAATGCAAACCTTATTATATTCACATCATCTCCATTTTCATGATGCGATTTTTCATATGAATGTTAAGAAAAATTGAAATATAATTGTCATTTTTTTTTTGTCTTTTTCGGGTTTGGAATTATTTTTACTAATTTCTTAAGTTAAACAATTAAACAAATAAGGGAATAAAGAAACTTTTAGATAAAAAATGTTTATTTTGTTCAAAAAGATTTAATTTTTTTCCTAGAACATATCTCATTTTTCTTAACATTCGTATAAAAATCTTATAGCATTTTCGATACTATGATGGATTTTGTTTAAAAAAAATATATATAATGTCATCAATGTTAAAAGATTTGCTTCGTATATAATATAAATATTATTTGATAGACAATCAAATTAAAAATTATTCTTCAATACTTTTATGTATTTCTATTTAATGTTTTCATGTATTTTTATTTAATGCTTCATTTTTTCTTTATTCTTAATTATATTTGAAAATTAGAATTAAATTGTTATTAACTTGCTAAGATGATTGTCTAACCGACCCTCCAAAATAGATGTTTATGTTAATATATATATATATATATATTGTCATCTTAACTTGACATTAATGAGTGATAATTGTATTAGAGAAGTTTATTTTAACTCAATGTTTAATTATCGTATATGATATGTAATTTTAACTCAATGTTTAGTTATCCTATATGGCATGTAATTTTTTTTATAATCCATAAGAGCATCAAAATTCATTAGATTTAATAGAAAAAGTAGATGATTTGGATGTTATATTAGGGTTTTTTCATAAAAGTGAAAATGCTTTAATGATTTTTAATGAGATTGTTTCAACGTATGATTAAAATTATGCAATATACTTGTGAAAATAATTGAAATTTTGCGTGCACTAAGCTATTTTTTCTGACTTTTTAAATATGAAGATTTTGAGAAAAGGGTGAAACATAATATTATTATTTTTGTGGTAAAAAACTTTTCAAATATTCTTCATGAATATATTTCGTTGTTCTCATTATTTCCTTAAAAAAGTCAGAATAAATTTATTAATGTCCTTACTAATGTTAAGTTATGTTGATTTTTAAATGTATAAAAGTTTCTGTTGGTTGATTTTGAAATATATATATATATATATATATATATATATAAGATTTTATTGGTTCTAATATTCGTCAATCACTATAGTTGAAGTACCAAAATTACATTGCTTTGAAGCTTCATATTCCTAAAATTTAGTTAACATTTCTTTTTCTATTTTCAAAATCATATATACTTTTGGTTATAGTTATCGCCACAAAGAGTTTAATAGGACATATGTAATAAGTTATTTAAGAATATCTTATAAACTGATAATTTTTCTTTTTGAAAAAAAGGTGCATACACCTATCGTCAATATGGTTTAGTGGTATAGAATATTTCTACAGCCTAATAATGATCCAAGTTCAGTTTGCTTCACCATTTATAAGATAAAAAGTGCGTATAAATGTAACGAATCACAGAAAATTTTTCTTTTTTGATGAAGATGCATATATAAATAAATATATCTGGAAGACATGATCTTGCCCGTTTCATGGAAGTATTTCTTGTGTCCTAGACCCCTTTAATAGGAAAGAAGTTTGCTTTTATTTTCTTTTAAAATTTTATTTCAAATAAAAGTTTTTAATACTATTTGTAAGTTTTAGATAACAACCACTAAAACTATTATAGAGTCGCATGTACGAATCAAATGAAGTTAGAATGAATTTTAAATTGAAAACACAAAACCTATATGTATAGCAATGGATGTCACAACCCAATACATAATTGTTTAGATATAAGACTATCTACCAATGTGTAGGGTTATTGGGTTGTTGGGTCAGGTCCACTCAAGATGACCCAAACTCATAACTTGATCCAAATAAAATGGATTTGGATAGAAACAAGTAATCACTGGAGATTATCAGAAAATAATTGCCACCCTTATAAATATATGAGGTATTTTATTTGTAAAGATTGATGAAAAACTCACCAATCTACAAACATAGAACAAAAAGAGCAAATACAGTATAGAAAAGAAAATAGAGAAAATACATGACAAAGTTTTTACACCGTGATTTAAGAGTTTGGTCCCATAATTGGTGGCCGAACTCTGACCAGTTGAACAATTCAAAGGATTCAGAAGAATTTCTGTTGTATAGAAATGAGTACGCTTTTGGTTTCGTTTTACTGTTTTATATCGAATTTTATAGCTATGATTTCTTTCATTGGTATCAGAGTCTCATTTGTATAGTTTGTTGGTTATCGATCATGCTTGACTAATTAAATTGCTATGAAAACTTATTTTTTGAAAAACTTAAGAAATAGAAGAAAAACCTGAATCTGTTCTTAGGGATTAATGCAAACTTATGTTTTTTTTTTTTTTTTTTTTCATGTGATTATTATACTATTAGATAGGGCTCGAAAAGATCTTTCTAATATATATACAAGCCCGATTTGGATTAGAATCGATGGAGAAAAATAGATTTGAATGAAAATATAGGGAATCAAAATTTGGAAAAATAAGTGTTGAAGAGCAAAAAGAACACATTAGGACACTTTCATTCAAGGAGAGTGTGATTCACCTTAGACCCAAAATAAAACAATAGGGGCAAATATGGAACCAGGATGGAATTGTGAGGATTCTGGCGGTGATCTCCACGTCGTGACAAACATGCGACAGGTCATCACAAACACGTTGCAAAATGTGGATGGTTGCACGATCGACGCATAGCATAATGGTGTGATGGCACGTGATGCAATCAGAATTACACACGTAGTGGATTGTGCTTAGGACACGTGTCGATGTTCGCTGACATGGAGACGCATGGCCTAATCAAAACTCGGAAGGTGGTATCTTTTACACGCGACACGTGTCGCTAACGAAGACGGTGTCGCTCTTAGAGGGCGACACATGTTCCGCTGATGTTAGCGCTCGCTCAGAAGGCACGTCCAGACATGACGCCCCGTGTGGCAAAACTATTGGCGGGTGGCTGCCACGTGTCGCCGCCGCCGACGTTTTTCAATGACATTTTCTGGCGATTTTTATTTTTGTTTATTTTTTCTCATTTTTTCATCCCACTTGTTTATTCACTTTAATTGTGAGCTGAATTATATTATTTTATTTATTTCACTCTATAAGAAACTGAATCAAAATATTTTAATTTTTATATTAAATTTTATTTAATCTAAAATTTATTATGCATATGTATATTTATATTTTAGGTTATAATATACATTTCTGTAGGATTAGGTTGATTGATTTTATTGTTGTTCCATCTAATGAAATAATTATGGTTATTGTCCTATCAGATGAAGAGGAAATTATTAAAATCTCAAATTGTTGATCAGGACCATGAGATCATAGAAATCTCATATGATAAAATGTTAGAAGTCATAGAGATTCCAATGATGAGATGTCCAAGGTCATAAATATCTCAAATGATACTATTCAAATTGTAGGTGTCCTAAAATATTTTTGGAGAATGATATTATGACTGATTTACGCAAAACACTTACATATATGATTTAGTGAATATTTGGAAATTGGATGATAATAGGTAGCTTGACTACTTTTTCGATTTCTGTCCAAAGATTCTTTTATTATATTTATGAGTATACAGTTACTACAATATTTTAGTGAAATGATAGTGGATGTGTTAGTATAGACATAGAAAGATATAGATTATAATTCTTTAAGTAGAATAAATGTCATTTAGAGAAATGACATGTGCTTCGAAAACATAGTTGCTAAACTGAATGCAAGTGACAAATTGAATGGTGATATCTATCATATTTGACACTGTAAGTTTCAGTATATGCTAGAGGAGCAAGAGGCCTTCAAAATCCTAACCAACACCCCATGGTTGAACTCGAGCATAGTACTTCTGATCTACACAGAAAAGATGTTGAGACTTATCAGCCTGTAAAATAAATAACAGTATTGCTTATATAATGATGCTATTTAGCATGACCGATGACCGTATGTGCACGTACGAACAATATAAGATAGCATAAGACATTTAGTTAACTTTGATAGACAAATGTGGTGGGACATCAACTATTAAATTGAGGAGACTCACATCAAGTTTGATACTTATCAGAAGCGTCAGGATCACAACATGAGGTAAAATCTGAGAGAATTGTCAAACATGATACATGAGTTGAAATCAGTTGGCCAGACCTTAACTGATGAGTAGCAAGTATAAGATATGATTCGATCCCTCCCAAACAGTTGGTAAAATATGAAAATCAATATGACACACAATGATAACATCAAAAAATGTTTGATGATATCTGACGTCATGTTGAACTTGGAGATGCGCGTCTAGAGGCAGCCAATGCTTCGAGTTAGCTTTATTTAGCTTAGTCCAACATGCATTTAGACTCTAACCGCAAGAAGGGAGGAAAGAATAAGAGTTGGAAGAAAGGGAAAGGTATTCCAAATCCAATAAGGATGAGACTAGAAAACCTATGAAGGGTAAACATGGTGGTGCAAAGAAGGACAAGAGTATGTTGAAGTGTTTCAACCGTGGCAAGATGGATCTATATAAGGAACAACTTGAAAGTTGATGTGAGAGGTATTGGCACCTGCAAAGTGATTCTGTGAGGTAGCTAAAGGTTGTATCTCTTTGATATCCTCTATGCTTTGGAGATTTAACTGAATATTATCTCTATAATTGTCCTTTTTGAGTTTAGGATAATGTTTAAATTTTCATAGCTACTGCTTAAGGATTTATTTAGATTAATAGTGATTAAGTACTGAATATCTGATGGATGGTTTCATCATATTAAATACCGAATTTGACGGTACTATTAATGCGATAATTGTTTTTCATTAATTACTTCCACTGATGTTGTCAATATTGATGTTAATATTTGGCACACTAAACTAGGACATATTAATCAAAATCTAGTAAATAGATTGGCCAAAAAGGAATTTTTTTTGGGTTCCGTCAATAAGATAAATTTATCTGTATATGAAAGTTGTCTAGTGGAAAAAATAACTAAGAAACCATTTGGAAAAGAATTAGGGCTAAGAATCCGGGCTAAGAATCCATTGCAATTAATTCATTCTGATATTTATGGACCAATGATTGTGAGAGCTAGAAATGGGCCTCATATTGTATAACATTCATAAATCATTACACTCGTTTTGGTCATATTTATCTAATCTCCCATAAATCTAAGACATTAGATTGTATTTATATTTGGTGAAGAATCAGTTAGATAAAACTATCAAAGATTTGCAAACTGACAAAAAACAAGAATACCTTTTTGATCAATTTGAGACATCATGTCATGAGAAAGGTATTGATAGATAGTTGACCATTCCTAGGACTCCGCAACAAAATAGTGTAGCGGAAAGGAGGAATAGAATATTACTGAAGATGGTAAGATCTATGATGACACAAAACAAACCTCCCAGTATCTTATTGGGGAGATGCGCTCTTAATAGCTACTTATATTCTAAATAGGGTCCCTATAAAATTAGTATCTTCCATATCCTATGAATTATGGATATGTAAAAAACCTGATCTTACTTATATGCGACCTTGGGGTATGGAGGATATGTACATGATCTTTCTAGTAAAATATGGAGAGCTAAGTGCTAGAGGAAAGAAATGTATCTTTATTAGATACTTTGAGTACTCAAAAAGATATGTACTCATAGGAGAAAATTCAGATGGAAGCATTATTGAATTAAGTCACAAGATGTGAACTTCTTAGAGAATGAATTTCTAGTAGAGGTGAGGTTAAAAAAAAAATTTCAACATTATGAGGTGAACAATTCGAATGATGTTTTATATCTGAATACTCAACTAAAGGAATATAGATAGTTGTATGAACACTTTATCCCTAGTGGGAGTAACAAAGCTATTACAATAGCTTATTCATCTGTTCTTAGTGAGAGCAAAGAGACTAAAGAGTTAGTGCCCTCAAAACTATTAACTCGTAAAAACAATTGTATGACTATTCCTTATCATTGGTTTGAGATTGAACGAGAAGCTTTAATGTTTGCTTTGTATGATAGTGATGAGCCAAAGGATGTGAATAAGGCTCTTAACTCACCTGTTAGAGATATTTTGGATTAAAGCCATGCAAGAAGAGATGGAGTCAATGAAGGGTAACTATATCTATGATTTGGTTGACTTATCGCTTGGTAGGAAAACCATGAGAAACAAATGGGTTCTCCGTATCAAGTGTAAGGTAGACGACTCAATAAAGAGATATAATGCGAGATTAGTAGCAAAATGATATATTCAATAAAAGGGTATAGATTATAATGAACCTTCTCCACTGTGGTAAGGTTTGCTTCCATTCGCCTTATATTAGCTATTGTCATACATATGGACCTAAAATTACATCAAATGAATGTAAAGGCAACACTTTTAAATGGAGAACTGAAGAAAGAAATTTACGTGAAGCAATCAGTGAATTTCGTTTCAAAAGGTTAACAATTGAAAGTATGTAAGCTCACGAGATTGGTTTATAGCTTGAAATAATCTTTCAGACAGTGGTACCTTTGTATCCATGAAGTTGTTATGTCCTATGGATTTAAGTTGATAGAAGGGGACCATTGTGTGTATGTTAATAAGGTAAAAGATAAGTTTATAATACTATCTTAACACGTGAACAATATTCTATTAGCCAAAAATGACAAAAAGTTTAGTATAATCATAAGGGAATGATTATCTTTAATTTTTAAGATGAAAGACATTAGAGAAACTATCTACATTTTAGGAGTTAAAATTAATAGAGATTGTTCAATAAAAATTTTAACTTTATCACAAGAGCCATATATTTAAAAGATTCTTGAACGATTCTATATGACTGATTGTAAGCCTTTGCATACTCTCATATCGAGGGATTACATTTTTAGTCTTGCAATGTTCCCTAAGATTCCATAAGAGTATGAAATAATGCAAAGAGTTCTTTACTCCAGTATTATTGGTAGTCTCATATATGTTATGATGTATACAAGACCTGATATCTACTATGCAGTTGGACTGATAAGTAGATATTAATCTAATCTTGGATATAAACATTGGATTGTTGTGAAAAGTATATTGACATATTTGAAAGAGACTGCTGATCACTCCTATATTTGACAATATGCGTCTTGTTGGGTATACAGACACTGATAGTGGAAGTGATTTGGATGAGTAAAAACCTACATCTAATTATGCATTTTTGCTTAGCTAAGGTGTTATCTCTTGAAGTAGCAAGAAGCTGTTATGCATTACGCTATTCACCATGGAAGCTGTATTTAAACATGTTCAATTGCAGTCTAGGAAGCAGTTTGACTCAAAAGATTCTTGGAGAATCTAAATTCGAAACTAAGTGTAAAAGCTAATTACTGGATACTATAATAGTCATGTAGTGATTGCTTATATCAAAGATGAGAAATATCACAGTAAATGGAAGCATATAAAAACTGTAAAAGATATAGTGACTAAAGATAATGTAACAATTAAGTGTGTATCTACGTATAAGATGGTTATGGATTCACTCACAAAAGCTGTGATAAGAGATGTATTTATATCACATGTCGAATCTTTGGTTTGTATAGATTTTGATGTAATAATTATTACGTTAAACTATATCTGTTTTATGATTAGATATGTCATTTTGGTTATATAAAACTAGCACATATTCATTTCACATAGATTATATATGAAAGTATGTCGTCAGGTTTTGAGATTGGTATTCTTACATGTATAGTCGCCTTGGTTGCTAAGAAAGCAAGCCAAGATGAGACACATATATTTTAGAGGATAAAAATGAGATTATTCTCTTAAGGGCTTGAAATATATGAAGTGTCGCCTTGATTATAATCAAGATGAGGTTCTATCTAAATTAATTATTGAACCGCTTATGATGTATTCCTACCATCATGAGAATTTGATTAAGCCACATGTGAGTTTCTTGATAAAGGCACTTGAAGGACGAGCTTTTAGAAACTTAGGTTAGGTGCTAGGAGAGCATCTGAACTAAGATCTGTATAGTGAATAATCTCATTATAAAAGACATATGTGTTCTTATTGAAGGACAAGATTCACTGTAATATGTGTTTCATACCGTGTGTGCTTATTATGACTGACGTGAAATGAGTGTATTTATTCCTGATTCTTTATTGTGGAAGTTCCATTGAAGTTTGTAAAAACATCTACCTATGCCCTCAGTGACTGTTTACTTTGTCTCAAAGTAACAAGGTGATGTTTGTATCATTAATGTGTCTTCTATAGCTATGATAATATGGCCTATGGAAAATTACTATGATGTTAGTCAATTCTATTGATCGAGGGATGAAAGTGAGACAAGAAGATTTAATGAATTTTATTTTATTCTTGTAGTTACTTATCACGACAGTTTGCAATTTGGAACTGTAATTGTGATTATATGGAATATTGAAGGATTGAACATATTAAGGGATTAAATATGCAAGCAAATAAAATTCTATTAAATTTATGAAATAATAATGAAAAAATTTACAATCTCTTGTATAACATTACAATTGAGATTTGAACGACAAGTTATATTGCATATATTATTGTTCATAGGTCACACGGTGTATTTGCCTGTATAAATGCTGTACTCCTTATCATAAAGGGGTCACTAGTGTTTTCTCTATAAGTTTTGTTTGACTCATCTTGTGTGAGTGAGAGATATTGGGTTATTGGATTGTTGGGTCAGGTCCACCCAAGGTGACCTAAACCCATGACCTGATCCAAATAAAATAGACTTGGATAGGAATAAGTAATTGTTATCAGTTACTAGCGATTATCAAAAAATAACTGCCACATCTGTAAATGTGTGAGATATTTTATTTGTAAAGATGAAAAACTCACCAACCTACAAACACAAAACAAAAAGAGCAAACATAATATAGAAAAAAAAAATAGAGAAAATACATGACAAGGTTCTTACATCGTGATTTGAGGGTTTGATCCCATAATTAGTGACCGAACTTTAACCAATTAAACAATCCAAATGATCCAGAAGAATTTTCGCTACTCAGAAATGAATATGCTTTTAGTTCCATTTTACTATTTTATGTCGAATTTTATATTGCTATGATTTCTTTCACAATGTGTATTCTACTTCTCATACACACGTAAAAAGTAACAGGTATAACATTATAATAATAACACCTTCTTTCTTATAGGACTGCTGACTGCATGTAGTCTAATATACGAGAATAAACACAACCAAATTTAATTATATAACTTGATTTTGATTGAAATTTTGCGATGGAAAATTCCTGTTCAATAACTCTTCCATGCCACAATTGTGGAAGAGAGGCAATATTGTCTACTTGAATAAACAAGTAGAGAGACAATATTGTCCACATATCTTTACTTCATTGCTCCAAACTCTTCCATACCACAATTATTATATGGTTGGCATACTTTCATGCATGAAATAAGTGAAGAGGGCTCGTGAGGATTATAAAGAGGATTCGTGTGAATTATATTAGTTTGAATTTGAAAAGCAGACCTTTCTCTTTGCAAAATTACTTGACATAAATTTACATTAACCTTTTCAAACAAAATGATACTGAAATGGCAATTATAAAAACATCAAACTGCTAAATTGACTTACAGTTTTAATTTTCATATTATGACTTTAATATCTATTTACCTCCAATTTAATAGTAGGAAAAATATATGAATTATAGTAAGTTATGATCATTAGATTGACAGCAAATAGATTGATGGATATTGAAATTTGAAAGTCATAAATTTAAATTTAGATGATTAGTTGATACAATCCAATCCACATACAAAATATGAGTTTCTTATAAAAGATAGTTTTTCGAAAATCTCAAAAAAAAAAAAAAATCAATTTGAAGATTGAAATGTAGGAAATATCTGGAAGAGGCAAAACCAAAATACCTCCATAACATTTGTAATAATAATATAAAAAAATCTTCTTATTATATGTTAGTTACCACCAAATTCAAAAGCTTACGTTAATAGGAAAATAATATACAAAAAACTTCTTGTTGTTTGTTAATTACCACTAAACTCAAAAACTTACGTTAATAGAAAAAGACTCAACTATAGTATTTAAGATTTGAGGTTAACACGTAACACGTCTTTTCACATGTAATGTGGACAAATGATAGATGTCGGACACATCCTAAATGTCTTTTATTGTATAACATGTGTCATGAGAAGATTTTCAGATAAAGAGGGGAAGAGAAGGTTTGAACCAAAGACCTCTAAACTCTGATACCATGTTTGTAACCATCAGATTCAAAAGTTTAAACTAATAAAAAAAAACTCAATTATAGTATTTAAGACTTGAGGTTTATACGTGATACTATTAGTTTTTTAATCAACACCTTTAATGTGGCAAATCATAGGCTAATAAATGTCTATTTTATTTTCAAAAGAAAATGTCTATTTTATCCTAAATGTGTTTTTATTGATGAAAAATGAGATTTTAATTAGTTTTTACCATAGATTTTTTGATAAATAGGCAATTAGAGAATTTCTTTCTATGAAAAAAAATATATATTTGTAAAGCAATTTTTTTTTTTTTAATAAAAACAATATGTTAAAAGAATTTTTTTTGATGAAAAATGGCTTAAATTATATCTATAATAAAACATTGTTTTAAAACGGTTTTTTTTTTTTTTTTTTAATTGATACCTTAATGGAAAAAATTAATTTATAAAGAAAATTTGTTTTATAAAACCAAAATCTTTAAGGAGATATTTTTAATGAAAACGATGGTATAAAGTATATAGGCTAAAATTATCATTGCTGGTGTGTCCAAATAACTTTGTTTTTAAATTTTATGTAAGCTTTAAAGGTAAAAAGTAAAAAAAAAAAAAAAAAGTGGTTAAAACTTATTTTTGTTCAATAACAAATTAACAATAAGTTTTGTCTCTCTTGCTAAAAGCAAAGCCAATGATAATTGATTTGTTTGTAATTCTAATTATGTCATCCTTCCTACGTCACTGTAAATTAATCTTAAAACAGCCTCACTCTTTTGTTTTTACGTTTTTCGATCCCAAATAAATTCCCACAAACGGCAGTGCTAACAGTATGCATGAAGCACGAGCTAGCCTTTGCAAGAGCGAAACAGAGATATGAACAGCATTGATAGTAAATATGTAGCTTTAGTTGTTTTATTTTTTTTTCCCTAAAATTTATCTTGAGAGTTGTTGGCACTTTTCAAACTTACAATCTCATTAATATATCTTCAAAATACTACAACTTGATTAGGGTTTGACAAACTTATTGGTGGGATAAAATTCTCTAGCCGATCAATTAATTCATTGAGTTTTGACATCATTACTGCATTGAGTTGGTACATCGCTTATTTCAGATTTTGGTCAAAATTACCTTAGTATGTAATGAATAAACAAAAAGCACTATAAATCTTTTGGAAGAGAGAGAGAGATGGTGTTTTCAACATTACTGAATTCTCTAACTCAAAATCTTGCAAGTGACGTTAGGATGTCCAATGTGTGAACTTGGGGACGTGGGAGTGCACGTGGGACCTGCTTATCTGTTGCAAACATACTTTGTTCTTTTGGTTTGTGTCCACAAAACATTAGCTGTAAAGTCATAAGATTAAGAGCCCACAAACAAACTTTGGGGACGTTATAAGACATAAGCTGTCACTCGTAAATTTTAGATAGAAACAGTGTCCAAAAGCCTAAACAGAAGAAGGTTTGCAAGTTTGTAAGGCTGAAAGCTTGTAAAGTTTGTAAGGATTTTCACTCTACGTAGAGTTTCAAAAAATTAGGGGAAGGAAAAAGGGAAGGAAGAATAATGATGCAAAGTGTTTTGTTTTGTTTTTTTTTAATAACTAGAGATGAAAGTAGTATTTTGTTCCATTCATTAAGGGTAAAATAAAGAGTTCTCTAGTTTAGGTGTCACATAAACTCAAAGCATTGATTGAGTGAAATTCCAAAAGTTAAAAGCAATTTGGTACAGAAAGCTTTTATTTTATCATTATCTATCTCAATTTCCACCATCTTAATTGTCCTAATCAGATACCGCTCTATTAATAATATTGATCAACCACTAACAATATTATATAAATACGTAGATAGGTCGAATTTAATTGTGCATTATGTTGACTATTAGAGTCGATATATGACGTCTTCTTCTTTATTTAGTGATAATGATAACACTTACTGCTTAATTCTTGTGAACTCTGCCGTCTTGTAATGGCAACTTGATTTGATTTTATTGTTATTAGTGTATATATATATATATATATATATTTGGAGAAAATGGTTGCAAACTTGCAAAGTATAATGAGCAGAGGCTATGGGTCGAAATCGAGAAAAATCATATAGTATTAATTACAAGATAATTACAACATAAATCAATATGTATGGATCAATTTTTGGGTGCAATGCCAATTGACTTAGCAACATGAAAGGTCCATGCGGCAATGCATTAATGATAATATATGCAAAATCAATTTCTGGGCCATATTGTATAATTTAATGTTCTGATTATACATAATCTATAATTAATATGCATATACATGGTAGTTAATATAGAGTTAATTACATATTTGCAAATTTTAAACTTTGTATATTACAATTATTAATAAATTAAATTATTTCAAATGAGAATTATCGATTTACTTAAATTATTGGATTGAAATCTAATAATATAAACTATCGTGTATAGTTATTGATTACAACAAAAATTCAATAAATTTATAATTTTGCGTAAATAATAAGATTTTCTGGTTCCAATTTAGCTCAATATACTGTATTTATAACCTCGCTGTATGCATAAAATATATATTTTAAATCTTTAACCATCCGATAAATTTATAAATTATTAATTGATTAAATACATAAAAGAAAAAACACATAAATGTTGCAAACACTTTTAGGGTATCAAATTTTGAAGGCACATCCATTGCATATATATATACTTATTAACTTTTACATATCTACATCTGGTTTGTTTGTAATCTATGAACATATGTATTAATCATTATAAAAGTACATTTTAACTTTTGAGCTTCTAAAAATGCATATATTAACTTTTGACTACATCCATTCATTTTAAAATAAGTCATGCATGCATCTTAATCTTAGTAAAAACAAAATAACAAATGTACAAGTGGTAAACATAAAAGCAATTTTAAAGGACGGGGATCAATAGTGCCTAAACATTATACAAATTGTTACATAATTTTTTGACCATTAAATGACGGTGATTTTAATGACTTAAATCTATTATCATATTTGAGTACAATCCTATCTATATATAAAAAATAAATGTATGTTCTCCACTCTCTCTTAATCATTACATTAACTCTCCTATCTCATTATATATGAAAAAAACTCATCAATTAATGTTTTTCTCTCCTCTTTCCCAGTGCCTCCGTTCCCCTATCATCTTTCTTATTAAGAGTAAGTTGCTTTTTTTCTCAAAAAAGAAAAAAGAAAAAAGAGTAAGTTGCTTTGCAGCTCTACATTTTCTCAAATGAACTAAATCCCCTTAAAGCACCATTTTGATCTAAAATCTATTCTATGAATTGTCAGATTTATCCATGCATATCAGTCCCATTCTAACAAAATTCTACATGTCACACAGCCTGTAAAGGATTTACCATCCAATCCAGTAAAATTTCAAACCTCATTATTAATTTTAAATATTTATTTTTAATTCATTTCTTGGAAAGAATTATTTATTTAGTTATATTTAGTCATTACTTTGTCCCCACTTATTAACGTGTGAAAATTATAGCTCATTTTTTTCTCAAAAATGGCCCCATGTATTAATGGTGAAATTAATAAACCGCATCCATGCACATAACCGCAAAAGAACATTATTATTATTATTATTTGAGAAAAAATGAAAAGCAAAAGTTTGGTTCTTGATTGCTAAAACCAACAACACGAGGCCGCTATACACTCCATTTGTCACCAAACGCAAACGCATGACAACAAAGAAACAACATAAAAATCACAAGCAACAATTACACAAATTGAGAGAAAAAGATAAAGTAATGACAATAGATAAAGAGAGAAGAGATACACATGTATCTAGAGTGTATAGATGTGGTTGTACTTAAATATAAGTAGATCTAAACCATTTAAATTTTAATCATCTAAGGGTTATTAATTTGTGTAATGTTAGTGGTAATATATGTGTGTACGTGTGTATATATATTTATGCTCGCCCTTATGTACTGATTTTTCAAACTACAAATAATTGAAGCAAAAGTGGACAATTTCAAGGTCAGCTGAGACAACCATGTGAAGAGCTTCTAATTGGTGTAAAACAACTGAACAGAACAATTCCTTACTTTAATTGAATCATGTTATCGTTAAATCAATACTTTGAAAATGTGTTTTTTTGTTTTTTCAAATTTTTTGCATTGATGTTGTCAAAGTCATGGGAAACTTATCTTTAATAAAATACTTTACATGTAAGAATTATAACAACCATACATAGAAATTGAGTCAGTGAGTACAACTTGTGCTATTATTTTTTGTAAATTTTTATATTCATATCATATATTCTTCCGACATTCATTAATAGTATTCATATGGTAAATTAATTCGAAGCATTATAAGATTGAGAAAAATAAAAAGTTACAAGATTATCCCAGAAAGGTTGTCTTAGAAAAGTACAAAACTATAAGCTGTTGGCGCGTTATTTAGGGAATTAGAAAGTCTTTTCAAGTAATGTAAAGTTGTCAAAAAATTCATTAATGGTGGGTAGAGAAAAAGAAAAGAAAAATGGCATTATTGTCAAACATCTGTGTCAATGGAGACGAAGGACTTCATTTTTGTTACTATCAGTGAACGGAATCTCCAGGTCATTCCAATAATTGTCCACTATAGATGAGTAAATACAAAGTTTACAAATTGCCTTTAATTGATCAGGACAGCCAATTGTGTGCAATGATGGCTCATATACCTTCTTTGAATTCTTGGTAGAAAAAATGGCATACAAATGGTGATATTGTTATTAAGACTAGGTAAACGAACCGTATGTCACCAAGATTAGGTTTAAACATGGCTTTCAAATGGATCAAAAGTCGTGGTTCATTTTTGTAACTATTATTGAACGGACTCTCTAGGTCATCTCCAATAATTGTCCACTTCAGATGAGGAAGTACAAGGTTTACGAATTGCCTTTAATTGATTAGGTCAGCCAATTGTGTGCAGTGATGGGTCATTTATCTTCTTTGAATTCCAAACCAAATATCTATTCTGGGAGAAAAATGTAATACAAATGATGATATTGTTATTAAGACTAGGTAAATGAGACACCGTAAGCTTTCAAATGTTAGGATCAAAAGTCGTAACATTAAACATCACATACACCGTTCAATTTTCTATTTTCATAATCAAGAAATTTTTACTTTTATAAATATTGGAGAGAAATATTATCACACCATAAATGTAGAAAGGGAGATGAAGATTATCTAAAGTACAATGAGATTCATAAAAATAGGACTTCTATTTTCTTAAATATTGTTTTCAAAGACAAAGCTACCTGAGGGTGGGTGGTGAGAGGTAGGGGTGGCAAAATGGGTTGACGAATCAGGTTGAGCTGAATTCGATTCAATTCGTTTATGAATTCGACCAATTCGACACGAATTCGTTTAAAAAACGGATCGACATTTTGGATTCGACACGAATTCATTTATAAACGAATTATTCGTGTCGATACGATTAATTCGTTTAGTAATTGAATTATAGAAAATTCAAACCCATTAACCCACCAACCCGTTAATTCGTTTAACCTATTTAATCCGTTTAATTTGTTTAATTCGTTTAACCCATTTAATTCGTTTAACATGTTTAATTCGTTTAACTTAAATAATATTTTAAACACAAATATAATTAATAATTCATAATTAAACATTTAAACACATCATTCAACACATAAAAACCAATCCATTAAATCAACAAGATAAAATTCCATCTCATTCACAAAATCATGCTCCAACAAAATAAAAATCACATTTAACTCAATGCAAATCCATATAAATTAAAATTGCATAACATTATCAATTCTCCAATACAAAACTTTTGTCACTTAAATTTTTCTCTCTTTGATTCCAAAGGGATCTCCAAACTACACAAAAATCACAAGAACACAACATTAGATATCTTCATTTACAATTTTAAAATTAAGAAATACAATTAAGAGAATTTACCATTGAAGCTCAAGACTGTTTTGGGAGACGGAGGTCGGTTTCCGATGGTGGATCTGGTGGTGGAGTCGTGGAGAAGGAGTGGCGACCTTGAGGAGAAGTGGAAAAGGGGCAGCGATTTTGAGGAGAAGTGGAGAACCGACGACGACCATGAGGGATGATGGAAGAACGGACGACGACTAAGACCGAGAAAGTGGTGACCCGACGGCAACTAAGAGGGAGATGGTGGAGACTGTGAGGCGTAAGGGAGAAAGTGGACCGAGTAGCGACCAGGAGCGAGAGGGAGGAGGTGGCGACCGTGATCTGTGAGGTGTGAGGGAGAAGGTGGACCGGACGATGATCGAGAGCGAGAGGGAGGAGGTGACGACCGTGAGGCGTGAGGGAAAAAGTTGTGATCGGACGACGACCGTGAGGGAGTGGTGATCGTGAGGGAGAACCGGAGAAGGAGGTGATTTGGTGGAAATGGGTTGGCTGCCGAAATGAAGAGAATGAGGGCAAGTGGGTTAGGTTTAGGGATTGGATAAATGTGTGTATATATAAATGCACAATTGCACACTAAACCCTCTAATATGTTAAATTACAACTTGACCCTTATTTTAATCGTGTAAACCCGCGATTCGTTTAACCAAACCCAATTCGATTTGTTTAATAAACGGGTTAAGCGGGTTGACACGATTACGACAGGAATTCGTTTAGTTCCAACCCATACCCATTTATTTTTCGTGAATTCGTGTCGACCCATCGTGTTGTGACCTATATTGCCACCCCTAGTGACAGGTGAGGTGATAGTTATTACTTGTGAAGATTTTTTTTTTTTTTTTTGCCTTGTTTGGTGTTGATTTAAGAAAGTAGTTTATTTTTGTCAAGGATAACTTTTATCTTGACCCCTATATTTTAGAGAAATATTCATTTTTATCCATCAATTTACTTTTACACTCATTATCTCTAGTATTGTTAAAAAATAGTCAATTTTAGCTTGGGTTGGTTTGATTCCATCCAAACCAAACCATTAACTAATCAAGTTAGTAAATTAAAACTCAAACTAAACCAATCATAAAGTTACCAATCAAACCAAACCAATAAAAATTAATTTGGTTTGGTTTAAAATTTGACTAAAATAGTTTTAAGTTTTCAATTTGTTTCATTACCTAAAATTTTTCTTTATGCTGTCATCAATATAAGACGACAGACTTGTGCTTTGAGAATTAGATTTCTTACCATTATTTGATACACAAGAAAAAGAATAAAAATAATGGGTATGCTTATTTATGAGAAAGTAATATGATATTATTATAATAAGAGTTAAATACACAAGATCCTTTTCGGGTTTACTTTAAGACAGATATCTAAATATTTGGGTTTTTGTAACATCGTGGCCCCTAAATAACAGTCAACATGTGTTAAAATGGATGGTTATCTAGATTTTTCATGCAATGATGAAAATGCCCTCAACCTTTTAAATTTTAATTAATTTGAATTTGAATTATAATAAATTATTAAAAAAAAGAGAAATAATAAAAATTAAAACAAGAAAAAATATTTTGAAGAAAGAAATATTAAAAATAATTTAATCTCTATCGTCCATCTCTATGATCGATGGTAGAGATTAATTTCAAATAATTTTTTGAAAAAAAATAAAAAAAAAAAAAAAAAAAAAATCAAAAAAAAAAAAAAAAAATCAACAACAAAAAAAAAAAAAAGGAGATGGAAACAAAAAAAAATTCATTAAACCTACAGAGATTGAAAAAAATGGAAAAATCAAATGTTCAAAAATCATATAGATTCAAATTGACGAACGTAGAGGAAGGTTCATCTAGGTTTATCGATTCGAACCCAGATAAATGTTCATTTGGGTTTGAATCAACGAATCTAGATGAACTTTACTCTGGATTTGTTGATTCGAACCTAGACCCAGATGAACTTTTATTTAGGTTCGAATCGATTAACTTAGATGAATTGAGAGAGAAGGAAAGCAGTAGCTGGTTGGAACCTAGATCGGAGAAAGAGAGATATCAGGGAGAAAAAGGGAGAGAGAGGGCTAAAAATCAAACCTAGATGAGAAAAGATGGAAAGAGGGAGAAAGTGCACAAAATGAAAGACGAGGAAAAAAATATTTATATTTTTTTTTTAAAAATTTTATTATGCATTTTTTTTTAATTTTTAATTAATTTTTTATTTTTTTCCAAATTTAATCTCATTTATATAATTTTCCTTACAAATTGACCAAATTGCACTTCATTCTATTAACATTGATTGTTAACTTAGGGCATTGTATTACAAAAACCAAAGTGTTAACATGCTTGTATTAAGTTTAACCCTAGAGGGGTTTTGAGTATGTAACTCTTATAATAAATACTCTTGAGTATAAAGATAATATTATGATATATCATAATTTTAATGGCATGATAATATATGTTGTCTAAGATATGGTTATGTGTTAATATACATCTAAGTTTCAACCGATAGAAGATAAATTATTTTGTATAGAGTTGCAATTCATACGAAGGATAAATTATGATTTTGATTCACATGCACTTTTAAAATGATATGTATATTCAATTAACATGAGCTGAAAATATAGCATAAAACATGAAGCCATGAACAAAGTAGAATCATGCAATACATTCTCCAATGAATACTATTACAAAACTGGTAATTTACTTAAGTAGCATGAAATATTAATGACCCTTAAATGGATTAGTGACACTGAAAGTGCCAACAACTTGTGGATATGATAAAAAATGATAATAGTTTTGAGAAAAAGGTAAAGATTGAAGGTAGAAATGGAAACGTGTATACAATATAAAATGAGGTTAACTTTAATTTATTATATTTTTAATATTTTAAAAATAAATTAAGGATATATATTTAATCTATGTAATTTGGATTATGTTATTTGCTTTGATAAAACACAACCCATAAACCAATCCAAACCATTTGGTTGCTTTTAAGTAGCTCAATGGCTTTATTTCATTTTAAGAGTCCAAACCAATCTGCTTTAATTTGCTTGGTTTGGTCGGATTGATCAGTTAGTGGTTTGGGTGCCTACCTTTCTATTGTGACAAAAAATGTATAAAGACCATTTTACCCTTGACATCTCTTGGACAACATAAAAGTATCATTTTTTTTTTTTTTGAAACTAGTATCATTTTATCCTTTAACACTTTAAAATTAACAATTTAACCTTAACTTATTCACATATAAGAATCTAACCCTTATTCACATATAGAAATCTAACACATGTTACCCAAAGTTTATTATAAAAATTAAATAATTTAAAACTTATAGCAATTTAACACATGTGACTTTTTTTTTTACAATATTAACAAATAGATTTATTTGAAACTAATTATTATAAATTAAAAATTTAAAACTTAGAAAGAAAAGAAAAATTAAAAATAATATTCATCTCCATCTTGGATATAAACTAAAAATTGAAATATAGAGAAAAATAAAATTATAAATAAAAATAATAATCTAGTGGGGATCAAGATTGGAGATGTAGATCTCCACCGCTAGATGTTCAAAGCTGGTGGTGATCCTTAAGCCCATTTCAGTAATTTTAAATTTGCATGTTTTAATTATATATAATTTTTTAATTAAAATATATATGAATGAGAGAAGAACATTTTTGGACTGCAATAGAGCCGCCCTTAATGGTATCACAATCTTTCACTTTAATTAGGACCTTATTATTGTTTACATGCTTATATATTTGCTGCACAAAATTGGAAAAAGAATTTTGTCCCAAGATTAATTTTTCAACTCGAAGAAAATTGTTAATGTGAATCGGTAATTTACTGCAATGTTGTAAGTCTTCATTTCGTTTAATAAAGCTGATTAAATTATGTTATGAGTTTAAGTAAATTAGATAAAATAATTTATTTTCTAAACAATCATTAATAATTATTTAGTTTTTAACATTTGAGTAAGATAGAAATATAGAAATTATACGAAAAGGAATGTAGAGATATAATGTGTTGGATATTTGAGCAAGGGTTTTTTATCATTATTTTTATTTTTTTGTTAAATTTTTAATAATCTAAAGACATATATTAACATTTAAAATAATAGATGATTAAGATTATTTTATATATACTTTTATACGTGACTCAAATTTATATTCTTTTCATAGAAGCTTAGCACTAAAGAAAAAATTAATAAAGAATATTTGCCCATAGCACCTAGCTAGCTCCATACTCCCAAGGTGCTATAAAAGCTTCAAACAAAAAAATTAATAAAGAATATTTGCTCATAGCACCTAGGTAGCTCCATCCTCCTAAGGTGCTATCTATGGCTTGTCATGTCTCGACATTCGTTTTCAACTAAATCTATAGTATGAGGTACATATTTTATATAGCTTATTATACTATCAAATTGTCGATCGTGCAGTGCTCTATTTATTGAAAACCAATAACATTCATTGATGTGGAATTTTAAGAGTTATTCTTGTTGGAAAAATGTACACATATTGCGGACAAATATTCAACAAATACCTTGAGTTTCAAGATTCATCGAAATTAAATCAAATTTCAACATATTTGACTTTCTTTTTGTTGTTTATTATTTCTATGTTTAAGCACGTTTGGAATCTTTAACTACCAATTAAATCAATCATTTCTGGTATTTCAATAACAAGCAAATACTTGAAGTAATTAGTATATATATACTGTATGTGTATATATATTATAATAGCTAGGCCAATTATAACGTAGTTGAGAAAATCCGAACTTAGTAATAAGTTAGGTATTCACCGGTGACTTGAAATGTTACAATCTCTTTTCGCAGTCTCCCCTTCCAGCTTTCTGGACCATCAAGTAATTGAACTAGCTTCAATACCATGTATTATATTTATATACTATTATTTGTTTTAAAGCTAATTTGCACGACTTCTTTTTGGATACTTATTGAATATGTCCCACTTAGTAGTGTTTACTAAGTTCTAAGAGATTCTACTATTATATAGCCTTTCTACGTATATTCTAAGTATGTTATGCGAGTGTTCTGATAACTAGATTGCAAATTACATATGAAATATTAGTAACAAGTCAACAGAAGTGATTGCATCAATTGTTTCTGAGTAGACTAAGTCTTTTTATATTCAGCTCATAATGTTCTCTCCTTAAAAATATGATTAATTAGTTGATACATACAGGTGCACCAAACGGTGCTCTTTCAGGCCTATAAAAACCCATGCATGTTTCCTTGCAATTAAACATAGAAGTCCTGAGTTGTTTATGTTAATAGAATCGATCATGGCTCTTGTTCCATCTTTCTTAGTCTGTTCTCTGGCAGTTGTCGCTTTCTTGATCCCTATATCCGCACAACAGACTGCAAATTTCTATGACAATGTGTGTCCTCAGGCATTGTCAACTGTAAGAACTATTGTTCAAAAGGCTATCGTGAATGAGACTCGCATGGGAGCTTCATTGCTTCGCCTCCACTTCCATGATTGCTTTGTCAGTTGTAAGTATTTGTGAATTTATCAACTAATCTAATATATTTTATTGACAGTTTATGTGTTCTAAGATCAGTGTTTAAGAAAGTGCTAATCGCTAGGCAGTTGATTGCCTAACGGATAGCTACTAATTGGTTAGTCGATGAGTATTTCGCAACTAGTCGATTTAATTGTCAGTCAATGATCATTTCTTTGACCAATGATCAAACCCATCAAAATACAATCATAAGACTACAAAACATTATAAAATCTATTTCATACAATCTCAAAAACATCTTTAACGTAAATAATTAACATAATAAGTTATATAATATTAATGTAAAGCAAATAATAATAATAATAATAACAAACTTACTAACACGGCGCCCACAATAGAGACTCCCATGGAAGCTTCATTTCTTATGGAGGAAAGTTGAAGCTGCCACCTTTGGCATCTTAGGGTTGTCAAAAGGAGGTGGTTGGGATAGTCTGGTGTTCTCCTCAAGCATTGCCAATTGTAAGAACTATTTTTCAAAAATTTGATGTTAGAGTTCTAAAATACTATTTTTTTGTGCCAACTGGCAGTCCAGTGAATTCATTTACTCTTAACCAATGTTTTAAATTTAACTTGGCACCCAAATCCGAGTTCCCACTGACTAGTCCTCGGAGGCAGCTGAACGAGTCAAGAACCACCAAATCGAGGGTTTTGGGACCGCCTTAACTCGGCTGCTGGTGCCAAGTTTTAAGTTTCTAGGTCTAACTTAATTATTAATATGATATCAAATAGTTTAATTATTAAGGGTATGGGTTTGAATCCCTAGAATTCATGTAACAAATTAGTCTCTTAACACATGTAGTTGAAACATATTTGGTATAAAATTCTACAAACATTAGCTGATATACTTTAATATGAGGTTGCATTGGCAGGGTTGTGACGGGTCAATACTGCTTGATGATACGTCCAACTTCATCAGAGAGAAAACAACTTTACCCAATTTGAATTGAGTAAGGGGATTTGGTGTAGTCGATGACATCAAAAAAACTGTTAACAATGCTTGCAAGAGCAATGCCATTTCATGCGCGGACATTTTAGGCTGCACGTGATTCCATAGCCATCGTGAGTATATTTATATGCATCCAATACTTTGATCAATTGAGAAACATAACTCTATGTTTATAGTCCTCGTTGCTGTTCTGATAGAATTATCTACATATTTTTTGGTTCATTTGGAATATAAATTTCAAACATTAATTAATTTACATCTAAAGACTATTAAGTGAATAAAATCATTTCTTTTGAAGGTTACACATGTAAGAAGTTTACAAAAAGATAAAATACTTATATATCTTAAAAAAAAAAAAAAAAAAAAAAAACCGACATCCCAAATTGCATCTAAGAAATAATCTAGGGTGTTTTGAAATTTATCAAAAGACCTCTAATATATATACATAGATGTCTCTAAAATTAACACTTAAACCAATCTAGTTAATTACATATAACTCTTGGTGTCTTTTGTACTTATCGTTGAGAGGTCCCTACTACCAAGTACTATTAAGGAATAGAGATGTAAGAACTGCAAACCTGAGTGATGCCGACACAAATCGCGCTTCCATCTCCATTTGGCAACTTGTCATAGCTTCTCTCAAACTTCCAGTCTCATGGACTAGATCTGAAAGACTTAATTGCCCTCTCAAGTGGTCACACCATAGGACTTGTTAGGTGCACAACCTTCCGAACCAGGATTTATAATGACACCGATATTAAATCTAATTTCGCCGCCTCTAAATAGCAGAATTGCCTAGTGATAAGAGATGCTAACAACACAGAACCACTCAATTTGACGACGACAAGGTTTGATAGTCAATACTTCAAGGACTTGTTAAAGTTTAAGGGTCTACTTCATTCTGATTAGGAGGTTTTCAAGGGTGATGGAAGTGCTAGTGATCAAATGGTGCAGAAGTTCAGTAATGACTCGGTTGCTTTTGGATATGCTTTTAAGGCTTCCATGATCAAGATGCGAAACATGAAGCCAATCACTGGGAGTAATGGAGAAATCAGGATAAATTGTCGAAAAGTCAATTAGGATTGAGGGGTTAAATATTTCCTTATTTATATGCCGCATTGTCTGTATTTTGCATGCATGTCTCAATAGTGTGTTTACTTTCCAATCAAAATTTATTGTTTAAGTACTATATCCTTATGATGATGATAAATTGGAAGGGAATAAGTTATTACCCCTCAATATTATAAATTTATAATGTTTGATCTATTGTAATAAAATTAACTTTCATAAAGGCCGTGACGTCTTCTCACAAATTTGTGAAAAAGGGCCATTGCGATTTGCGGAGGTTGCAAAAACCTCGTTTATCTATTAAAAGATAAAGGGAAAATTACACTGCACTACCTTGACATATCACATTATTACATCAATAATGTGAGTTTATCATTAATTACAAATAAATACCCTACCGTTAATTCTCTTAGTCAAACTTAACGGTTTGAGAATCTTTTTTGAATAAAATAATACCCTTATTATATTTAATTAATACAGAAAATCAAGCAATTAAGAAATTAAATAATAAAAAAGATAATTTATTTTAAAAAAGAAATAATAAATTTAACAAATGAAAATTTGCAATTAAAAAACACATATGGTGTAGTCAGGTAATCTCAACTCTCCAACAGTTGTTAGAAATTGTACCGTCTTGAAACTCCAACCCATTATCACACCATCTAAAGCCCCAATTGTCATCACACCAAGTCTGGTGCAATATCTGTATGAGAGGATATCGGTAATCTCCTCTATCAGGATCTCTACTTTTTTTAATTGATATTATTAAAAAATTTATTAGTTGATTTTGTATTTATTTTGAAGTAGAATTGGTGTATTTTGATTGAATAAGCAATTTTCTTTTTTAAGACAAATATGAATTGTGTTTATGTTCAAATTTTGTGGGTTTGTAATATAATTAGTGTTTGAGTTTTGTTGAACAAGATTGTGATTTGGTTGAAGATTGGGTTTTTGTAGGTTTTGTTTAGTTGAGTTGTGTTTGGAATTTGTTGAATATCTAGGTTTTGTTAACATGAGTAGCATTTTGGGTTTTGTTGAATACATAGGTTGAATAAGATTTTGATTTAGTTGAAGATTGGGTTGAAGAATAGTTTCATGGAAAATCTGAGTTTTAGGTATTAAAAGAATTAGTCAACTTTATACTTATCTTTTTTCAAAAAAAAAAAAAAGTTATATTATTAATTAGTTAACTACTTTTAAATTTTGATATGATGTGGCAAATAGTGATTGGATATAGTTTTTTTTTTCTTAATTTATAATTGTTTTATATTAAAAAAAAACCAATATATCATTTAAGATGTTAAATTTGCCATTATCTCACCATTAGTCAAATCTAGTCAAAGGTATTTACCTGCAATTAACAATAAACTCACACCATTATTGTAATAACAAGTTATGTCAAGGCACATTAGTGTAATTTTCCCAAAGATAAATTATTATTTTCATTTGGGAAAGAATTAAGAGAAACCAAAATTCAAATGCAAAATTCGTTTTTAACCCAAAACTTATTTGAAATCAAACAAAGCTAATTATAACTTATACCAAAACCGCTCCCAAGTCAATTTCTAGGAACATCTCATTGAAAATTAATTTTTATTTTTACGAGGAACTTTTTTATAATTATCCAAGGAGAGATATGGGCAACATCTCACGAAAGTGTGAGATATTGGCCACTCTCATGAACAAAAAAAAAAAAAAAAAATCATAAGATATGGCCATATCCCACATCTCACAATGAATAATTATAAAATGTCTCTAAAAAATGTTTAATTATGAACTACTTCCTAAATATTGAAGACTCATCGTCACCATGGGAGAAAACCAAGGAGGTTGTGATATAGGCATGATACCTAATGTTTCAGAACTTGCTAATTACTAGTCAGTTGACATCCTAGTAAGTAACGAGTACTTGACTACTCTATGAGCACTCGATTTAACTGTCAATCAATGGTCAACCAGTTGATTGATAATCAAATATGGTTAAATTTGCAAAAAAGATATTAAAAAGAAATTTATAGGGTCAAAATACAATCATATGATCATAAAACATCATAAAATCTATCTCATACAATCTTAAAAATAACTTTAGCACAGTACTCACCGAATTGACTTGGGTCGAGTACTCGCTAAGTTGATCGAGTAAACTTGTCTCATAAAATTTGGCTTGGGCTGAGTATTTGCTAAGTTGACTGAGTTTGGTTGATTACTCAACGACTATTTGGCCTAACTCAATGACTACTTGACTCTGACAAGTAGAACCCTTGATTTAGGGATTCTCGATTTGACGAAACCCCACTGACCGAGTTCTCAACAAATAGTTGAACATACTTGCTGAGTTTTACAATAATGATGAAACCAAATCACGTTAACCAGGTTTTGTGAAATTAGATAAACTTGATCTAGTTTCAAACGCAGATAATGATCTCTCTGTTATTATTTGTTAGCAAAGAGTTGCGATGGTGTAAGGATGACGAGAGGTGTGGGAGCCATGCTGGCAAGACGAGTCATATGAGCATGAAGTTGGTTGGAGTGTGGATTCATGAGATGTGGCTAGAGGGGTTATTTTGGTAATATTACATTAGTTTTTAAATTGAAAGGGCCTTTTGATAATTTAGGGACGCTTACTAGAAATAGTTTTGTTTATGGAACAAAAGTAATTTTGAATTCATTTACGACTGAAAACAGATTTCACATTTGGAATGTGACTCCTTGTAACAATTTCCACTTTTCATTAAAAGGAAAATATACTTTTTTTTTTGTTTTTTTGAAAGTAAAGAAACTATCATTAACAACCCAAAGGCTTGGAAAAATATTAGAGACATGTATAGATTGCCACAGCATCTCTTGAGAGGAAAGAGCAGCAAGGGCTGCTAGTCTAAAGGCCAATTGAGTTCTTAACCTTGAAATGGCTTGGCAACTCCTAGCACCTGTCACAAAACAAAGCTCTTTAACATCCTCAGCTAAGAAATCTGAAACATCAAGGTCTCTGCTGGTCGCAAACACTTTCCTAGCAATGTTTGTAGTATCAACCTCTAAAAAATCCACATTAATGTTCAATCTTTGAGCTAAAAGAAGGCCTTCACGAAGCGCAATCCATTCTCTTACTTTTGGAGAGAAATTGCCAATCAAAGATATAACTAAGGCGCCTCGAACTTTTCCTTCATGGTCCTGAATGGCCATCCTAATTCCTATACGTGAACTAGAAGTGCGACTTGCAACATCAAAATTAAGCTTCAAACTCCCAATAGTAGGAGGTGCTAAACTGTCATTAGGTAAGCCAAACCCAATGCAATTTGGGTGGAGAGCTTGCTGCACTTGCTAAAATCAAACATCATAACAAAAGCTCGATGCACCATATATTTTATATCATGCTCGCCTTCTACAAAAAGGTTAATATTGTTTTGACGCCAAAGACACCACAATACCATACATGGGCGAGATAAAGTTTTAATGGATGTAATCTGAAACATACCGTGGAGGACATCCAACACATCCAAATTAGAGAACTTGGAAAGCAGATACCTAAAGTCAACAACTCCCAAATTTTCTTAACTTTATCACATTAAAAAATTGCGTGGGCAATGGTCTCATCACACACTTTGCACTTTGGACAAATACCATTATCCATAATTTTCTTATGAAAAAATTTCAATTTGGTGGGAAGAGCATTGTTACATGCACGCCACACAAACACTTTTATGTTAGGGGGGAATGGAGAGATTTCATAAAAACTTCCACCAAGTAGCTTGATCAATCATTGAGAACATGGAAAAGGGATGTTTTAAATGGCAGGTCACCCAATAGTCACTCTTGACCGAGTACAAACCATTCTTAAAATAATGCCACCTTTACTGATCTTCAATGCTTTTAGTACTAAGAGAGATAAACATGATTATGTCGCTGTCAATAAAGAGCATAATGTTTCGAATTTTCTGCACATCCCAACAATGATCACTTTCATTAATAATCTCGTGCATTGTCATGTCTTTAACCCACCCATCATTAGTGGAGATGACCCAAAAGGAACTAGGTTGAGGAATCTGCAGATCCTGAAAGAGTTTGATCATTTTACCATCCCTTACTTCCACCGAATCCCTTTAGATAAAAGTTCGATTCCCATAAAATACTTCTCCAAATGAAAGAACAACCATTCTTGAGACATGCATCCAAAAAGTTACAGTTAAGGAAATACTTTGCTTTTAATAACTTGGAAACCAAAGAATCATAGGAAATAAGAAGTTTCCAAGCCTGCTTGGAAAGAAGAGCTTGGTCAAAAGCAAAAAGATTTTTAAAACCCAAACCTCCAATAGACTTAGAGAGACATATCTTGTCCCACTTCAACCAACTCAATTTCCTGGTATCTGTATTTCCACCCCACCAAAATCTAGAAACAAGGGCATTAAACTACTTCTAAAAACTCGTAGGGAGTTGGAACCAACTCAGAGTATAAACTAAAATGGCCTAAATTATGACCTTAATTAAGACCTCTTTGTCCCATTGTGAAAAGAGATTATTCTTCCAAACTTTCAGCATATTCTAAGCTTTATCTTTAACATTATTGAACAGTTGCTTTTTATTTCTCCCCATAAGAGTTGGTAAGCCAAGGTACTTATCATGAGTATTAGCATCCATAATTTCGAGATTATCTTGAATATCCTTTCAAACCAAAAGGCCCACATTGGAATTGAACACAAGGTTAGATTTTTCCGTGTTAACTTTTTGTCCTGAGCCCTTCTCATAAAGGTCTAAGATATTCAAAATTTTATGAAAATTATCTAAGGTAGCTTAGCTAAACAAAACGTTGTCATCCGCAAAAAAGAAGTGGCTAATGAAGGGGCTATTTTTGCAACACTTAATACACAATCCTTTGCCATTCACTTCAACCTTACGAATAATAGAAAAAAGGAATTCAACATAAAACAAGAAGAGATATAGAAAGAGGGGGCACCTTTGTTGAGGCCCTATCAAAGGAAACACAATCCTAATAGGAGACCCATTCAACGGAAAGGTTAATGATGTAGTGCTGACACAATCTAATACAAGGTTAATCCATTTGGATGTAAAGTTCATTTTAACCATGACAACTTTCAAAAATGCTCATTCCACCCTATCATAAGCCTTGTGCATATATAATTTCAGCACAATTTCTTTTATTGTTGATGGCATGGAGAAGCTCAAAAGAGGAGATGATGTTGTTAAAGATTTGACATTCCTAAATAAATGCTAATTGATTGGTGGAGATAAGATTAGGAAACAAAGATTTCGACCTATTAGCCAACGCTTTAGCAATAATTTTGTATAAAACATTGCTAAGACTAATCGATTGAAAATCCTTTAAACACTTAGGATTATCCTTCTTAGGGGTTAACACCATATTAGTATGGTTTAAGGAACGAACAAAAACTCCACCATTCAAGATATTCAGACAAGTTGCAACAACCTCACTACCCATAATTCCCCCGAATTTTTGATAAAAAAAAATAGCATGGAAGCTATCCGACTAGGAGTTTTAATAGCCTCTAACTCGAAAAGAGAAGTTTTCACCTTATCACTTGTAAAAGGTTTTAATAAAACCTTAACCATGGATTCCATAAGGCTGTGACTCAAATGACTACAAACAACATCAATATCAGATGATAAAGGATTGGAAATAGTAAAGAGCTTAGAAAAGTACTTACAAATGAGGTGAGCTACACTCTGGTGGCCCTTCTCAACTATCCCTTAGTCATCTTTCAATCTCAAAATCATATTATTCTTTCTTCTTTGCAATACCTTTCTATGGAAAAAAAATTGGTATTGTGATCACCGATCGTAAGCCAATTGACCTTGGAAAGTTGTGTTTCCAATACATCTCTTCCAAGGATAAAAGATGATCAAGTTGCTCTTCTTGTTTCTGAATAGTATTCATGACTCCTGAAATGTGAACCTATAAGTAAAGAGACTCAATGATACAATGAAGATATGATATTCTTCTCTTAAGGGAGCCAAAATGTTCTCTTGAGGGAGCCAAAACCTAAATGGACCATTCTTAAATCAGGAAAATTATCATACCAACTCTGGTCAGCTACAAACCTATCAAGCCATTCCAGAATATTCTCCAAACCATCCCTCTTATTAGTCTAAGTAAACTTAGGTATTGAAAAGCCAAGGTCCATCAAATCACAACCATCTAAAGCATTTTTTAACGTTGTCATCCTTTGCCTCAGACGAAAAACACCACCAACTTTTTCATCCACTCTCATAATTTCATTAAAATCTCCCCCCACTAACCAAGGAAGCCTACTGCACAACTTCAATTGATTAAGAAAGGTCTAAGAATCCCTTCTCTGCGACGTAAGAAAACACTATAAAACCCAGTAAAGAGATCTAAAACCATCCATCATTATTACAACAACATCAATGTGAACAAAAAAATATGACAAAATGTCAACCACTAATTCATCCTTCCAAAATAGTCTCAATCCTCCACTTTTACCTTAACATTCCATAAGAAAAGCCCCATTAAACTAAAACTTGCACCTAACTATACTAGCTACTTTATTCTTCACTTTTGTTTTATAAAGGAAGACTAAAGCTAGAGACTAATTTTTCAAAACCACCTATAAGGCCTTGTATATGCGAGGTGTCCTTAAACCCTGCATATTCCAGCATAAGATACTCATTGGTCTCGGTGGGCCTACAACGCAGGCTCCGTCGTTTCAATAATCATGTCGCAAGCTGTCTCTTGACCCTCTTTCAACTTCTTGCAATCCCTATTATCATCATGGTCTAGCTTCGAACCTTTCCTTTTAACACTGTTAAGACTGCTTTCCGTGCTTTCCTAATGACCAAGTTCACCTCCATCTCAACCTTTGTTTCTAACTTCCCTCAACCGAAAATCATACCTCCTCTGAGTAGCTACATTAGCAATCTTTTTCCATCCCCTAGTGTCTTTCATTTCAGAATCAATTGTATCAATAGAGAGACTATCGAGTTGGAAATTAACGTTACCTGAAGTAAACTTATCTACATTCTTTTGCATGGAAGGCAAATTTGCTTTAAATGAACTCTCTTTAATAACATTATCCACTTGATTTGTGGTCCCAGCTTTCACCCCATTACTGTTATCTAAACAACCATAACTCTACTGACTTGGACATCCTACTGACTCCTTTTAACTTGGTGCTTCATTTTGTCTTTATCCTCCGCTAATGGACCCTCCCTTTTGGAATCATACGTCTTCAACTTCCTTTAAAAGGTTCTCTAATTACTATCACCTTTTGATGTTTATCCTTATCACTTTAAGGGCTATTACTAGAAATAACTTCTATTTGCTTTCCCTTATCTGATGAAGTATCATGGGTCTGCATTTTCTTGCTCTAAGCTATCTAAATGCTGAACCTCTTTCCTAAAAAGATAATTAGATCTATACTGTTTATCCTGCTCCCCATTATTCTCGGAAGTACTTGCCCTTAGCCATGGCCCATATGGAAGCTCTTTCGTTTCTATAATATTTTTAGTAGCTGCTTTATTAGGACAATCCTTAAAACTGTGACCAAGTTGTCCACAGTAGTAGCAAAACTCAAGGAGTCTCTTATAAGTCAATCGAGCCATAAAGATTTTTCTTGACCCATCCTTATCTAACTGAATGACCCTTTGAAGGGGTTTAGTAACATCCACTTTCACTCTAACTCTTAAAAATTTATCTTTACAATCCCCTGAACTGGATGGTAAACGTTTCATGATCCCCAAGTGATTTACGATCAACTTTACCTCTTTCCTATTCATACATATCAAAGGAAGCTTGTAGATATGAACTTAGAAACCTGTTTTGGAGAAATTGAGATTCTCAAGATCACCAAGACCCTCTGGAACCTCCAACACAATCAAACTATTATTAAAATGCCAAGATTCTTTTTTAACAACAGAGTTACGATCTTCAATTCTTTGAAAATAAAACATAAAGGTATTATGCCCAACAGCCTCAACCTCCACCCTTCCAATGTCACACCACAACCATACAATGATTCCTTTAATAGTTTCTTGACTTACTCTCTTCGTCATTACAACGTTACCTACCAAACAATGAGAAACATTTGCAAACTCTGCCTTCTATTCATCCCTTCTAATGTTGCAAATTTTACCCTTTTTATCTAAAAGGGAGAGCGACTGACATAAATGAATAAGTTCATCTTGATCCATGAAGGCAAAATAGTGCACTAGAAGAATAAATAAGAGAGAAAACTAGAAGAAAGAGAGAAACTTGCGTAAAAGAACAGCTTCTCTCACGTATAAGGGGCATTGCCCTTTGAAGAGACCATCTTCTATACATTACTTCCTTTGACTACCTAGGGAAGGCATGAAAGACAGTGAAAATGTACCCATTTGCTATTAGTTATAAATGAAGAGTCGTGATTGGTAGGGGAGAGAGCTTTTAGTTTTAATAAACTTCATTTTCGAGAGTGAAATGTTAGAATATATGAGACATTTTTCTAATTAATTAAAGGTCCTTGCATGTCAATCTTAGAATTAATAAAAAAATTTGAAAGAGTTTTGCTTTGAGTCATGCAAAACAATTCTATCCTTAAAGATATATAGATTTTCCCTCTCTAGCTACGATAGTGTCACAATAAAAAACAAGTTCTACAACTTTTTGTCTTCCACGATAAATACAAGTTAAAAATCAAAACTATTATTTATTTTTATTGGTAACCCTTTAATTATTGTATAAGAAATTATAAAATTAGATTAAGTTGTAGCTTGGTTAATTCATGTATTTGTGTAAAAATATGTGGAGATATAAAAGTAATCTAAAAGAGTTGGATTGGTGTGTAAAATCTCACACTCATTTCAATGATAATAGGGTATATTTATAGACCAATATTTATAATTGAAAAGAAATACTTAAAAAACCATTAAAATACAAAATATGAAGCTATTAAATCTTACATAATAAGGAAAACTATTAACTGAATAGTTACCATAGGAAAGAGATCATTAACTAAATTAAGTATAGCTAATATAGGAGATTTAGCATGCCAATCTTGGATTGATTCGAATGGAATTACTTCTTCGTAATATGCTTTGTGAGAGAGTAACTAAATAATGGAAAATATGAGTATGTGAAACACAAACATTGTTTTTCTTTTAAAACCTAATCCCAAACAAAGTGAAAACTAGTAGTAATGTGCTTCATCCAAAAATGAAAAGCAAGATTCACATTGAGGTAAGTGGCACCAAAATTGTCATAGTAAATCATCATATATTGATGTACTAACATAGAGAGCTCCTTCGGAAGTTAGAGAGACAATTGAGTTCGACAATGGTAGAAACAACTAAACGATACTCAACTTCGGTAGAACAACGACCAATAATGGCTTGTTTCTTAAAGCTTTAACATATGAGTTAGCACCAAGAAAGACAAATATAGGTAGAGATGGAAGTACGATCATCAAGATTACCTATCAGCCTATATCTAACAAGACATTTAGAGCAAAAGAAGACTTTTGACGAAGAAATAGCCAATGATAAAACATTCCTTTAAGATACTTAAGCATTTACTTCATTGTGCTTAAGAGATAGATATTACATGTATAGTGATGGAATACATACCAAAAAGTATGGTGATTTCGAAAATGTATATTCCTAAATTAATGTTATTTTTATATTTGAAATAAGGTACTTCATGTAGTATTGTAATGTAAGATTATCTTTATCAAAGTAAAAAAATTCTAAGGTTCCAAGACTAAAATAGAATGAAGAAATCATTCAGATAAAGTTATTATGTGAGGTATACATGATTTTTTAACTAGTTTAAAATTTATCCACAACTTAAAATAATGGTTGGATATATTACTTTGTTAAAGTTGTAGATTTTTGAAATGACCTATTTACTGTGTAGTACCAAATTTTTGCAAAATGTTATGACACAAAAATATAAAAAATGTTGTAACACTTTTAAAACAAAAAATGTTACAACACAAGTAAGAATAGTAAAGCAAATAAATAACACAGATATTTTTAACATGGTTTGATTTTACTCTACATCCACGAGGTTATGCCCAGAGAGTTCAACTTATTAATGAATTTATAAAAGGTACAACCTATACTTGACTCATACAAACCAAGACTACCTCTTAGTTTTGTTGCAAGCACAAATCCACTAATGAGTTTGTAGCAAGATCCCTTTGCTTTCAATAATTCCAGCTTCCTTGAACTTCCTTCAATCAACTGCTATCTGTTCTCTCTCAAAGACTTTCACAAACTTGTCATCCTGACATGCATCTAAGCACAATCCTAATTCAACTCAATTACTCAAATATAAAAGCAATGATTTAGAGAACATGCTCTCTAATACTTTACAAATAGTCACTCTAAAGCTCACTTTGCACTTCTTAACTTGTTTGTTTGCTATATTCTTTTAGTTTGATCAAACCTTGTATTTATAATAACTTTAAGTACATTAAAAATTGCAAGATAAAATAAGATTTTAATCAAAATAAATTAAGGATTAATCCAAAAGATAATAACTAAGAGAAGAAAGATGATAATTATCTAAATTGGAAAAAAAATTATCTATCTTATCTTGATTTCTTGATACACTTTGAAGAATTTTTTTCTTACTGAAATACTCAATAAACTTCAGATAATAGGTTTCTTAAAAGATAAGGAAGTATAATCACAATTAACCACATTTATCTTTTTCAAAACTTATTTCACTTGAAATAATCCAAACTAATCAACACATATCAGACCTTGATAATTCATGAGAGATAAAGTAGTCAAATAATATTTATAAAAAATAATCCTAAATCTCTTAACTTATAAGCTATCAATAGAAAAAAAAATGTGATAACATTTTATCAATTCTGATATAATAAAATGTTACAACATTTTGTCAATTCAAGTGACACAAAATGTTCTGACATTTTATCAAGTCTGTTAACACAAAAAGTTACAACATTCCCATAGACATGAAATATATTGAACACAATAAACTGCCTTAGTAAGGCCAATACTTTATGCATATCAAGCTGTGCATCAACAATCTCCCTCTTTGGCATCTTTTAAGGCAAAATCATCTTGTAAGAAAAAATTTAATCAACACAACCTGCAAAACTCCCCCTCAACAACACAATTGTGCAAATAATGTGAATCAAAAGAAATACTCCTGCAATACTCCCCTTCAACAACCAGCACGACCATAATTTCTCTCCCTTTTAGCTTCAAAGAGCCAAAGCAAGCAAAAATAAAAGAATAGAGTTGATTCTGCTCACATATCCTATAAAAAATGAAGTTTTGTAACAAAAGAAACAAGTATCCAATCTGTTGAAATATCCAAAATCCTAAGTAGCAATTTGAACAGTTTAAAAAAAAACACATAAAAAGTTTCAAAAGTTTAAACACAAGGAAAAAATCAGGTCTTTTTCTTCTTGCTCTTGGATGCTGAAGAAGAGGAAAGCTATCCTACCAACAATGCCTCTAGCTTACTAAGAATATCCTATTGAGTCTTCTCAAGATGATTCAACTGAGTTTGTTAAGTAGATTGAATGTGTTGAAGTTGTTGGAATTCCTAAGGTCGTCCACTAGATAAAGGAACAATAACGGATTGTTGATGAGATGAGTCTGGAGATTAAGTGATTGAAGTGGTCTTACGCTACTTGGCAGTAGTGATGGTTTGTTATTTCTTGGATAAAGCTTCTGAACCATCATTAAAACCTTCATTTGAACAACAAGAAAGCAGTTTTTGGCTCAAAGCAAAAGGAATCTCAGAAATCAAAAACAAGGGGTGTTGCTTATGCAGTATGTGAGTGACTAAATAAGGAAATACTAGTTTTTGACTTTTCTCTACTCCTTTACCAAAAACAGTCACAAAAGCATGAATAAATGCACCAAAGTAAACTTTTACTCTTATTCCAACATCAAACAGTAAAAAGGTAAAATCTTTAGGAATGGTGGAATAATGAGTAGTAGGATGCCAATTTGTCATAACAATCTTATATAGACTAGCATATTTTAGAGTCAAACTGGAGGTATTAATCTTTTGGCCACTTGGCCATTATGACCTCTGACTCTGTAGTTCAGATGCTACTGTATTCAGAGTGTACCCCTTCTCAAATTCATCTTCTTCAAATTTTCTGTTTATGTTCAAAAAAATCTAGGATGGTTTTAGGAGAAAACTTATACACATGCCCTTGACATACACATTATATTTAGTAACTTCTTCCACAGTATAAAATAGGTTTGAATAAAATTCTTCCACCACCCTAGGTATGTACCCTTGAATTCCTGACACATTATTCTTCCAATGTTGTAGTTGAATAAGTTTCACTATCTCTAAAGTTTGAAAACTCATCAAATATATATTTCTTTCAACAATGAACTCAGAATTTTGGTACCACTTTTTAAAGTTTTCCTCTTGTTCTTTTATGAAAAAGTTATGAGAGTAAACTTTAGAAGCGATATACCAGGTTTCAAATAATGGTTCAGTCACAAGTTCCTTACCTATTTTTTGGCTAGAATTAAAGATGTAGTCTTTGCTGCAATGTCTTTTGCTGAAGTATTTGTTGTTTCTTTTGCTGGTGCTTTAGCTGTTTCTTTGGTTGATCCTTGGCTGGTGTCTTTGCTAATGAAGATGTTGGCTCTAGTTCTTATTTATCCTCTTCATTGCCATCTATCGCTATCGTCCCTAAGTCATCTTCTTCATTTGATGATTTATTGGGCTCCTTTTGAGTTGATTCTTGTTGAGTTTGCTCAGATGAAGAAAAAGATTCTTGATCTTTTTCACTCTTTTTCTTTTTAGTGCTTTCTATTGGGTCTGAATGTTTGTCCACTCATTAACTCAATTAGCTTTTGAGATTGAGTTTTCCAACTTGTTTCTACCTCAACATTTTGTTTTCTCTTGGACGTTCTTGGTGTAGGGTTTGATTTCATGCCAACTTGCTTCTTCTTCATGGCTTGTTAAGGTTAAATGTCCTATTTTTACACAAACACAAAATGTTAGAAATAAGAGAAAATACGGAAATAGCAATGGGTGTGTTCAATGAGGCATGTAAAGAGGACTTAATGTATTTAAAGATAGTACACATGTCTTTCTTTTATTAGGACTCTAGAAGGAAACAAATTTTATCTTGGAAATTTGTTTTGTGAAATACCAATTGTTGATTCTAAATAAAACTCAAATTTCAAAATTTTTATTTTTATAGAAAATAAATATATTTTCTCCAAGAGAATAAAATTAAAGTTACTCTAAGAAACAATTTTCATATTAAAAAATAAAAAAAATTAGAAAATCAAATAAATATTCATTTTTTGTCCTCAGATCAAATCTCTCCTTTTTATGAGCTCAGAATGAATTAAAAATATTGAACAAATACGAAAAATCAAGAAAAAAAAAATTCTTTCAAGTTTATTTGATGTGCTCTCTTTTTCAAAAATAACTGCCTTGATGTTATGACATTTATTTGACCATGATGTTATAACATTTATTTGGTCATGATGTTGTAACATATTTTTTCTTCTTGTTGCAACATTTTTCTATTTTTTTTAATTTTTATTTTTTTAACAAGGTTCTACCACAACTAGCTTTTACACTATCATTGAGATAGTTCTTTTCAATGATAGATTATCCTTTCTATATTTATGATAAATAAGCCAAAATTATTCATTAACTAGCTTTCACACATCGGTGGAGGTAGCTTTTTTCTAGCATGGGACTTTTTGAGAGCTTTTAAAATTTAGGATTTTTCATTTTGATCTCAGTAAAAAGTCAATATAAGAAATTCATTTAGACTCATTTATGAGGGCACTATTTTGTCAGACAACAATAATTATAAAAAAACATGAATATCCCTCTTTCAGTTTCTTTTTATCATTTTTTGGAAGAGGCAATCTTCACTTTTTACAAAAATCAAAGAAGTGATTATATGAAATTTTCTCATATGAAACAAGTCCCTAAGGATTTTCTTAGTGAGTCAAATTTGTTGAAATCAAATGGTTTTGTCTGCAAATTGTTTATTTGTCTCAATATATTCTAAGATAACTTGCTTTTGTTCAATTATGTCTTCAATGAAATGGTAACTAATGTCAATGTGTTTGGTCCTTGAATGCTGAACTAGATTTTTTGAAATGTTTATAGCGCTAATATTATCATAGAAAATAGTTAAGGTTTTAGATATAATACCATAATCTTCTAGCATTTGTTTCATCCAGATGAATTGTGTACAACAACTTCCAACAATTATATACTCAGCTTCAGCTGTTGATAAGGAGAGAGTTCTGCTTCTTGCTATGCCAAGTAACTAAATTATTTCCAAGAAAGAAACATCTTTCACTTGTACTTTTTCTATCATCAACATTGCCAACCTAATTTGCATCATTGAATCCTACAAGATTGACATTTAGATCTTCAGAATACCATCAACCAAATTTAATAGTACTATATTGACATATCTAATGATCCTTTTGATAGTTACAATATGTGACTCCTTAGGACTCGTTTGTTATTAGACACATACACCAACATTATAACTGATGTCTGGTCTACTAGTTGTCAAGTATAATAAGCTATCAATCATAATTCTGTATAGAGTAGGGTTAACATTCACTTCTTCCTTATCTTTAAATAGTTTGCCTGATGTTCCTATTGGAGCCTTCACTGGTTTAGCCTGTTTAAAACCAAATTTTTTCATCAGGTTTTTTGCATACTTACCTTGAGATATAAACATCCCATTTTGAAGTTGCTTAACCTGTAATCTAAGAAAATAGTTTAACTCACCAACCATGCTCATCTTGAATTCTTCCTGCATTTGTTTTACAAATTCCTATGCTTTGAACTTAGAGGGTGAGCCAAAAACAATATCATCCACATAAGTTTGAGCAATGATCAAACCAGAGTTAAAATGCTTTATGAATAGAGTTTTGTCTACTCCTCCTCTCTTGTACCATTTTTAAATTAGAAAATTAGTCAACCTCTCATACCAAGTTATAGGAGCTAACTCGTGTTTTTTGAATTATATGAAGCCGGTAAACAAACAGCGAATCCATGGATATTTGATGGACGAACGGGAGATCCTTTTGAACAACCTGTTATAATAGGAAAGCCTTATATCTTGAGATTAATTCATCAAGTTGATGATAAAATACACGGACGTTCCAATGGGCATTATGCACTTGTTACCCAACAACCCCTTAGAGGAAGGTTCAAACAAAGGGGACAATGAGTAGGAGAAATGGAGGTTTGGGCTCTAGAAGGCTTTGGTGTTGCTCATATTTTACAAGAGATGCTTACTTATAAATTTGATCATATTAGGGCTTGCTAAGAAGTACTTGGTACTACGATCATTGGGGGAACAATACATAAACCCGAAGATGCTCCAGAATCTTTTCGATTGCTCGTTCGAGAACTACGATCTTTGAAAACATGATTTGGAAAATAAGGGACTTCAAATCCTTTTGGTTGTTCTACGTAGGTCTCTTCATTTAAAATTCCATTTAAAAAGTTTTAACATCTATTTGAAAAAATTTAAAGCCAACCATGCAAGCAAACACAAGTAACAGTCTTATGGAATTTAACCTAGCTGTAGGAGCAAAGGTTTCTTCAAAATCAATTCCTTCTACTTGTGTGTATCTTTGAGCCACTAGTCTAGCTTTATGCCTCACAATATTCCCAAACTCATTTGTTTTGTTTTTGAAAATCCATTTAGTCCCTATTACATTCACATGCTAAAGTCTAAGAACTAAAGTCCATACTTCATTTCTAAAAAATTGTTCAAGTTCATCTTGCATTGCTTTTATCCAAAATTCATCTTTTAAGTCTTCTATCACATTTTTGGGTTGAGTAGAGAAGTTGTAGCACATATGTTGAACTACATTTAACATTTTCTTTTTGGTGATCATACCTTCATCAAGCTTATTTATGATAAGTTCAGTTGGATGACTTTTCTTTACCTTAGATGAAGGTTCTTTATGAGTTTGAACTCCACTAGTTGAAGTTTCCCTTACTTCTATTTGTTGCTGTGAAGAGTCTGTTGTGACATTTTCATTCTATATTTGTGTTGTGACATCTTCGTTCTATGTAGTGACATTTTCATTCTGTGTAGTGACATTTTCAGGTTTTGTTCTAGCAATTGGTTCTATGTCAATTTCATCTTCCATCAAACTTTCAATCACTCCTTCATTTGTAGTTCTAGCATAATTAGCACTATAATCAGCTATAATGTTTATTGATTCCATAATAGTTTGATCGTACCCATTATTTATAGTAACTTTAAGTATATCAAAAATTGCAAGATAAAACATGATTTTAATCAAAATAAATAAAGGATTAATCCAAAAGATAATAACCAAGAGAAGAAAGAAGATAATTATCAAAATTATAAAAAATTATCAATCTTATCCTAATTTCTCGATACACTTTAAAGAATTCTTTTCTCGTAGAAATACTCAACAAACTTCAGAGAATAAGTTGCTTAAAAAATAAGGAAGTATAATCACAATTAACCACATTTATCTTTTTCGAAACTTATTTCACTTGAAATAATCCAAACTTATCAACATGTAATAGCTGTTGATAATTCATGAGATAAAGTAGTCAAATAATATTTATCAAAAATAATCTTAAATATCTCAATCTGTAAACTGTCACCAGAAAAAATGTGACATCATGTTATCAATTTTGATATAATAAAATATTACAACATTTTGTCAATTCAAGTGATACAAAATGTTATGACATTTTGTCAAGTCTGTTAACACAAAAAGTTACAACATTTTAGCAGATATAAAATATGTTGAACACAGTAAACTGCCTTAGTAAGATTCCAATATTTTATTTAGAACAAGTTGTGCATCAACAGTTTCTTTTGTTCCAATTGAGAGTGAAGAGTCTAAATTCACTAACGTGTATGTCTTAGAACAAAAGTGCCTAGTACTATGGATGTATTGGAAATGGATCACATGAGGTAGTAAAATTCTATTAATTGTTTATGGAATTTTATTATTTCATATCAGGACAAAGGAACATGTGTCTCAATTTTGAAATAAATAATTTATGTAACTTATAATTATAAGTTATAATATTTGAGATATCAATAGGTAATGATTGATATGACCTAAGTTTCTCGATAGTTTGATATTATAATTTATTAATTATAGATAACATATATTTATAGATATAGACATCATGACTTTTATTTTAATTAATAAGAGTTAATACGACCTTATTGGTCTTGTAACGGATAATAAACTCGGGCCCAAATATTCAATGAAGGTTTATTGAATTGTGATTTGTTAGACAAATCAGGAATATCCATTAAATGCAAAGACAGTCATATGGAATTAAAAAATTGAATAAGTAAAACAGTCTTGCACATGTAGATTATTGGTATTTTTTGTAAGGATACTCATTCCGTTAATTTGCCTAGGGTGTATTATACACACACACATATAAAATAAATTTTATTCCAAGAGTGCAATTTTAGTCTTTTAGTGGAATAATTTAAAAGTAATAGACCGGGTTCAATCAATTAAAAGTCAATTGGACCACTCAATCCCCTACATGAAGTTAATGGATCACGAATCTTGAATCCTATTGGGCTCAAAAGTTGGATTTTTTAACTTGGATAGATTAATTAGATGATTATAGATTCAGCCTTGGCCACCTCGTGGAGTGGGTGATGAAAGAGACCCAAAGTTTTTGGTGGCCCAAGGCCACCTCTAGGAGTGGGTGGCAAGCCCACTCCAATATGAGTTCATGAATCAATGAATGAATGAATTAATTAATTAGTCTCTATGTAATTATTTTTGTACTTTTAATTAAATTGAAAAACTAACAAAACAAGGAATTAGATTCCTAAAGAAAATTGAAATTCTAAAAATCAAACAATTCTAATTTTTGAAGAAAAATTACTTTTTGCTTATTTATTTCAATTGGGAATTAAAGTTTTATTCTTGAAAACTATAAATAGGTTAGTTTTGACAAGAATAAGGGCTCGTTTGGGATGACTTCTACTTTTGACTTTTGACAATAGAAGAAGAAAAACAGAAGAGAAGTAAGGGCTAAGATTTTTAAATTGCTTCATTAAACCAAATTTTGACTTCCCGTGTTTTTCAAGAAGAGCTTCCAAGAGAAGTTGGGTGGAGTAGCTTTGGGTAGAAAAGCTTCCTAAGACATGAAGCTCTTTTATTGAATTCAGCTAAACATCTAGCAAAATGGCTTCTGGCTTCAAGAAACCAAAATAAGCTCTTTCTGATGGATCCCAAACAGGGCCTAAGAGACTCTTGAGCTTTGTAAAATTTGACATATCACAAACTCAAGAGTGAATATTTATCACAATTTTCTTAAGTTTTATAGGGTTACACATAATAGAGTCCACACTCCAAAATGATTCATCTTCACAATAGTGTGAAAGATTGGTTGGAAAATATATATAACGAGGTTAATCAATCAACTTTTATCTATACATAGGTGCAAAATCAATTAAATTTAATATATATATATATTCTTGAATTCATACATGCTTTGAGACAAATTTTTAAAACCTAGAATTTCTTAATTTTGCATTCTTGGTTTTTGAAAATGTTTTTCTCGATGAGATTTTGACATAGAACAAAGGACCTGCTGATATTAAGTTGCATCAGTAAGGGGCGAACCATCAAGTAGCTTTAGGGCCCCTTTAAAATAAACAGAATTTTTTAATCCAATTGATTGAAATAGTTAAAATCTATTTAAATTGTAAAGTTACCTTTTTACCCTTGTTTAATTGAAACAATTTATTAAAAAAATCATCCAATCTGGATCCTTCTCAAGACCAGTCCGTCTCCACCTCCGCCGCCTCCAACGGCCAGATCTGCTAACGATGCCCTCATCTGCCGAGCTTCTCAAGACCGGGACCTCTGACGCTAACAAGAGCAACAAGCGCATCTCTTCCAAGCACGACTCCCTCTCCGATAACATCCAGCACTTCCATGGCCTCCTCGTCATTGTCTCAATTCCCCTCTTCCTCATCCTCTTCGTCCTCTTCATCATCCCGGGTCGGACCTCCACTTCGAATCCTGTTCTCAGGTCAGCCTCACCATCCGCAAGGCCTCTCTTAACCTCAGGCTCCAAAAGTCCCACGCCGTAATTTTCGATGCCTACAGCTCCGACAGTCGCGTCCACGTCTACTGCTTTGACGGGAACTTGGATCTCGTCTCTATCGGCAAAGATCTCGAGCTCCTTCTCAAGGTCACCACCCGATTTTGATCTGGATTTCGTGTTCAAGTTGTTTAAAATGTAGATTCTGACAATGGGTCAATCTTATTTTGTTGTGATTAAAGCAATAGATAGTGTATTTGAATGTGCATGGACTTTGAAATCGTTACTTGTTTGTTTTGATTTTATTATGTTGTTGTTGGTGGTGGTGCCATGGACTAAACCAGGCTTGAGTGCGTTTGCAAGTGAACAATTTCTCACCGGCTTCCTTAATAGGCTTCCTCCGATCCCACAGTGAACGATTTCATCGTCTACAAGGAGAAGAGGAGGAGAGGAGCGAGGTAGTGTCGAAGATGAACGGGAAGACGGAGATGATTACAATGAGGATGAAGAGAAGGGAGGAGAAATGATGACGGGTTCAGAGTCAGGGGAGATGATTTTTGGTATGTAAAGAAGATGGGGTGACGTTTGAGTTTGAGTTGTGGTACCTAAAAAAAATACGTATCAAAGCACAGGAGAGATGAAAGATACATGTAGAATTATTGAGTTGTTGTTTGTCATGCTAAGGGCAAAACTATCAATATGAAAATTCATTAAAATAAATTTTTAGCATGCCTAATTTTGCAAAAGCTCTTTTGGTGAAAGCAAATTGCGGTAGCTTTGGTAAATGAGCTTCCAAGGACCTTAAACTCTTTTGTCAAATCCATTCAGACACTCTTTTAATGGTTTCTGACTTCAAAAGGCCTAAAAAAGTGTTTCCACTTACATTCCAATTAGGGTCTAATAAAGCTTGTACTTGTTTAGAATTTTTCATGAGAATCATGTTCCGTATACTTTTGCAATTGCATTTGTCCATGCATCCATGAAGGAGGTTAATGGTTTAAATTTTGGTGGGATGCTTAATCGGCTTTCATATTTTAACACTTTACGGAATTTGCATGCCCAACTCGTTCATTTTGTGCTTTTCGTGTTTTAGAAGTTTATTAGCATCCTTCCTTCTAGGTTGTGTTAAAGTCAACACTGATGATTTCTCCAATGGATCTTTAGGTTGTTTTAGTTGTGGGGGTATATTTTGGTTAGAGGTTTTGTCAAGACGTTGATTTGCAAACCTTATAGGGATTTTGTTTGTTATGAGGTTGAAATTCTAGTTGTTATTATCATTGCCTTTTAATGATTTTTGTTGATATTTGTGTATGAAAAATTTTATAATTTCTCTTCCATTTCCTCTAAAAATTTATGTAGACTTTTGAGTGGGGGGAATAAATTTAACCTCTCATTCTCTCTTTCTTATATTTGAATCTCCCCAAACTTATGATCATTATGATAAATGTAATTTTCTCCTTAAACATTCTTTATTTTCATAAAGAGTAATGTTAGGTTTTTCAAATTTTTTATTTGAATAATATAACATGTGAATTGTCAACATCTTACAAAAAATTTAAAAAGTCTATTATTACTTTTTTATAAATTTATTAGCATTCTACAATTCCAAGTTCTCTATTGTTTGTACACAATAATTATTTCTTGAGCAAATTACAAGAAACCCGCTGAGCATTACTAAAAAATGTGGATACATATATAGTCATTTATTACATCAAGGCTTCACGTTGTCAATCCAATCCTATCAACCAGTAATGACTCGAGCGCACTTTCGTTATTCATATGGGATGGGTAGGTTAAGTGGTAGTTGATCTCAATGTCTGACGCATCAAATTAGGGCAAATAACAAAAATAAATAAAATTAAAAACAGCAGAAGTTGGAACCCGCGAAACACTTCTTCTGAAAACTGTGTTTTTTGTTAAATGCTTTCACTCCCACTCCTCTCTCTCTCTCTCTCTCTCTCTCTCTCTCTATATATATATATATATATATATATCTTTTTAAAAAACGAACATTTCATCTTTCGCTACCGCATTAGGGTTTGCAATCGCCAACACTTCTTGGTGGTTGTTGGTCACTGCGGAGGTAACAATGGGTGATAGCTTAGTATCAAGTCAGACAATAGTTTAGTAATACATTGAGTTGTAAAAGAGTTTTTATTGTAGAACGAAGTGTACTCTTTCTCTATTAAATTGAATACGCTTATATCCAACAACCTAGAATTTTACAAGTTAACAAAAGTAAGAATTCTTTTTCTACTTAATATAACAATACAATAAATAATAATGTGTGAAATTTCAAAAATTGCCGCAATTTCAAAACCAAAAATCAATTTTACCCTTCTTAAAATAAAATTTGTTTTCAAACATTCAAACAAATAAATAGCACCTAATACCCCATGATTCTCAAAATGCCACTATAAGTACATACTTGTCGTTAAAATTTCAAAAATATCGTGACAAAAGGTCCTTTGTCAAGTGTGACGGGAGAGCCTCCTATCACTCTTGCATGTGACGGAAGGTTCTTCCTTCATACTGGTGTGTGACAAGTAGACTCTCCTCGTCATGCTGGTGCTCAAGCGTGATGGGATAACCTATTGTCATGCACAAGTGTGACAGAAATTCTCCCATCACGTTGAGAGCGTCTGTGATAGAAAAGCCTCCTGTCATAGAAACTGTGACAGAAGAGTTTCCTGCCACGTTCCACTGTGACAAAAGAGCCTCCTGTCATGGTACCTCTAATTTAAGATTTTGTTACTTAAAGATATTTTGTTCAAAATGGGTACTAGGTGCAGTTAATTTGCTTGAGGGAGTAAAAACAAATTTTATCTTAGAATGGGCTAAAAACAAATATGTATTTTGAGTTTGGATAGTTTTGAATTTTTCTCATAAATAATTGGGTAATAGTAAAAACAAAATGAAGTGTCTTTATAAATTTAATCCAATTTATATTTTTAAAATGGAGAGTGTCTTTAGAATAGGAGTGTCAAAAATAAAGGATAATTTTGGAACAAAATGGATTGTATTTAGAATTTTTTTAAAACTAAAATTAGTGTATTTAGAAAAAAAGTGTTAGCAGAAAAAATTAGATTGGAAGGAGAAATTCTCTTTAAACTGTCACACTTTTATATATTCATACTTTTATTAATTGTTCATCCATTCTTCGTTTATATATTGAAATCATATTTCCATGATGTGATTTTGGGGGTTTCATTTTGAATATAATATTTGGATTCATGATAGGTTCATGGCTGTCTATAGTATGAGTATAGAAAATAGATTTTGGTTTTATAATTATATAGGTTTATCATTTAAGTAATTGTATACATGATAGTTTATCACATATTCACTAAAATAAGGGCACGATAATATAAATATAAATATATATATATGTTATGCCTATTTTTTGGGACTGTAAAAATGGGCTAGTAAAAGCCCATAGAACCAATCCAATAAACTGACTCAGCTCTCAGCTAGCTCAGCATTCACCTCTCAACTAGCTCGCAGCTCGCAGCTCTCAGCTAACTCAGCATTCAGCTCTCAGCTAGCTCCCAGCTCGCAGGTAGCAGCTCACAGGTCGCAGGCCCCAGCTCGCAGCTCTCAGCTAGCTAAGTATTCAGCTAGCAAGATCCAGCTCTCAGCTAGCTGCCTCCAACTCGCAGCTAGCTGAACCAGCTCGCAACTAGCTACCTCCAGCTCACAGCTAGCAGGATGGAGCTCTCAGCTCTCAGCTCCTCAGCATCCAGCTCGAGGTCACTCAAAGCGTAATTAATACAATATCTTCTAGAAAAAACAGTTACCTAATCAAATAGTGATTCTCTCTCCAGATATGGAAGTTAATTCAAATTCAAACTCAGTCAACATTATCTCGAGATATTTGGAGCAGTTTCCTGATTCTATTCAAACAAATTAGGAAGTGTAATTAATTCGAGATTCTTTTCCTATTTTACTGCAACCAGAATTGTAACGTCTCTTCCCCTATAAATATGAGTTAAACTTCATTGTAACAGAGAAAGAGATCAGACATTGAATATCATACTGTCACTCTACAGAATTTAAGAGAGACAGTCGTGGATGTAGACTTATTATTGCTGAACCATATTAAAAATCCTTCGTCTTCCCTGTTTGGTTTTTGGTTCATTATTGTTTTCTCTCGATTTCTGTGTTTTCTCACATTGATTGCAGGTATTGGGCATTGAATTCTCGTCGACTGGATTTCAACGTCGACATTTTGGCGCTAGAAGGAGGGCCTAGACTGCAATCTGTTCTATTTCAAGTTTTCAACTTTCAAACATGACAAGAACCAAACAAACTAAATACGTAGGCTCACAGGCTGATCAAGCAGAGAGCCAGACCAGTCAACATCAGCGCGACATGCAGCAGATGGATGACGCACCCATACATGCAGCAGGCCCATCGTATGGTCAGACAGTAGGTGCTGCAACAGGCATGCCACCCTTGCCCCCTCGCCAATCTATTCCAGGCGCTCCAATTGAGATGCAACAGGCGTGGTACCAAAGGCAGGAAGCGTTGGAGCTCACAGTTCGACAGCTCGCAGATGCTGTTAATTCGTTAGTGAAGGCTTAGGCGCAGAACACGCCCAGTGATGAGGTTGAGGCTCAAAGGCAGGAATTTCCGCAGCATGGAATGCAAGGGCTAAAAAGGCTAGTTAGAGAGGTGCAGCTACCTGCTGGCTCAGCTCGTTCCTCTAATGTGCGCTCTAGAGCCGGAGGTCGCCCTGTTCTCGAAGAAAGAGAAGTTGCACGCCCTGCAAGCCTGGTGATAAGGGTAAGCCAGGATGGAAGCAGGCGAGTAGAAGCTGGTTATGATAGAGCCCGAGCTGAAGCTCAGTACGCAGACGAGGTGGATGAGCTTCTTCAAAGGGTCCAACAGCTTGAGGCGCGACCTGATGCTCAAGGCCAGCGTGAGCACTACGGAGATAGGACTCCGTTTACAAGGGAGATTGAGACGCAGCCTCTCCCTCACAGATTCAATGTACCAAACATTCAGCAGTACAAGGGTGATACCGACCCTTATGATCACGTCGATGCCTTTAATGTCCAGATGGATTTACAGACGTCCAACCCCTTAGTGAAATGTCGTGTTTTCCTGGCCACCTTGGGTGATGTTCCACGGACCTGGTTCAAGAGTCTTCCAGCTCGCAGTATAGGTAGTTGGGAGGAATGTCAACAAAAATTCATTAGCCAGTACTGGGCTTTGAAGAGGCAGCTCGCACCACCTTGTCATCTCGCTACAATCTTTCAACAACAGAACGAGTCCTTGAAAGACTATATTACCGGGTTCAGACGTGAGGTCACTAATGTAGAGAATCCCTCAGATGAAAGCATCCTAACTGCAATCTCAGCTGGGCTTCGCAAGGATGGGAAACTCTACGAAAGTATCTACAAGTCTCCAGTAAGAGACTTGAGAGAGTTCTACGAGCGAGCTGCCAAGGAAATTAGATGGAAGGAAACCTTCAGCCCCAAAAAGTCTAACCAAACGGATGAACTGGGCAGTTTCAACCAGCTGAAGAAAAGAAGCAATGGGGGGAATGGAGGTCAGAATAACGATGCAAACAATCAGGTCGCTAAGAAGACTAAGAATGAACCCAGAAATGAGCGACCTCAGCGTTAGGGTCGTCATAATACCTATAGCATCCTATCAGATACACAGGATAAGATATTTGCAATGGAGAGAGAAATGGAGGACTTTGGGAAACCCAATCCCATGAAGACTCCTGCCAAGTTCAGAAACAAGAGCAGGTTTTGTAACTATCATGATGAATGCGGGCACAATACTTCACAATGTCGGGAGCTAAAGGACGTCATTGAGGAATTAGTAAAAAAAGGCCGTTTGAGAGATTATGTGATTCAACCAGCAAGTTCGCGACCTCAACAGCATTTATAGCTAATATAATTGCAACTCCAAAAGGCCTTAAGAGACATAAAACTCGCAGTGCATTCACATCGCAGTTGTATCCAATAGGTCGTGTCTCTAACTTGTAATTCAATATTTAATAAAAGTTATGAATTTCCTTTGTTATGGTCATAAATTTAGCTGTTAGCTAAGGTTTCAAAACCTCTGGACAGCTCCATCAAATTAGCTGTTAGTTGAGGTCTTCAACCCTCTGGACAGCTCCATAAATTTAGCTACTAGCTGAGATCTCAAACCTCTGGACAGCTTCATAAATTTAGCTGTTGGCTGAGGTCTCAAAACCTCTGGACAACTCTATCAAATTGGTTGTTAGCTGAGGTCTTTAACCCTCTGGACAGCTCCATAAATTTAGCTGTTAGCTGAGGTCTTCAACCCTCTGGATAGCTCCATAAATTTAGCTGTTAGCTGAGGTCTCAACCCTCTGGACAGCTCTATTAAATATGTTGTTAGCTGAGGTCTTAACCCTCTGGACAGCTCCATCAATTGTGCTGTTAGTTGATGTCTCAACCTTCTGAACAGCTCTACTCAACAATTTCAGCTAGCTACTCAGCAGCTTCAGCTCCCTGCTCAACAGCTTCAGCTAGCTACTCAGCAATTTCAGCTAGCTACTCAGCAACTTCAGCTAGCTATTCAGCAGCTAGCTTTTAGCTAGCTACTCAGCAACTTCAGCTAGCTACTCAGCAATTTCAGCTAGCTATTCAGCAGCTTCAACTCGCTATTCAGCATTCATCAGTTTGACTCGAATGACTTGCTCTATTCTTTATGATCTCTCAAACTCCACTATCGTGAACGAGAGCTTGCCAGACAACTTGTTCAGCTCTTTCTTCTCCTCGAAGACTTGAAGCCCCAACCGCTTCATCGCTCTCATAGTGGTCTGAAATGCAACAAATAAACACTTGACCAAGAATAGTCGCCATGAGTCAAGTAATGGGAAAGGACCTGAAAAAGGCAGCACAGTAGATAGTAACACATTGACTTTTACCAGCGGATTTTAGCTCTCAGTCCGAAGATCGCACTAAGAGCTGGGAGGCTTATGTTATGCCTATTTTTTTGGACTGCAAAAATGGGCTAGTAAAAGCCCATAGAATCAATCCAATAAACTGACCCAGCTCTCAGCTAGCTCAGCATTCACCTCTCAGCTAGCTCCCAGCTCGTAGGTCGCAAGCCAGCTCGCAGGTAGCAGCTCGTAGGTCGTAGGCCCCAGCTCGCAGCTCTCAACTAGCAGGATCCAGCTCTCAGCTAGCTGCCTCCAGCTCGCAGCTAGCTGAACCAGCTTGTAGCTAGCTACCTCCAGCTCAAAGCTAACAGGATGAAACTTTCAGCTCTCAACTCCTCAGCATCCAGCTCGAGGTCGCTCAAAGCGTAATTAATACAATATCTTCCAGAAAAAGTAGTTACCTAATCAAATAGTGATTCTCTCTCCAGATATGGAAGTTAATTCAAATTCAAACTCAGCATTCAGCTCTCAGCTAGCTCCCAGCTCGCAGCTCGCAGCTCTCAGCTAGCTCAGCATTCAGCTCTCAGCTAGCTCCCAGCTCGTAGGTCGCAGGCCCCAGTTCGTAGCTCTCAGCTAGCTAAGTATTCAGCTAGCAGGATCCAGCTCTCAGCTAGCTGCCTCCAGCTCGCAGCTAGCTGAACCAGCTCGCAGCTAGCTACCTCCAGCTCACAGCTAGCAGGATAGAGCTCTCAGCTCTCAGCTCCTCAGCATCCAGCTCGAGGTCGCTCAAAGCGTAATTATTACAATATCTTCCAAAAAAAGCGGTTACCTAATCAAATAGTGATTCTCTCTCCAGATATGGAAGTTAATTCAAATTCAAACTCAGTTAACATTATCTCGAGATATTTGGAGCAGTTTCCTGATTCTATTCAAACAAATTAGGAAGTGTAATTAATTCGGGATTCTTTTCCTATTTTACTGCAACCAGAATTGTAACGCCTCTTCCCCTATAAATAGAGGTTAAACTTTATTGTAACAGAGAAAGAGATCAGACATTGAATATCATACTGTCACTCTACAGAATTTAAGAGAGACAGTCGTGGACGTAGGCTTATTATTGCTGAACCACGTTAAAAATCCTTCGTCTTCCCTGTTTGGTTTTTGGTTCTTTATTGTTTTCTCTCGATTTATGTGTTTTCTCACATTGATTGCAGGTATTGGGCATTGAATTCTCGTCGACTGGATTTCAACGTCGACAATATATAAATATAAAATTTAGATTCTCTTATTTGCTGATTTATTTAGATCTAACAACATGAGTTACCGATGGTTAGTATTTATTTCTTTTACTTTTTTCTCTTTTCTTATTCTTAAATTCAATTAATTATTATTAAGTTCTTTAAATCAGCAAAAAGATTAATATACTAGAGGATCTCAACCCAACAAAGCCACCCTTTCTTTATGGATTTTTTTTTTTTTCTATTCTGATTTTTTTAATGACTTATATATGGTAAATGTAAGGGTTGCATTATTGTCATCCAAAAAAATTCTTGTCACAGTCAGTTACTCTTTTCACCTATATTAAAATATATATATATATATAATTAATTTTTTGACTTTCTACACCATTAAAATACCAAAATTATTGTTACATGTCAGCAACTTTTAAAAAAAAAAAAACGTAACATAAAAGAAAAAAAAAACTTTAAATAAATCATATCATTTTTTCAATTTTCACCATCCAAGAATTCAATTTGTGTTCAATTTTTTTTTTCTATTTTTTATTCTAATTTTGACAGAACCCGACCTAACTCTCATCTTGAGTCCGGGAGAATCCTGTGAAAAATGAGATCTTCTTGATTAAAATCTGTGTTTACTGAAATGTAAATTGAACAAATTTAAAATATTTAAATTTCTCGTGCTGAACCCATAAACTGAAGATATAAAATATTTTTCAAATATTTATAAAATGATTATTAAACTGTAAAACTATTTTGAAAATATACTTACGAAATTTGGTAAATAAAGAAATAATATACACAATTTTAATTGTTTATCATCATATGGCCATTCTTACGATATGTAATAATCTGTATGAACTTGTGGTGGATGCCTAGAAAAATAGATTTTTAAAGAGTGAGCGCTACGCCTAGTGAGTGAATATAACTTTTCAAAAACATTTTTAAATAAAACACCATCATGGTTGTGGTAACAATAACTATTTTTCAATGAATCATATAATTTTGCATTTGAAATAATAAACTAAATTCGAATTTGATCTGGTGGTAAACTGTAAACTTTTATATACATTTTCTGAAATATTTCTAAGTAACATGTAAAAATTATCATTGATAAAAAGAAACAATTTCAATGATTCATAGATAATTATATCTAGAAATGAAACTAAATATAAATTTTATATCATTATAAAACTATAACTTCTACATAAATTATTTTTATAACTTTAATAATAAAAAAATGTGAAAATCTATAATCTATAAAACTTTTCTTTAAATATGATTTTATATTTATAATCTACACCAAACTAGTACCTAGGAAAATCTGCTATATGTGGTGGAGGTACTCAACACAGATGCAGAGGGCTGAGATAACATCTGTCATCCATATGCTAGGCGACGCAATGACTATCTCTCAAGCTCTAATAACTTTTCTAACTTATACCAAACATGTGTTAGGCAACTATTTCGGCCTTACTCATATGATGTCAATCTTACCGTTAGAAGGGAGGGTACACTTTGATGTTCTAAAAGCATTTTTGCAAGTATAATTCCAAATACACTTTGTAAAACTTTTCATATTAAATATTAAGCTTCCAACAAAAAATCTCATTCATGCATATATAAATATATACAAGAAAATCATAGTTTTTTATGCACTTTATAAATCATGCTATAAAATTTATAAACCAAATAATTAATTAATAAACCATGTAATATAGTTTACTTTATTAAATCGTAAAATATACTTTGGAAACTCAACACATAATTTAAAGTTTCACAAATCATCAAATATATTTTTGAATCACCAAAAGTATAGTTTCTAATTTTACAAACCATAAGTTATACTTTAAAATCATAAAATATAATCTTAAATTCATAAATTACAAAATATAATTTAACATTTCAAAATCAAATAATATAATTTATAAACCACAAAACATAATTTACTTTATTAAATCATAAAACTAATTTTGGAAACTCAACACAAAATATAAAATTCACAAATCATCAAACATATTTTAGAATCACTAAAAGTATAATTTTTAATTTATAAACCATAAAATATACTTTAAAATCATGAGATATAATCTAAATTTCATAAATTACAAAGTATATTTTAAGATTTCAAAATAAAATTCATACTTCATAATTCACAAGTCATATCTTAAAATTGATAAAACATAATCTAAAGTTTATAAAAACATAATCTAAAATTTATGAATTTTAAGTATACTTTAAAAATTTCAAATTATGTTCTAAAATTCATATCTCATAAGACATATATACTAAACATAATCCACCTTTCTCAAATCATAAAACATAATTCAAAATCTTAAAACATACTTCAAAATTCAAATATCACAAAACATATTTACTTCTCAAAATTAATAAAAGTTGAAACATAATAAAAATACTTCTATAAATCAAGTTAAGAGGAATTATCCATTTACTAGTTTACTTCCAAGCTCTATAAAAATCCACTTATACTTGTTTTCTCTTATAAATCTTTTTCACCTAAAACAACATCAAAATTTTGTTTAGGATCTATAAGAATTAAACTAATAAAATTGATTCTAAATTGAAATTAGTTTTGCACCACAAATCCCTCTCCAAGCTTCCTTGATTTCCTTCTCCTCTTCTTCTTCCTTCTTTCTTCCTTCTTCTCCATTTCCTTTGGTTTTTCTTTCTTCTTGTAGGGGTGTGTTAGGTCATGATGGAGAAATAATGGGTGGAGTGGTTTTTTGTCACATATAATCACATATATATATGTATGTATACGTTCTCATGCATGGCCAAAATTTTATTCACTTAGCCTTCTCTTTCACCACTCACTTTTCCATCCAATTAAAATTTAATCAAATGCCCTTTTACATTTCCAATCTTGCCATTTCTATAACATTTTTACTTTCATTCTTATCCTTTCTAATTTTTTTTTTCTTTTTTCATCAGTTGACCTTCAAAAATCCTATAATTCCTCCTCTTTTGTGATGGATAAATTTACCCATCTCATATTCTCCATTTTCACAATTTTACCGTTCTTACATGCTCTTTTTTCCATGTTTGACCTTAAGCGGGTATATTTAGAAAAACAATTGGGTGTGCTTAGAAAGTAATTGGACTAATTTCTAATTGGGCTCACTTAAATTTTTTTTTTTTTTTGGCTCTTTAATTTAAGTTTCTAATTGCACCCCTTGTAATTTTATTTGAACCCCACCCAAACTTCATTTAGATGTATATATATATATATATATATATATATATATAAAACCTATTAGACCGATTAGGATTCAAGGTGTTACAAATTTAGAGGCTAATGTCTATTCTCTTTCTTAATAAATCTATCAAATTAAACAATTTTAAAGATAATAAGAATTGTTTTTGTAATGGATATCGAGAAAGTGTTTGATGATATGTCTTAAAGAAAGTTTTGTTACAGGAAACACAACAAAAGCAATTTATGAAACAAAGTCCAAATTAAAATTGATTTTTTTTTTTCAATCTAAAGACCATATATTATCCAAATTATAGTACTACATTTTTTTTTTTTAAAAAAATAAGTACTTTTCATTTTTACATATTTGATTTTTGTTCAATTAGAAAACAATGGTAAAAGTTAGAACAAAAATATTTATATGCATTTAAAATTCATTTGTCAATTTTTATTCATCCATTGATTACAGGTAAAAATTAAATTCATTTGTTGTGATATTAATTTTGATTTTGTATAAATTATCAAGGTTTATAATGAATTGGGTGTAGATTTCATAAAAATATGTTTAACTAGTTTGTTAATTATATAGTTGTGTCCTTTTTAACGAATTGTATCTATGGTTACTTTAGTAATAAATATTTTTGTTAAAACATAAGCGTGCCAAGAACATTTTTGGGTGGCAATAGAACCATCTAAAATCTAATGACATTTCGTAATCAATTATTTGAATTTATTTATTTAGTCTTAAGTGAAGTGTACTATCATTAATTGTTTTACATCATGATAAGATAGGATTTTAGTCATTCTTTTATTTGTTGCAACACTTAATAGCAAACTTCTTTATACAAAAGTGAAAAGGAGAAAAAAATAAAAAAAACACTTTGGACAATCAAAACTTTTTAATACCTAAATTGCCTTTCAAACATAAACTACCTGGCAAGCCATCCTTTTGTTGGCCAAAAGCAAAACATATAATTTTGCTTTCCAATTTTAACCATAAAGTACCATATCTATCAATCAATTTGGCTTCCTACAATTCTTCCTGATCTCACCACTGGATCCAGTGAGAGGACTGATATCTCCCATCTTGATCATGGCCGCTGCGAAATCGATATTGAATCTCTTAGGGTAGCTGCTGTAATGCCTAACCAAAGAATCAGTGGAATCACCATTGAAGAGGACTTGATCAGAGTGGAGGAGACCCTTTTTTTTCAATAGGTTCTTGTAGTATTTGTTATCAAAAGCATTTGGAGTTTGAAAATCTAATGGGGCCAAATTGTTGTCTCCTGATCCTGTATTCCTTGGACAGCGTGCTTGTCTTGTCTTGGCAAATGAACTATCAATGTTGGTGTCATTGTATATTCTGCTTCTGAAAACTGTGCACCTTGCTTGTCCAATAGTATGTGATCCTAGAGAATTCAATTTAAAAAAAAAAAAAAAAAATTACAACTATTAACTGGTTTTTTTTTTTAAATAATTATAGTTTTTTGAACTTGTAAAACAGAAAAAAAAATTTTAAAAAAAGAAGTTTGAGATAATTTTGAAAAATGTTTTTACAGTGAAAAAAAAATTACATTTACTTGAACTTTTTTTATAATAGATACAAATTTTTGATAAATATTAAAACTTTTAATATTTTTACATATTTATGTCATTTGTAGCAGGAATCTGCGACAAAAGGAAATTTTGCAAGGTTGAAAGGTGTGGCAATTTTTTTTTTTTTTGAAAACGTGTGGCGAATTTTATTACCATAATAATGTTTATAACACTCATTGGATGTAAATTTTAATATATTTCCTCCGCGACAAAAAGATTATTTTTATAGTTAGTTTGTATTTATCCTCTCAATGACATATAACTAATTAAAAATAATATTTTATTCTTTCAAACACTAGTTTATATATTAACATAATTTCTGTAAAACATACTTTTTTGACCCCAAAAAAAAAAAAATCGATTAAGTGTTTTTCTGATTGAGGTACTTTCTAAAAGTATCTATTTTTTTCTTTTTAGGATATGTGTTTTCCAGAATTGCTTTTTGATGTCAAAAAGTACTTTCGTTTTTTTTTTTTTTTTTAAAAGTACTAATTTGTTTGTTATGAGTAAAATGTTACAAAACATATATTGAAGCAATTTCGACAATATACTAAAACCAATTCCAGAAACAACAAAAACATTAAAAGATAACTAAAGTTGTAAGAGAGAGCCGTAACTGTGTACCAGATAATGCAACCATGTCCCTGATAGAGAGGCCCTTAGCTTTGAATCTGTTGATGAGGTTGCTGAGTGTAGAACTTGCAGGAGGAAGGTCACCACTATTATTGGCAGCTGCAAAGCTAGCTGTTTTTGAATCCCTTCTCCCAAGCTTAACATCCCAACTTGGCCCTCCAAGCTGATCATGGATCATGTTTAAATATTTATAACAATAAATCCATTTGTTTAGTTTGAACACTATTTTAAAAGAAATTAGTAAAGGTTTCAATAAATTTAAAAATTGGAGATTATTAATTACTTTAATTGATAAGGTATTTTGTTGTTGTACTTAAGTTCACAGTGATTAATTTTGGTGTTGTTGACGTCTGGAGACAGTCAACACCCAGTTGAGGGTCGGAACCCCGCCAACAGAACGATTTGTATAGGGTCGGCGGTGAAGAGCGTGCCGAGCCGGGGGTGAAGACCATGTCGGACAACCCCTTTTGGCCTCTTGAAGGTCGCGTCCGAAGTTGAACCCTCAACCTTATAGGTTTTTTGGATGCACAACTCCTACCACCAAGCTCGCGATCTTCAAGAGGCCAAAAGGGGTTGTCCGGCGTGGTCTTCACCCTCGGCTCGGCATGGTCTTCATCGCCGACCCCATACAAATCGTTCCGTTGGCGTGGTTCCGACCCCTCGGGTGTTGACCAATTCCGATCGTCAACAGGTGTCATCAAAATCGCTTTTAAGTATTTAACATCGTTTTATTTGAGATAAAATATTTAAAATTGTTATTAAACATGTTTTGTAATATTTGGATGAAGATCTAACTAGGGTGCTATTCTGGAAAAAAAGAATGTTGATCATTTAATTAATGATAGATAAGTTTTTAAATATGTTTTGAATCATAACAATAATTTAGATCATTTCTTTAAAGTATAAATTAAAACATAGGAGAGACGAATATAAAAGATTAAATTAGAATCAAGGCATATAGATGTGAGCAATTTAGTAATGAGCCACCTCAACTTTTGTCAATTTTAATCATTCTTGATAAGGATTTTAAATATTATTATAAAATATCTCAAGCTTCAAAATAAAAAGGGTTTTAAATATTAAAAAAACTTTATGTCTAAACATAATAAAAAAGCTTTAAAACACATGTTCTACTTTGATATTATATTTTTATAAAAAACAGTAACTGTAGTTTCAAAAGTTAGGTTGATTTTGATTTTCACTTTTAGAAAAAAATGCTTTTGAGATAAATTACACTCCTGAGTGTTTATATTTTCTAGAAAAAAAATTTATATATATGTTTTTTGATATTATATTTTTATAAAAAACAGTAACTGTAGTTTCAAAAGTTAGGTTGATTTTGATTTTCACTTTTAGAAAAAAATGTTTTTGAGATAAAATAGAATCCTGAGTGTTTATGTTTTCTATTAAAAAAATTTATATGTATATAACTTTTGAAAGTGCTCCAGGAAAAAGCGTTTTACGTATAGGGAGTTTTTTAAGAAATAATAATAATAAAATAAACCACTTTCAAATGAAGACAATAAAAAGAAACATACAATTACAGTAGAGTCACGAGCAGCAATTGCTACAATATCAGCGCACGAAACAACTCCAGCACAGACTTGTTCAACCTTGGATTTGATTTGGTCAATAACCTCATACCCTCTCACCGAATTGTGATTTGGAGTAGCAGTCTTCTCTCCTTTGAAAGAAGATGTGTCATTCAGGAGTATTGACGCATCACAACCCTGTAACAAACACAAATCATTCAATCAATTTAATATAACAATCTTTAAATAATAATACTTTCCATGTCTTAAAAAAAAAGAAAGAAAAAAAGAAAGAAATGCTACTTTTCATAAAGTGATAAAGCTGAAAATTTTACTAACTATAATATCCATTTCTATTATCTCAAAGTAATATATATATATATATATATATATATAGATATAAAGAGAGATATAGATCTTACAATCAGTCATTTTAAATTATTAGAACCTATGTAAGTTAAAAACTTTTAAGAAAATAATGTAATGAATGATTGAGATAATTGATTTTGATTCTGACAATTTATATTTAGAATACATTCATCATAAAAAAGATATATATATATATATATATATAATTTAATTGTAATTGACCTAACTCATAAGTGATGGTATTATAAATTTATAATAATACTAACAATACAAATAATTTATTTTGTAAATGGGGCCTGTCTTATCTATGGTAGGGTCAATTTAATGATGAAATAAGATTGGAACTGCCCACAATCCAACCTATGAAAACTTGATCATTAACATTATGCGGATAACATCTAATATGGTTGATGGTAAAAATATTCATTTTGTTTGACTTTTATGTTCAAATTGTTGAATTGAGGTGGTTCTAAAATAAGTTGAATAACTAATCTAAGCAAGAATTGTATGATTCTTATTTCGCATTTGTAGAAAAGTTCTAAAGGTAAGAAGTGTGAAAAAACTTCTTTCCTTGTAAAGGCAGAACATGTTTGAATATGTCTATATTTTCTTACCATACATGCTTTTATCTTTTAGTGAATTAAATTAATGAATGTAAATAACTCTTTGACATAAGAATTTACTAAAACAAATTGCACATTCACTATTGACGACTAATATTTGAGATTGGAATGAAATTAAAATGTAGAAATGTGCATGATATATATTCGAATTCTACTTATGATTTTCTTTTTTGTGGGTAAAATCCATTTTGAAGAGCTACTATGTAACAATTACTTGTTAGTGTAGAAAGACATAGATGAATTACATGGACAAAACAGTCATGGAAGTGTAAACGAAGGAGAGCAGCACCCATGAAACGATCTTGAGCGACAGCCGATTGAACAATAGGCTTCACTGTACTACAAATCTTTGGACAACTTTTCGAATAAAAATTAGTCGAGAGGTCATAAGCAGAACAGCCCCCTGTAAACAACACAAAGATTAACACTAGTCCAACATTAACCAAAATTGAGAGTGACAAACAAGAAAAGGAAGAAGAAGAAGAAGCCATTTATTGAAATAATTCAGATGCTTCTAGTGAAGATGGGGAGTGGGTTACGTGAGACATCGGGCAAATTATTAGGTTTATATATAGGGCAAAGAACAGATGTCTTTCAAGAATAGTATGTAAGGAATTAATATGATAATTATGTGAAAATGATATGAGATGATATCTTTTTATTTTTTTTGATGACTCCAATACTTAATAATAATTAATAGTTTGAGTTTTATAAAGGATAAGATAAGTGCGTCAAGAAAATGCCTTTAATTGGATAAAAAATTTATTTTCTTTTATTTTTTTATTTTTTTGTTGTTGTTGGAGCTCATAAATGCTTTTAAAAATGATTTTTCAACTGATTTTAGGTTTGATTTTGTAAGATTGTTTAAATTAAAAGTTTAAATAGAAGAAAAAGTTTAAATTAAAAGAAAAATTGAAAATCTGAAAGATAGTGAGAGACAGAAAAGTATGAAAAAAAATTAATGTCTTACGCGACAATGTGAGGATATTTTTACTGAAAATTTAGTTTTAGTTATTTTAAATATATATATATATATATATATATACACATATATACACACGTGAAGCAGTTAACAATAGGATTTTGATTGATTGATTTTTGATCGATATAATTGTGATACAAAAAGTTAACCCAAAAGCACGCTCACGTGAAATGAACTGGTCGAACAGTTAATTGTTTGTGTAATAGCCCCATATGCATCCACATTAGTCAAATTAAGGGGTCCATTAAAAGACTTATGCTTTTTATTATTATTATTACTATTATTTTATAAAAAAAAAAGTTAAAAATTGGATTTCGTGACCAGCTGCCATGCATGAGGTGACAATAACGAACTTAGACCTCTTGATTTGCCATTTGAAAGTTCCAAGGTGATTTTTTGTTTTTATTTAAAACAAAATTAGAAGAAAACAACTGATTAAGAAAATTTGAATTATTGAGTTGAATGATACAACCGATTATTTGTTATAAAGAACTTTTTGTTCTAAGAAATTCACCGTATCAATTTTTTGTATATCATGAAGAGGAGAGAGAAAGAGAGGAGGGACCCATAAGGGTCATTACCCTCGTATTCAAGAAAAGTTTTTGTTATATAAAATTTAATTCCTGTATGTTATAGCCCTTCATATCTCATTGATGTCTGTTTAATCATAAATTTATGTTTACTTTTATATATTGTTAAATGTTTATTTATGATAATTATAAATATTAATATTCTTGTAAAAACTTATAACATAAATTTCACATAAACTTTTTTCTTTCCTTTTTTTTAAGTTTTTAATATCATATTTAAGTTTGGGTCTAATAACTTAATTTTTATATATTAGTAAGTTTAATTTTTACTAACCTAAAACTTAAAATTTTCTTCTGACCCCACTAAAATTTACTAGTAATTATTTAATATGATTTATTTGATTACCCTAGACATATAATCTGAAACTGAAATATGTATATATATATATATATATATATATAAGAGATTCACTTTTAGATTAGCTTGTATGATTTTCTTCTTAAATTTACTCAAAAAGTTTTAAGATTTTAACCATTTGAAAATTACAGGTCTATTTTATAAAACTTATTATTATTATTATTATTGTTTTATAGTGAGGAAGGGGATGGAATTTAAAAACAACTATCTACACTTTATTTTATTCTAATATCGACTTTTTGCATAAAGAGTTTAAGTGGATAAAGAAAGTTTGTATTGACTATTCATTTTTATTTATAATTTTTGTAAAAATTGTTTATGTATGTACAAATTGAATTATTTTTTCGACCGACACTTAGATTCCTTCATTGATAAACCCCATAACTTTTATATAGGTTTTTAAGATAAAAACAAATTATAATAATTTATTGGTATGGCTCCTCATCAATCTTGATTTTGATGTGTGTGGCCAAGGAATATTCTTGACTATGTGATTGGATCATGAAATACAAAACAATAACCACAAAACAATCACTGTGGAAAAACACAACTCACATGGCAGAGTCACAGTGCAAGGCCCCAGTAGTGATGACCAGCAACAGTGGATAATAATGAAAGGAAATTGAAAGATTGATTGTCTCTTTATTAATTGTCTGAGTAAAAGTGTGTTCTTTAAGCTCTCTCCCTTTGCTTTTTCTTTTTCCTATAACTTCCATCACTCTCGTGTGCCTACATATTCTCTCCCTTTCTTCTTTCTTTTTTACTTTTTCCTTTTTCAAAAACATTCATCAATTTCGTGTATACAAATGTTCTTAGTCAGAACTTATCTTATGTTATTAGTTTTTAGATAATTATAAGAAGTTCTAATTATAAATTTATATAATATTTAGGTGCAAAATCTCACACATTATATGTATTTCGTAATTGTCAGGTGTGAACATTTTTTACATCTACATTATCTGCACTTTTATGTTGAGATTTTTGGATGAACAATATTAAGAAAAAAAATATAATTATGAAAAATATATTTCGTAAACTGATTGGTAAACTTTAATGTCACTGCTGATCCTGCCCCTAGTTTGAATAGTTAAGAGTTCAAATACACAATTGACAAGAATTAACCTATCCCCACAATTATTATCTTCATAGCGTTTTTTGTCCTCTATCCTACATAAAATTTTCCTTAAACTTCTCTCTCCTCTCTATCAATGTTACAATCCTGAAAAATCAATAAGTCTTCCATTCTACTTAATTAAAATTTATAAAATAAATGAACAAACTGAAGTTTTAATTAAATAAAAATCCAATAAAAGCCGTGATCAATCGATAGAATAGCACTATAGTTAATTAGTATACCAAAAAAGAAAAGAAAAAACATTTGTTGTTTGTAGTGAAGCTCGTCGTTATATGGTGGAAATTGTGAGAATTATTTTTCGTTGGAGAATCAACTATTCTAAACAAAAGATTGGTCTCTCTCTCTCTCTCTCTCTCTCTCTCTCTCTCTCTCTCTATATATATATATATATATATATATGAATTCTAATGCAAACCTTCTTATATTCACATCATCTCCATTTTCATGATGCGATTTTTCATATGAATGTTAAGGAAAATTGAAATATAATTGTTGTTTTTTTTTTTGTCTTTTTCAGTTTTGGAATTATTTTTACTAATTTCTTAAGTTAAACAATTAAATAAATAGGGGAATAAAGAAACTTTTAAATTAAAAAAAGCTTATTTTGTTCAAAAAGATTTGTTTTTTCCCCAAAACATATCTTATTTTTCTTAACATTCATATAAAAATCTTAGAGCCTTTCCAATACTATTATGATTGTGTTTAAAAAAAAAATGTTATGTCATCAATGTTAAGAGATTTGCTTCCTATATAATATAAATATTATTTGATAGATAATAAAATTAAAAATTATTCTCCAATACTTTCATGTACTTCCATTTAATAATTTCATGTAATTCTATTTAATACTTCCATTTTTTTTTATTCTTAATTATATTTGAAAATTAGAATTAAATTGTTATTAACTTGCTAAGATGACTGTCTAACAAACCTTTTGAAAATAGATATTTATGTTAATAATTTTTTATTTTTTTTACCACTTTAGTTTGACATTGATGAGTGATAATTGTATTAGAGAAGTTTATTTTAATTCAATGTTTAGTTATCCTATATGACATGTAGTTTTTTTATAATCCATAAGAGCATCAAAATTCATTAGATTTCATAGAAAAAGTGGATGATTTGGATGTTATATTAGGGTTTTTCCATAAAAGTGAAAATGCTTTAATGATTTTTAATGAGATTGTTTCAACATATGATTAAAATTATGAAATATACTCGTGAAAATAATTGAAATTTTCCGTGCACTAAGCTATTTTTTCTGACTTTTTAAATATGAAGATTTTGAAGAAGGGGTGAAACATAATATCATTATTTTTTGTGGTAAAAAACTTTTCAAATATTCTTCATGAATATATTTCATTGTTCTTATTATTTCCTTAAAAAATTCAGAATAAATTTATTAATGTCCTACTAATGTTATGTTGTGTTGATTTTGGAATGTATAAAAGTTTCTGTTGGTTGATTTTAAAAATATATATATATATACATACAAGATTTTATTGGTTCTAAAATTCGTCAATCACTATAGTTGAAGTACCAAGATTACATTGCTTTGAAGCTTCATACTCCTAAAATTTAGTTAACATGTCTTTTTCTATTTTCAAAATCATATATACTTTTGGTTATAGTTATCGCCACAAAGAGTTTAATAGGATTTACGTGATAAGTTATTTAAAAATATCTTATAAACTGATAATTTTTCTTTTCGAAAAAAAGGTGCATACATCTATCGTCAATGTAGTTTAGTGATAGAGAATATTTATACAGTCTAATAATGATTTAGGTTTAATTGCCCCACCATTTATAATATAAAAAGTGCATATAAATGTAGACTATAGAAAATTTTTCTTTTTTGATGAAGATGCATGTATAAATATATATATATATATGGAAGACATGATCATGCCCATTTCATGGAAGTATTTCTTGTATCCTAGACCTCTTTAATAGGAAAGAAGTTTGCTTTTAATTTTCTTTTAAAATTTGTGTTCAAAAAAGAGTTTTTAATACTATTTTTAAGTTTTAGATAACAACCACTAAAACTATTATAGAGTCGCATGTATGAATCAAATGAAGTTAGAATGAATTTTACATTGAAAACACAAAAATATATGTATAGCAATGGATGTCACAGCCCAATAGATAATCGTTTAGATATAAGACTCTCTACCAATGTGTATTTTACTTGTCATGCACACATAAAAAGTAACAAGTATAGCATTATAACAATAACACCTTCTTTCTTACAGGACCGTTGACTACATGTAGTCTAATATATGAAGATAGACACAACCAAATTTAATTATATAACTTGATTTTGATTGAAATTTTGCAGTGGAAAATTCTTGTTCAATAACTCTTCCATGCCACAATTATGGAAGAGAGGCAATATTGTCTACTTGAATAGACAAGTAGAGAGACAATATTGTCCACATATCTTTAATTCTTTGCCCCAAACTCTTCCATACCACACTTATTATATGGTTGGCATACTTTCATGCATGAAATAAGTGAAGAGGGTTCGTGAGGATTATGAAGAGGATTCGTGTGAATTATATTAGTTTGAATTTGAAAAGCAGACCTCTCTTTTTGCAAAACTAATCTTGAGTTATTGACATAAATTTACATTAACCTTTTCAAACGAAATGATAATGAAATAGCAATTATAAAAACATCAAACTGCTAAATCGACTTAAAGTTTTAATTTTCATATTATGACTTTAATATCTATTTACCTTCAATTTAATAGTAGGAAAAATATATGAATTATAGTAAGTGCATACTTTTGGACAAAGGAATATTATTATTAAGCAATTTCCTGTAGTTAGCTAGTCATACATCAAAGTCCCTAACAACTTTAAATTAGGACACCAACTTTCAAAAACTTTCATCAACTTTTTCTTTCATTTTTACTTTTTAAGTTGTTAGAATCACCAATTAAATTCATTTATTGCACTTGAATTGATTAGAAAGATTTTTTTTTTTTTTTTCAGGAGAAAAAACATAATGAATGAATTTAATTAATGATTATAACAATTTAAAAATTAGGACACACTGATCAAAGAAATTCTGATATATATATAATATTTAGCTGTAAAATCTTATGCATTATATGTATATATATCCTAATTCTCAAGTGTAAACATTTTTTTTTCTTTATATCTACATTATCTGCACTTTAATGATGAGATTTTTACATGAATATTAAGGAAAATAAAATATAATATGAAAAATATATTTCGTTGGAGCCTTTAATGTTACTGCTGATTCTGCCCCCCGTTTGAATGGTTAAGATTTAAAATACACAATTGACAAGAATTAACCTATGCTCACAATTATTATCTTCATTGCTTTTTTCATCCTCTCTCGCATGTATAATTTTCCTTAAACTTTTCTCTCCTCTCTATCAATGTTACAATCTTGAAACATCAATAAGTCTCCCATTCTACTTAATTAAAATTTATAAAATAAATGAAATAACAGAAGTTTTAATTAAGAAAAAATCCAATAAATGCCCTGATCAATCGATAGAATTGCCCTATAGTTAATTAGTAATAATTACACTTACCAGAAGAAGAGAAAAAAAAAAAAAAACATTTGTTGTTGGTAGATAGTGAATCTCATCATTGTAAGGTTGAAATTGTGAGAACTACTTTTCTTGGAGAATCAACTATTCTAAACAAAAGATTGCTCTCTCTCTCTCTCTCTCTCTCTCTCTCTCTCTCTCTCTATATATATATATATATATATATAAACATATATATGAATTCTAATGCAAACCTTCTTATATTCACATCTTCTGCATTTTCATGATGCGATTTTTTATATGAATGTTAAGAAAAAATGAAATATAACTGTGATTTTTTTTTTTAATAAAAAGATTTTCAGGTTTGGAATTATTTTTCTAATTTCTTAAGTTAAACAATTAAACAAATAGGGGAATAAAGAAACTTTTAGATTAAAAAAAAATTATTTTGTTCAAAAAGTTATAATTTTTTTTCCTAAAACAAATCTCATTTTTCTTAACATTAGTACAAAAATCTTAGAGTACCTCCAATGTTCTCATGAATTATATTTTGAAAAAAAATGTTATATCATTAATGTCAAAAGATTTAATTTCTATATGATATAAATATCATTTGATTGACAATCAAATTAAAAAAATTGTTCTACAATGTTTCCATGTATTTCTATTTAATGCTTTCATATTTCTTGATTTTTAATTAGATTTGAAAATTGGAATTAAATAATTATTTACTTGTTAAGATGACAATCTAATAGACTTTTTGAAAATAGATAGTTATGTTGACAATATCTTTTTTTTTTTTTTTTGCCCCCTCAACCATATTGACAAGTGATAATTGTATTAGAAAAGTTTATTTTAACTTAATGTCTATTTATCTTATATGATATGTAATTTTTCACAATTAATGAGAGTATTAGAGATGCTTTTATCAGAATTCATTAGATTTCATAGAAAAAGTGGATGATTTGGACATTATATTAGGGTTTTTCCATAAAAGTGAAAATGCTTTAATGAATTTTAATAAGATTGTTTCAACAAATGATTACAAGTATGAAATATACTTGTGAAAAAAATTGAAATTTTCCATGCACAAAGTTATTTTTTCTAACTTTTTAAATATGAAGCTTTTGAAAAAGAGGTGAAACATAATATCATTATTTTTTGTGGTAAAAAATAAAAAACATTTCAAATATACTTCATGAATATATTTCATCGTTCTAATTATTTCCTTCAAAAATTCAAAATAAATTTATTAATGTCCTTACTAATGTTAAGTTGTGTTGATTTTGGAATGTGTAAAATTTCTGTTGGTTGATTTTGGAATATATATAAGATTTTATTGGTTCTAAAATTCGTCTTCCACTATAGTTGAAGTACCAAGGATTACACTGCTTTGAAGCTTCATATCCCTAAAATTTAGTTAACATGTCTTTTTCTATTTTCAAAATCATATATACTTTTGGTTATAGTTATCGCTAGAAAGAGTTTAATAGGACTTATGTAATAAGTTATTTAAAAATATCTTATAAACTGATATATATATATATTTTTTGAAAAATGGAAGCATACACTATCATGGTTTAGTGATAGAGAATATTTATACAGTCTAATAATGGTCCAAAAGATGCATACACTTGTCGTTAATATAGTTTAATAGTAGAGAATACTTATATAGTCTAATAATGATACCCTATCATTGATAATATAAAAAAGTGCGTATAAATATAATGGATTACAAAAAAAATTTATTTTCTTATGACGATACATACATACATACATATATATGTATATATAGAAGACATAATAATGCCCATTTCATTGAAGTATTTCTTGTATCCTAGACCTCTTTAATAGGAAAGAAGTTTGCTTTCAATTTTCTTTTAAAATTTGTGTTCAAACAAAAATTTTAATTACCATTTGTAAGTTTTTGATAACAACCACTAAAACTATTATAGAGTCGTATGTATGAATCAAACGAAATTAGAATGAATTTTATATTGAAAACACAAAAACTATACGTATAGCAATGGATGTCACAGCCCAATACATAACTGTTTGGATATAAGATTATCTACCAATATGTATTGTACTTCTCATAAACACATAAAAAGTAACTGGTATAGCATTATAATAATAACACCTTCTTTCTTATAAGACTGCTGACTACGTGTAGTCTAATATACGAGGATAGACACAACCAAATTTAATTGTATAACTTGATTTTGATTGAAATTTTTCGGTGGAAAATTCCTGTTCAACAACTCTTCCATGCCACAATTATGGAAGAGAGGCAATATTGTCTACTTGAATAGACAAGTAGGTAGACAATATTGTCCACATATGTTTAATTCTTTGCTCCAAACTCTTCCATACCACAATTATTATTATGGTTGGCATATTTTCATGCATTAAATAAATGAAAAGGGTTTGTGAGGATTATGAAGAAGATTTGTGTGAATTATATTAGTTTGAATTTGAAAAGTAGGCGTCTCTCTTTGCAAAACTGCTCTTGTGTTATTGACATAAATTTCCATTAACCTTTTCAAAAGAAATAATAATGAAATGGTAATTATAAAAACATCAAATTGCTAAATCGACTTAAAGTTTTAATTTTCATATTATGACTTTAATACCTATTTACCTCCAATTTAATAGTAGGAAAAATAAATGAATTACAGTAAGTTATGATCATTAGATTGATAGCAAATAGATAGATAGATATTGAAATTTGAAAGTCATAAATTGGAATTTAGATGATTGGTTGATACAATCCAATCCAAAAATAAAATATGAGTTTCTTATAAAAGATAGTTAATTAAATAAATATTTTCCAAAATCACAAAAAAAAAAAGGAAAATCATTGAAATGTAGGAAATAATCAGAAAAGAGGCAAAACCAAAATACCCCTATAACATTTGTAATAATAATATACAAAACCTCCTTACTGTTACTTTTTTATCAACACCTTTAATATGTTTGTTGATATTTTAAATCATAGGCTATTAAATGACTATTTTATCTTTAATTTGTTTTTACTGATGAAAAATGAGATTTTAATTAGTTTTCACCAATAGATTTTTTGATAAATAGGCAATTAGAGAATTTCTTTCTATGAAAAAAAATATTTGTAAAACAATTTTTCTTTTGTTATAAGAACAATATCTTAAAAGAATATTTTTTTTTTTTTGGATGAAAAATGGCTTAAATTATAACTGTAATAAAACATTGTATTAAAATTGCATTTTTTTTGGGGTAATTGATATGCCGTTAATGGCAAAAAATAATTTATAAAGCAAATTTGTTTTATAAATAGGCTAAAATTATCATTGCTGGCGTGTCCAAATAACTTTGTTTTTAAATTTTTTAATAAGCTTTAAAGGTAAAATAGTTCAAAAAGAAAAAAAATAACAAAGTGGTTAAAACTTATTTTTCATCAATAACAATAAATTTATGTAAAATAGATATCTAATGATTTATAATTTGTCATTTTAACAAATATGCTAGCAATGTTAATCGAAAACTAATAGCTACAAGTATCAAGAGGGTTTTGTGTGTTTCTAAAATTGTAGGGACTAATTTGACGTTAAGCTATAGTTTAGTTTTGGTTTATAGCCACCCCAACAGTGAAAAGTTTTGTCTCTCTTGCTAAAAACAAAGCCAATGATAATTGATTTGTGTGTAATTCTAATTATGTCATCCTTCCTACGTCATTGTAAATTAATCTTAAAACAACCTCACTTCTCTGTTTTTAGGTTTTTCAATCCCAAATAAATTCCCATAAACGGCAGTGCTAACAGTATGCATGAAGCAAGAGCTAGCCTTAAGCAAAACAGAGATATGAATAGCATTGATAGTAAATATGTAGCTTTTTTTGTTTTATTTTATTCCCTAAAATTTATTTTGGAGTTGTTGGCACTTTTCAAACTTACAATCTCATTAATATATCTGTTAAGACGGATGTTTCAATACCTTTAGCAATTATCTCAGATAATATATAACAACTCTGTAATTGTGTCCAAAGCTGATTGGCTAGTAAAATGCTTCTCTGGCTTTCTGTGATTGGTTATTTCAGGTGTGTTGTCACTTGGTGATTGGTCTAGCGCATCACCAAGTTAGTTAGAATTAATTAACTGCCTCTGCTAGTATAAAAGGCAGTCCGTGTAGCTTGTAATAAGCAATCAATATACACAATAAATGAATTATAGGATTCATAAAAATTCTCTCTTCAATTTTTATAATACCGTCAAAATGCTATAACTTGATTAGGGTCTAGCTAATTTATTGATTGAATAAGATTATCATATCCATCAATTAATTCATTAAGTTTTGAAATTATCGCTGCATTGAGTTTATATAGCACTTATTTCAGATTTTGGTCAAAATTACCTTTGTATATATAATGAATAAACAAAAAGCACTCTAAATCTTTTGGATGAGAGAGAGAGAGAGAGAGAGAGATGGCATTTTCAACATTAATGAATTCTCTAACTCAAAATCTTGCAAGTGAATCAATTATAGTATCTTTTCAAGTGTGGTTCCAAACATAAGAGGCCCAATTGTAAATGATATGGCATCTTACACAGATCAAGACTCGTCTGTATGTTTGAGGGTGGTTAAAGAGAGCACCAATTGGGGACCAGTCAAGATGTACTTCAACACACTTGGCAAACACATCATATTACGTACTCATTGATATCATGGAACCATGACATGACCAACTAGGGTTGAAGGAGGAAGATCATGAGCAGGAAAGACGTCCCTGTTCATCTTCCTTCAACAGCCAGCTAGTCTTGGCATGGTACTCGCCACTCGGACGTCCCAAGTGAAGTAAAGACGTCTTGAGTGTGCACTCGGGATGAGGGAGTGCATGCGGGACCTGCTTATATGTTGCGAACATACTTTGTTCTTTTGGTTTCTCTCCACAAAATAGTAGTTGTAAAGTCATAAGATTGAGAGCCTACAAACAAACTTTGGAGATGTTATAAGACACAAGTTGTCACTTGAAAACTTGCACACTAAACTATCAAGATCAAGTACACCATTGTTGACTTGTAGAAGCTGAACTCAACTCATATTATTGAATTAAGAAAATGTATTTTGTAAAGTGATCGAGAATATTTATACAAACTACACTTGAGTTAACTAATTTCTAACTGACAAGTGGCAGCATATGATTCTACCAGGTGGCAACTATACATGAGTATCACAAGCTCCAACTTCTGCTGTTATACATTATGTGCACCCAATATAATCATACCTTATCTTTGTATTAAACACATCTCACTGCCAATCAACACTTAACAATACATAGCCATATATTAACATCTAACACACCCTCTCAAACTAGACTTGGCTTGGCCAGGACCAATTTGCTTCTCAACATCTGAAATCAGACAATACCTAGGGGTTTAGTAAGCACATCAGCAACTTGATGCTCAATATGTACATACCTGACTTTGGTTTATTGGCTTCAACCTTTTCCTTTACAAAATATAAGTCAAGCTCTATATGCTAAGTTTTTGATTGGAAAACTAGATTTCTGGCTAAAGAACCTGCTCTTAAGTTGTCATCCCATACTATTGGTGGTCTGAAAATAGGCATCTAAAACTCAGACAACAAGGATTTTAACCACACAACTTTTGCTGTCATATGAGCAAGAGTATAATACTCTGCCTCACAGCTAGACCGAGCAACTACATGTTGTTTTCTAGAACTCTAAGACACAAGATTCTCATCAAGAAACACACACCAACTTGAGGTACTTCTTTTATCATCTAAGTTGTTTGCCCAATCAGCATTTGCAAAAGCTACCAGTTCTATTCTTGATGAAGCTTTAAGAAATAGACCATGTTCAATTGTTCCACTAACATACTTTAAGATACGTTTGCAAGCTTGCCAATGAACAACAGTTGGTGCTGACAGAAATTGGCTAAGCTTGTTCACTGCATAGGGTAAATCGGGTCTAGTAAGGGTGAGATATTGTAATGGCCCAATGGTTTTCTTATAAAGAGTTGGATAAGAAAAAGTCTCTCCTCTAGTCCTGTATAATCTATTACTAGTGGTCATTGGAGTTAGACAACTTGAACAGTTTAACATGTGACATTTCAATAATAAATCCTTAGCATATTTAGTTCGTGGGAGGTGTAAACTTGCAACTATTCTTGTAGCTTTGATGTCAAGGAAGTAACTCATTGACCCCAAGTCCTTTAAGGCAAAACTAGTGTTAACATCTTACGCTAGTTTGTCAACTAAGCTTGAATCATGACTAGTCACTAAGATATCATCAACATAAACTAATAAAATAAGAAGACTAGATCCTTTCTTGAACACAAACAATGACCTATCTGCTCTTGAGTTCTTAAATCCCCAACTAAACAAAACTGCCCTCAACTTATCAAACCAAGCTCTAGGAGCTTGTTTAAGTATATAGAGAGATTTTTTGAGCTTTTAAACATGTGTAGGTTGGTCAACACTTACATATCCTTCAGGCTGGTTCATATACACATCTTCCTTCAACTTTCCATTTAAAAAAGCATTGTTAACATTTAATTGTTTAACAATTCAATTCTTAGAAACAGCAAAAGATAACATCATTCTTATGGTTGTTGATTTAACTACAGGACTAAAGGTCTCCAAGTAATCCAAACCAGTAACTTGGTGGAAACCTTTGGCAGCCAACCTAGCATTATACCACTGCACTATCCCATCTGAATTAGTTTTCACTCTAAACACCCATTTGTTTCCAATTACACTTATATTTTGTTGTCTAGGAACCAGCGCCCAAGTGTGGTTGTCTAATAAGGCAGTACTTTTTATCCATTGCATCTTTCCAACAAGGCATGGATAGAGCCTCTACTATAGTAGCTAGCTCACTTACAGATGCATTTAGGTGAGTAACTAATACTTTTACTAGCAATTTCCCAGTCTTGGTTCTAGTAGGCATAGGATGTGTGTTGTTTGTTAGTTGTTTATTTTGTAGATCAATGTGGAAAGGTATTGTAGGACAAGTCTTAGTAAGTGTAAAAGTTTGAATCGAATCTATTACTGGACAAGAAGAATTCGAAAAACATTATGACACAACCTTTTCATAAGCCTTAGACAAAACAAAAACTGGTAAAGTGGATATGTGTTTAACTGTGTGAGTAGAATGACTAGAGAACAAATTTTTATAAGGAAACCCAATTTCATTAAAGGTAATGTGACTAGCAATATGCACTCTCCCATTTGGATTTAAACACTTATACCCTTTTTGTGATTCACTATAGCCCAAGAAAACACATTTAGAAGAATGAAACTAAAATTTATGAGAATTGTATGGTCTTAGAAACGGAAAACAAGAGTTGCCAAACACTCTAAGATTAGAATAATCTGGTGTCTACTTGTAAAGCTTTTCAAATGGTAAAATATTGAAAGGTGTAGGTGTAGGAAGTCTATTGATAAGGAAGACTGCAATGTGGAAAGCTTCCCACAAGAAATTTAATGGCATTTGGTCTTTGTGCTAGCAAGGTGAGGCTAATTTCTACAATATGCCTATGCTTCTACTCGGGAACCCCATTTTGTTGATGTGTGTAAGGGCAAGGGTGTCTAAATTGGACTCCTTGCTCTTGTAATATCCTAATAAGTGGCCTAACCTCTTCCCTCCTCCCCCCCCAAATCTATTTGTAAGCATTTGATTCTTTTGTTAAAGAATAGCTTAAATGATTTTTGAAAGACCAAAAAGGTGCCTTTCACTTTGGATTTGGTTTTTAAAGGTAAATTCATGTGAATCTTGAAAATGCATAAACAAAGTGCATATAATATACATATCCTTCACATGATGGATAAGGTGAAGGACCCAAAAGATCATTGAACACAAGTTCTAGAGGTTCACTATAGGTTGTTTGAGAGGGTGTAAAAAGGAGCTGATGGTTCTTTCCACACTAGCAGGCATCATAGAAGTTTAAGGAAGATGATGCTACATAAGGTTTATTAAGCTTTCTTAAAACATTTTTAAACGTAGAAAAGGAAGGATGTCCTAATTTATTGTGCCGTAAAAACATCTCAAAAGTTATGTTACCAAACATGCATTCTTTTATTTGATTTGTATTCATAAGAATATTTGATACAACAAGCCTTCTTACAGTGCCTTTTCTAGTCTTTGTATAAAACAAATGTATGTTTTTACACAACAAACATGAAGAAACACACTCTAAACAACATTTATTAGTATCAATAGAATGAACAGAGTGAGAACTAGTTTCAGCCTGGACTGAGAGAAACAAAGTTGAATGATTTAGATTAAGTGGCTTCGATAGACCTCTATGAGTAGCTGCTATAAGGGCTAAAAGATCTAGTTGGTATAGGCCATCCTTCACAACCCCTTGTAGCAACACTCTTTTGGATTTCTTGTCCTTGGCAAAATAGAAATTAGAATCAAACTCTAAACTTACTTCATTGTCTTTAGTGAATTGTGATATACTTAGTAAGTTTTTGGTGATGGATGGAACATGTAAAATGTTTGCATAAATAAAGGTGTGTATGAAGGTGAATGTCAAGATATTATACTAGAACCAATATGAGAAATATGGAGTTTAGCTCCATTACCTATTACCAGTTTATTTTTGTCCTTTATAGTCACTCTTGATTGACATGTTGTTGAGATCGGCTATAATGTGGTTTGTTGCACCACTATCAACATACTAAGCTTGATCATTCATAGCATTTGGACCTACAAAAACAACATTTCCACTTGGAGTGTAAGAATAAAAGCTCTGTGGACTAGTGTGATATAACATCTATCTTGACTACTTATGAAAACACACATTTCCATTGGATTGGTAGCTACCCTGCTGTCCTTGAAACATGCCTTGTTGTCCTTGTGAAACATGTCCAACATAGCTTGATATTGACCATATTGAGGATTAAATCCCCATGACATGGTAATGCCCTAGAACTCTTTATCAAAACTTTTGAAACAAGTTGATACCAGGTGTCCACTCTTACCGCACAATTGGTAATGCATCTTTGAACCTATTCTACCACCACCTTTTCCTTTATTTCTTGATCTCCCTTGATAATTTGGACTACCCTTCTAGTGTTATTGCTAGGACCATTATAAGCATAGTTGGCTTATGCAAGAGGCATGTCAAATGAAGCTATTGCATTGTGTTGTGCAAGTCTATTCTTATAGCTCATTAAATGAAACTCAACTTCCTATAGACTTATCTACCTTTGTTTTGTAGTTATTAAGACAACAACTAGATCAAATTCTGGTCCTAAGCCACTTAGAACTTGAGCTATAAGATCCCCTTCATAGAGTTGATGTCCTACTGCAACAAGACTTTCTCTTAACAACTTCATTTTCAATATATAATCACTCATAGCTAGTGAACCTTTCTTAGTACCTTGCATTTCAACCTTTAATTACAATGTCTTAGCTTTGGACCTTTGAGCAAATAACTTCTCTAAAGTATTCCAAATTTCATAGGAGGTGGTGAAGTATGTAACCTGCCCAAAAATTTCCTCACTCAAGGTTAAGAACAACCAACATATCAAGAGTTGATCAGTTTTCTTCCAATCAAGAAACTCTTGACTCACTTCATCATCATCATCACTATTTTCATCACTATTATGTCTCATTTTAACATATTTAGGTGGACACATTTTAGGGTTCAACACAAAACTCTCCAAATCAAATGTATGAATTGCAGGTAGCACTTGATGCTTCCAGAAATTGTAATTGTTTTGATTCAACTTAATAGGTAATTTGAAATTGAGATTTGAAGAAAGAAGAGAAACCTATTACTTAGATTGTAGAGATGCTTGTTTCTTCTTTGCACTACTTTCTGCAAAGGTTAAGTTATCATTGCTTGAACCAGATTATGTCATTGTTAAGACTGTGAGTCTAATGGCTCTGATACCATAAAAACTTGCACACTAAACTATCAAGATCAAGTACACTATTGTTGATTTGTAGAAGCTGAACTCAACTCATATTATTGAATCGAGAAAATGTATTTTGTTACAGAGAAGTAAAGTGATCGAGAATATTTATACATGCTACACTTGAGTTAACTAATTTCTAACTAATTGACAAGCAGAAGCATATGATTAGGTGGCAACTGCACGTGAGTATCACAAGCTCCAACTTTTGCTATTATACATTACGTGCACCCTAGTATAATTATACCTTATCTCTATACTAAACACAGCTCACTGCCAGTCAACACTTAACAATACATAGCCATATATTAACATCTAACATCACTTGTAAATTTTAGACAAAAATAGTGTCCAAAAGCCTAAACAGACGATGGTTTGCAAGTTTGTAAGGATTTTCACTCTGTGTAGAGTTTTAACAAAATATATAGAGAGAGGAAAAAGGGAAGGAAGAATAATGATGCAAAGTGCCTTATTTTTTTTTTTAAAAAAAAAAATAAATAGAAGAAGTGTTTTGTTCCATTCATTAAGAGTAAAAGTAAAGAGTTTCTCTATTTTAGGTGTACAACTTAAGTATTGATTGAGTGAAATACTAAAAGTTAAAGGCACTTAGGTACGAAAACTTTCATTTTCTCATTATCTATCACAATTTCCATCATCTTAATTGTCCTAATCAAATACTGCTCTATTAATAATATCGATCAACTACTAACAATATAATATAAATAAGTAGATAAGTTGAATTTAGTTGTACATCATGTTGACTATTAGAGTCGGTAAATGACGTCTTCTTCTTTTTTTTTCTCTTGACAACGATAACATTAACTCTTTAATTCCAGAAAAGCTAATGCTGCAACATATGCAATGCAGGTTGAACTGATCAGTATAGACACAGAAGACATGGTTGAAATAAAAAACATTGTGAGTCTCCATGAAAGTTGTATAAGCTCAGAGCTTGTAGTCTCCAATTTTAAATCTTCACCACTTCAGCTGACAGGATGTCTTACAAGTCATCTAACAGCAAGCACCCCAGAAGCAACTTTATCTGTTGAATTGGAAGGTTCTGATTTCTTCAACAGGTCACCACTTCCATCAGATTACCTCATAATTCCTCCAGACAATTCCCAGGAAAACATGTTCAGCATAAGCCAACTGCGGAGTCAGATGGGAATTTCGTCTGGAAATGGTGATGAATTGGAGAGTAGATTAGGGGAAGGTGAAGAGGAAATGGAGGGTGAACAGATTGATAATTACAAACAGTTGACTGAACAAATGATCAAGATTTTAATTTTTTCTTTTCTTTTCTTTTCTTTTATTTATTTATTTTTAAAGAAAATGGTTGCAAATCTGCAAAGCACAATGAGCAGAGGCTATGGGTCGAAATCGAGAAAAAACACATTGTACTAATTACAAGATAATTACAACACAAATCAGTATGTATGGATCAAGTTTTGGGTGCAATGCCAATTGACTTAACATTTACACGAAAGGTCCATATTGTATAATATGTATGAATCAACTTTTGAGCCAATGCATTAATGATAGATGCGATAATCAATTTCTGGGCCATATTGTATAATTTAATGTTTTGATTATACATGATCTATAATTAATATTTATACACATGGTAGTTTATATAGAGTTAATCACATATTTGTAAATTTTAAATGTTTGAATATTACAATTAGTAATTAATTAATTAAATTATTTCAAATGAGAATTAGCAATTTACTTAAATTATCGGATTGAAATCTAATAATTTATACTATCATGTATAGTTACTGAGTACATAAAAGCTCAATAAATGAATGTTTAATAAATTTATAATTTCGCTTAAGTACTAAGATTTTCTGGTTCCAACTTAGCTCAATATACTACATTTATAACCTTGCTAAATGCATAATATATACATATTTTAAGTCTTTAACAATCCGATAAATTTTTAAATTAATAATTGATTAAATACATCAAAGAAATAACATGTAAAATTTGCAACACTATTAGAATATCAAATTTTGAAGAACATCCATTGTGTGTGTGTGTATATATTTATTTATTAACTTTTATATATCTACATTTGGGTTTTGTTATATGTATATATATATATATATATATAAATATATATATGAACCATTATAAAAGTACATTTTAACTTTTGAGCTTCTAAAAATGCATATATTAACTTTTGACTACGTCCATTCATTTTAAAATAACTCATGCATGTATCTTAATCTTAGTAAAAACAAAATAACATGTCCAAGTAGTAAACATAAAAGCATTTTTAAAGGAAAGCATTTTTAAGGAGTGGGATCGATAGCGCCTAAACATTACACAAGTTGTAACATAATTTTTTAACCTTTAAATGATGGTGATTTGAATGTCATAAATCTATTATCGTATTTAAGTACAATCCTATATATACATGAAAAATAATGGTATTTTCTCCACTGTCTCTTAATCATTACATCAACTCTCTTATCTCATTATATATGGAAAAAAAAAAAAAAACCTAATCAATTAATGTTTTTCTCTCCTCTCTCCCAATGCCCCCCGTTCCCCTATCACTTTTCTTATTAAGATTAAATTGCTTTGCAACTCTACATTTGCTCAAATGAACTAAATCCCCTTAAAGCACCATTTTGATCTAAAATTTATTCTATGAATTGTCAAATTTATCCATGAGTATCAGTCCCATTCTAGCAAAATTCAACATGTCAGAGCCTTCAAAGGATTTACCATCCAATCCAGTAAATTTTCAAACCTCATTATTAATTTTAAATATTTATTTTTAATTTATTTTTTGGCAAGAATTATTTATTTATTTATATTTCGTTATTACTTTGTCCAATTATTAACATGTGAAAATTATAGCTCATATTTTTTTTTTTCTCAAAAATGGTCCCATGTATTAATGGTAAAATTAATAAAACCGCAAAAGAAGATTTTTTTTTTTTTAAAAAAAAAAAATGAAAAACAAAAGTTTGGTCCTTGATTGCTGAAACCCACAACACTAGGCCGCTATACACTCCGTTTGTCACCAAATGCAAACGCGTAACAACACAGTAATAACATAAAAATCACAAGCAACAATTACAGAGAGATAATAAGGAAAATATAAAGACGGCTTTTCTTCTAAGTTTGAATAGAAAATAATGAGAAGAGAAAGTAGCTTGTCTAGCCCTCTTTATTTTCTCTCTTTGCATATGCCCATATACGACATTACACAAATTGAGAGCAAAAAAAATAAGGTAATGATAATTGATAAAGAGAGAAGAGATACACATGTATCTAGAGTGTATAGATGTGGCTGTACTTAAATATAAGTAGATCTAAACCATTCAAATTTTAATCATCTAAGGGTCAATAAATTTTGTAATAATTTGTGTAATTTTCAGGTGGCGTAATATATGTGTGTGCGTGTGTATATATATAATGCTCGCCCTTATGTACTGACTTTTCAAACTACAAATAATTGAAGCAAAAATGGACAATTTCAAGGTCAGCTGAGACAACCATGTGAAGAGCTTCTAATTGGTGTAAAACAACTGAACAGAACAATTCCTTACTTTAAATCATGTTATTGTCATATAAATACTTTGAAAATGGTTTTTTTTTTTTTTTTTAATTAATTTTTTGCAATGATATTATCAAAGTCATGGGAACCTTATCTTAATAAAATACTTTATATGTGAGAATTATAACGACCATAGAAATTGAGTCAGTGAGTACAACTTATACTCAGAAAAATAAAATGTTTATTAGTATTATTATTTTTTGTAAATTTTTATATTCATATATTCTTACGGCATTCATTAATAATATTTACATGCAAATTAATTCGAAGCATTATAAGATTGAGAAAAATAAAAAGTTACAAGATTATCCAAGAAAAATCGTCTTGGATAAGTACAAAACTATAAGTTGTTGGCACGTTATTTAGGGAATTAGGAAGACTTTTCAGGTAGTGTAAAGTTGTCCAAACTTTCATTAATGGTGGGTAGAGAAAAAGAAAAGAAAAATGGCATTATTGTCAAATATCTGTGTCAATGAAGATGAAACACTTTACTTCTGTTACTATCAGTGAACTGAATCGGTAGGTCATTCCAATGATTGTCCACTTCAGATGAGTAAATACAAGTTTACAAATTGCCTTTAATTGATCAAGTCAGCCAATTATGTGCAGTGATAGGTCATTTATCTTCTTTGAGTTCCAAAACAAATATATATTCTGGGAGAAAAATGGCATACAAATAGAGATATTTTTATTACGATTAGGTAAATGAAACACCATTAGCTTTCATATGTTAGGATCAAAAGTCGTGACATTAAACATCACATACATAGTTCAATTTTCTATTTTCATAATCAAGAAATATTTACTTTTCTTGTGAAATAAATCATAAAACAATAAATTTAGAATATTAACCACATTAATAGATGAAGAGAGAAATAAGAGAAGAAAATAATAAATAGAATTCAATTTATGTGTATTTCAATTGTTACAATATAGGCCTATTTATAGGCAAATTGGGATAATCATTTCCATAATGAAATAGTAATAAATAAGGTAAAGAATATTATCAAAAAAGAAGTGGTGATAAAACCATATATTCATAACACTCTTCCTTCGACGTACATCACTTGATAATACTCTTTGAGATTCTTGGATGTGCCAAAATACTGCTTCATTAAAAACCTCACTAGTAAAACACAATAAGATAAAGGGATATTTGTAAAAAACCTCCTGAGAAGCAAAATAATAAGAAAATACCCCCATTTTTTTTTATTAGGGAAACCACCCCCCACCGTTAAAATCCGTACAAACCGTTAGAGATTTCCATCCACAATTATTAAAAGTCCAAAATGCCCTCAATTTTGATAAGTTGATGAGAGGGATATTATAAAAAAAAACCCCCTGAAAAGCAAAATAATTGGAAAATACCCCCCAAACTGAGGGCATTTTAGACTTTTAACAATTATGGATGGAAATCTCTAACGGTTTGTACGGATTTTAATGGTGAGAGGTAGTTTCCCTAATAAAAAAAAGTGGGGGTATTTTTTTATTATTTTGCTTCTCAGGGAGTTTTTTTACAAATATCCCTAAGATAAAACTTGGTTAAGGGAAAAAGAGTGCAGCGCATATATGTCTGAAGAATATTCTCCTTCTGAAAAATATACAACTATTACTCTTGTAGTTTGTGAAGTCGATGCATACCAATACCATATACCATCTTCTCAAAAGTTGATGTTGGTAAAAACTTGGTAAATAAATTTGCAAGATCATTTGTAGAATGTATCTGCTTGATATCAATTTGTCTACTTTCTTAGAATTCATGAGTATAAAAGAATTTTGGTGATATATGCTTCTTGGTTCTGTCTCATTTGATGTATCCTCTTTAGACTTGTGTAATGCAAACATCATTATCTTCATATATTACTGTTGCTGAATTTGTAATTGGAAGTAACTTACACGTGCTTTGGATATGATGTATAATAAACCTCATCTATTTACACTCTCTAGTTGCACGAAGTGTAAAAATCTAATATTGATTAGATGATGTGGCCACAAGAGTTTGCTTGGTAGAGCGTTATGAAATTGTTATGTCATCATACATGACAACATATCCAGTTTGTGAATATAATTTATGAGGATCAGACAGATAATCGGCATCAGCATAACTAATAAGACTAAAACCATTTATTGACTTTGAATAAAATAAACTCAAGTCTGTAATTCCTCGAAGATATCAAAAAATATGTTTGATTCCTTCTAGTGTCTACGAGTTGGTGCAGAACTAAATATTGCTAAAAAATTTACCGAAAATGCAATATCTGGTCTTGTGTATTGTGTCAAGTATAATAAAGCACCAATGACATTAAAATACAGTATTTCTAGACTAAGTACCTTTTTGTCATCATCTTTTGATCAAAATGGATCTTTCTTTGGGTCCAAAGACCGAACAACCATAGAGTACTTAAGGGATGAGCCTTATCTATATTGAATCTTTTTAGAATTTTTTCTAAATAAGTTGATTGATAGACTAGCATTCTCTTTGATTTATGCTTGATCTCCAAGCTGAGACAATATTTTATTTTCCCCAAATCTTTCTTTTCAATTCTCTTTTCAAATATTCAATAATTTTTAAGAGCTTTTTAAGAGTTCCAATTAAATTCATGTCATCAACATATATTGCTACAACTACAAATCCAGATTTAGATTTATTTATGAATACACACGGACACATAAGATCATTAATATATCCTTTCTTTAAAAGATATTCAATAAGGCAATTATATCACATCTGTCTAGATTACTTTAAGCCATATAAAGATTGTTGTAACTTTATTGAATATAAGTTACCAGAATTTGAATTATATGTTTCTAGTATTTTAAATCCTTCAAGGATTTTCATGTATATATTGATATCTAATGACCTATATAAATATGTTATTACCAAATCCATTGGGCACATTTCAAGTTTTTGGAAGAGTGCCAAACTAATTAAAAATCGAAACGTAATTGTATCTATCACAGGTGAATACATTTCATCATAATCAATGTCAGGTCTTTATGAGAAACCTTGTGCTACGAGTTGTACCTTATATCTCATGACTTCATTTTTCTCATTACGTTTTCAAATAAACACTCATTTATACTCAACGGGCTTGACATCTTTAGGCATCTGGACCACCGATCGTCTTCAAGTTTGGTAATAAAGTCAATTATGCTTGAATTGCTTCTTTCCACTTAGGCCAATCATGCCTTTGTCAACACTCATTAATATTGTGTGGTTCATGATTTTATTATCTTAGTAGCTATTACATATGCAAATAAATTGTCAATGATTATTTTATCACGACTCTACAATTCTCTTGCTTAATTTATGGAAATTTGTATATTTCCAACATTTTGTATTTCTTTAAGAGATTGTACCTTTTTTGGGCTGTTAGCCTCTATAGGAGCTGTTAACACTTCTTAAGCTGATAATTAAGAGAAAGTGGTATTTTTCATGGCTCGAGCATTATTTTCTATAAGATCCTTATATTTTGTTTTCCCCTTTTAAGGAATTATATATTTTGAACTCATTGGTCTATCACATTTTTGGCATGCAACATATGATTCATTTGTTACTATTCAATTAGATTTTTCATCAGGAACAATCACTCGAGCTAGTGTGTTGGTGGTTGGTATATAAGGTTTTGTTATTTTAGATGCATTTGTAAATGCATTAGGTAACTATTAGCAATCATCTGAAAATGAATAATCTTTCATACTTCATTTTCACTTTGAACTGTATAAGGATCTAAATGAGTCAATTTTGTAACATTCCAAGAAAATTGACTATTCTCTTTAGGAGAATCTTTTTTTATACTACTCTGTAGCAGAAGTGTTCGCTTTTCCTAATGGTGGAAAAATTATCTCATCAAAGTGACAATCCGCAAATCATGCGGTAAAAAGATCTCCTGTCATGGGTTCAAGAAATCTAATTATTGAAGGTGAATTATAACCCATGTAAATCCCTAAACGATGTTGGAGAACCCATTTTTGTTCTTTGTGGTGGTGCAATAGAGATTGGTGCAGCACAACCAAATATATATAAATGAGAAATATTTGGTTCATAACCAAGCATAATTTGTAATGAAGAATATTGATGAGATGTAATGGGTTGAAGAAAAATTAAAGTTATTGCATGTAGCATGATATAACCCCATGAAGAAATAGGTAATTGTATACGTAACAACAAAGTTTGTGAAATTACTGGAATACGCTTGATAAATGATTCTGCCAAACTATTCTGCATGTGCACATGTGGAACTGGATGCTCAACATCTATTCCAATTGATGCACAATATTCATCAAATGTTTTTGACATAAATTCACCAGTATTATCCATACATATAGACTTGGTTGAATAATCCAAAAAATATGTTCAGAGTTTGATAATCTGCGTCAACAATCTATAGTCTAGAAAAATATGTGTAGACAATAAATAAACATGTGATCATCATGCAAATGCATCAATCAATACCATAAAATATCTAAATGATCCACTTGCTAGATGGATAGGCCTACATCTGTCTCTTTGTATTCTTTGTAAATAAGATGGGGATTCCAAATTAACCTTTAAAGTTGATGGTCTAATAATCAATTTCCTTGTGAACAAATAGTGGAATTATTCTCATTGGATGATAGAATCTTCTGGTTCTTTAATAAGTGTCCATAAGAATTATCAACTATCTTAGACATCATTACAGATACTAGGTGACCAATTCGATCATGCCAAAATGAAAATAACTTTGAATATGTGAATTTTTGGTTCATAACTACGTAAGGTTTTAAATGGTTTTATATGTACATAATATAAACTATATGAATAAGTATTGAGTTTTTCTAAAACAAGTTTCTGGCCTCAAATATTTGATGTAATATAAAGATATTCTCTATTATTCTCATTTGTAGTTTCAATATGGTATCTATTATTACGAATATATTTGAATCTAAGCAAGCTTCTTTTAGATTTGTTTGAATATAAAGTAACAACTGTGTTTAATTTTGTATCATTTGTTAACATGATTATGGCTCTTCTGGAGCCTTCAATAAGGTTTGCAAGATCAAATATAATGTTTGCCTTAGCTTTGTGTAAAGTTATATCCAAGAAATTTTTTTTTTTCTCTTGAAGAACACTATGTGTAGTTCCACTATTGACGAGACAAATATCCCCAACTTCCATATTGAAATTGAATTATTCATTCATATTCCTTTTATTATAAAAAGAAGAAAAATAAATAAGTAATAATAACTTTATTGCTTCTAAATAATAATTATATATGCAAACATAATCCTAACAAAACAAGGAATGGAAATTTTTCTTAAATCCTAAAATGGAATAATACTAAAAACATGACAAATGATTTTTAAATTGTAATTGGTATGGACATGCCTTTTACTAATTAAATGATCAGTTTTTCCATTTTAATGTTCAAAGAAATCAAAGGCATCAAGGTGAGTAGTGTTTATAGGTTCAAAATCATCTACAAAATTTGCCTTAACTTTCTTTCCCTTTTCTTTCGTGGATGCTTAATAAAAGTCAACTAAATGCTTAGGTGTACAGCGAGTGCGAGACCAATGTCCAGTCATGTCACATCTATGACAAGTATTATCAGTATTTTTAATATGTTTGTTGCTTTTATCATTTTTGGCTTCAACAACATTCCACTTCTAGGGAATGTTTTTTAGATTTTGTTGACTTAAAGATTTTTTACTACCATAGTCATGAGAATTGCAACCATATCCATCCCTTTTTGGGCTAGCGTTTGCTTCTGGTAATGCTAAGGAACCAGTTGGGCGTAACTCATGATTTTTTAATAATAGTTCATTATTTTATTCTATGACTAAAAGACAAAATATTATTAGCCTAAAATATTTTGTAAAGAGACGCTTTCGATAATACTGCTGTAGGAGCACATTCGAGACATGAAATGTAAAGAAAGTTTTTTCTAATAAATCTGCATCAGTTCATTTTTCACCACATAAATCAAGCTCTGAAGTAATGTCAAAAATAGCAATATTATAGTCAACAACAGACTTATAGTCCTATAGTCTCAAATAGTGCCAATTGTATCAAACTCTAAGGAGAACAATAGTCTTTAAATGGTCATATCAATCTTTCAATTTTTTCACAAATTTAATGGGTCTTTTACCTTGAGATATTGAGTTTTTAAACTTTCATGCAAATGGTAGTGGATAAAAATCATTGTCTTAGCCTTATCTTGTTGTATAACTATATTGTTCTCTTTAATAGCATCAACCAAATTTCTTTTTATTGTAACTTCAACTCAATATCAAGAATCCATGATTGATAATTTTTTCCAGTAATGTCAAGCACAATAAATTCAGGTTCGGTGAAGTTTGGCATCTCCAAGGTGCTAAAAAGATAAAACAATATATAATTAATATTATTGTGAACAATGATAGAAATAATACAGATAAAATTTTATATTAATTTCGCAATTTACATAAATCTCAACATGATATTAAATATATATATGAGTTCATAGCCATAAATTTAATAAACAGATGTCACCAAAAAAAAAAAAAGGGGACTTTCAATTGTGATGGTATGAAAAGAAAACAAATAATAATGCAAACATTGCACGAGTTTAGTATGAGAGATTTCATTCATGGGTTTTAACCAAATTTAACCTTTTTTGAATGACCCTGTTGAGAAATAACCTTTCAGTTGTGAGACTTTTCAGATGATATAATTTTGGACAAAAATACCCTTAACATTGCAACTAATTACACTGACCTACCCTTTTCACTAACCCTTTCCCTTTCAAACTTTTCCCTCCCTTTCAAACTTTTCCCTCTCATTCTCTCTCTAAAATTCCCTAACCCATTCTCATCCCTCCTCCCTCTCTTCTTCTTCTTCTTCTTCTTCTTCTTCTTCTTCTTCTTCTTCTTTTTTTTTTTTTTGCTGAGTTGGACCGAACCAGAACCATATGGTTCTGGGCTCGGGTTTGCGACCCAGAACCAGAGGGTTCTGGGCTCGACGACTAGCCCAGTACCGTCTGGTTCTGGTCGGCGACGAACCCGGGTTCGTCGCCGACCAGAACTAGACGGTTCTGGGCTCGTCGCCAAGCCCAGAACCATCTGGTCTCGTCGCCGAGCCCAGAACCCTCTGGTTCTGGTCGGCGACGAACCTGCCTACCAGAACCGTCTGGTTCTGGGTTCGTCGCGAACCCAGAACCAGATGGTTCTTCTAGGTCCGTGACCCAGAACCAGATGGTTCTGGGTTCCGCGACCCAGAAGAACCATCTGGTTCTGGGTCACGAACCCAGAACCAGTTTCTGTTTTTTTTTGTTTTTTTTTTGTTTTTTTTTGTTTATAAATGTTATAATGTTGATGTTGATGAATTGTATTAATGATGTTGATAAATTGTGGTTGATGAATTGTATTAATGATGTTGATGAATTGTGGTTGATGAATGAGAGATTATGGATTTTGATATTGGATGAATGGGAGGGGTAATTTTGTTCAAAAAATAATAATAATGTCCATTTTGATAATTCAAAAGACTAAAAATATAATTTTGTAATTTTTGAAAATACTTTTAAGGGCGCTTCTTGGATAAGAAGCGCCCTCTATTATAAATATTATAATTATAAAATAACCCCAAAATTTTATTTAATTATAAATTTCACCCTAAATTTTCAATTAAGGTTGGGAATCTCAACCTCGAAGTTGAGATTTCTAGGATTGGTAGGGAATCCTAACTTTGAGGTTGGGATTATGGATTTTCATATTGAAAAAAATGGGAGGGGTAATTTTATTCAAAAAATAATAATAAGGTCAGTTTTGATAATTTAGAAAATTAAAAGTGCAATTCTATAATTTTAAAAGTGTCTTTAAGGGCGCTTCTAACCTAAGAAGCGCCCTCTATGATAAATATTGTAATTACGAAACAACCCCAAAAATTTGTTTAATTACGAAATATATTTAATTGAACATTCAGGTTGATATTCTCAACCTCAAGGTTGGGATCCCAACCTTGAGGTTGGGAATCTTAAATTTAATAAATAAACATCTAAGATTAGGATTCTCAACCTTTAGATTGGGATCCCAACTTACAGGTTGGGATCCCAACCTAAAAGTTGGGAATCACAACCTATAGGTTGGGATTGACTTTAAAAAATACTCATTAAGGACATTTTTGTCAATTCATGTTTTTTTTCTATTTGGGATTCCCAACCTCGGGGTTGGGATTCCCAACCTCTAGGTTGGGATTTATTTCAAAAATTGACTCATTAAGGGTATTTTTGTCAATTCATGTATTTTTTTTTACCTTTAATTAGAAAAGGTTAGTTGTGAGGGTTGACTTTCTAAAGAAGCCATTTTCTCAATTTTCTCTTCATTCATATGATCTACTTCCTGTTATTTGATTCAAATAATTTTATTACTATAGTGTATTATTTGAAATAGTATTATCATTCGTGCTGTTAACGTGTTGTGAAATAAATCATAAAACAATGAATTTATAATACTAACCACAACAATAGATGAAGAGGGAAATAAGAGAAGAAAATAATGAATAGAATTCAATTGATGTATATTTCAATACTTACAATATAGACTTATTCATATGCAAATTGGGATAATTATTTCCATAATAAAATAGGAATAAATAAGATAAAAAATATTATCAAAAAGGAAGTGGTGATAAGACCATATATTCATAACAAACTTTTATAAATATTGGGTAGAAATCTTATCACACCATAAATATAGAAAGGGAGTTAAAGATTATCTAAACTACAATGATATGCATAAAAATAAGACTTTTATTTTCTATTTTCATAATCAAGAAATATTTACTTTTATAAATATTGGAGAGAAATCTTACCACACCATAAATGTAGAAAGGGAGATGAAGATTATCTAAACTACAATGAGATGCATAAAAATAGGACTTCTATTCTCTAAATATTGTTTTCAAAGATAAAGCTACCCGGGGGGTGGGTGGTGACTAGTGAGGTAACGGGTATTGCTTGTTAAGAATATACATACATACATATATATATATATATATATATTTTTCTTGTTCGGTGTTGATATAAGAAAGTACTTTTATTTGTGTCAAGAATAACCTTTAACTTCATCCCTATATTTTAGATAAATATTCAATTTTTATCCATGAATTTACTTTTACACTCTTTATCTCTACTATTGTTAAAAATTCATTAATCTTAGCTTGGGTTGGGTCATATAAGAAACTAACACATGTAACCCAAAGTTTAATATAAAAATTAAATAATTTAAAACTAATAGTAATGTAACACATGTGACTATTTTCTTTTACACAATATTAACAAATAGATTTATTAGCAACTAATTATTATAAAATTTGAAATTTGAAACTTAAAAAGAAAAAGAAAAAATTAAAAATAATATCTTATAGAGAAACATAAAATTACATAAAAAAATTAAATATAGAGAAAATAAAATTATAAATAAAAAATAATAATCTATAGTGGGGATCAAGATTGGAGATGTAGATCTCCACCGCTAGATCTTCAAAGCTGATGGTGATCCTTAAGTCCATTTAAGTAATTTTAAATTTGCTAGTTTTAATCATATACAATTTTTAATTAAAATATGAGTGTGAGAAAAACATTTTCGGACTGCAATAAAGCTGCCCTTAATAATATCACAATCTTTCACTTTGATTAGTTAGAACCTTATTATTGTTTATTTACTTTACATGCTTATAAATTTGCTTCACAAAATTGGAAAAAGAATTTTGTCCCAAGATTAGATAAAATAATTTATTTTCTACATAATTATTAAAAATAATTTAGTTTTTAACATTTGCGTAAGATAAAAGAGTAAAATGCACAAAACCCCCATGAGGTAAGGCTTTAAAGATTCATAGTCAAAATTTAGCTTTTATAACATAATACCCCCAAGTCGTCAGTGTCTGTTAGTCAATATTTAGTTGATCAAGGGTAATTTCATCATTTATGAACCTATTTTATTAAAAAAAATTAAAAAAGAAAAAAAATATTTTTTTAATAATTCATTATCCCTACAACAAACCAAAAAAAAAAAAAAAACAGAATTTAAAAAAAAAAAATTAGGAACCAGATGATGAACTTTTGGGTTCCCAGATGGGTTCCCAGATGATGTTCATCATCTAGGTTCGTCCCAGACATGGTGAACATCATCTGGGAACCAGATGATGCATCATCATCAAACAAAAAGAAACCCAGAATCATTACAAAAACATAAACACAACTGGTCCCAGAAACATAAACAAAAGAAACTCAGAATCATCATCATCATCAACCAAACTCAAACTCAGAATCATTATCATCAACAACAACAAAAAATCAAACATAAACACAAGCATCTGGGTTCGAAACGAACCCAGTTCTGGGATCGGAAACGAACCCAGCAACTGGGTTCGAAACGAACCCAGATGAACGAGAAAAGAAGAAGAAGAAGAAGAAGAAGAAGAAGAAAACAAGAAGAAGAAGAGAAGAAGAAGGTCTGGTGTCTGGTGGAGGCTGGGTGAGAGAGAGAGAGAGAAAGTGGAGAATGATATTTTATTTTATTTTAATAATTTATTATTTTATTTTAATAATATTTAAATTATTTTAAATTATAATTTTAAATAGTAAGGGTATTTTGGTCTTTGCAAATCAAAAACCAGTCAACCGTCTGATTTAACAGTATTTGACTGTTAACTTCGGGTTTTTCTGTTATAAAAACAAAACATTGTTTTCCTCTGATTAATGTCATACCTCAGGGGGGGTCTTGTGTATTTTACTCAAGATAAAAATATAGAAATTACGCAAAAAATAACGTAGAGATATATAATGAATACTATGTAAAAAGATGCGTCTAACAATTTTTTGTTGCAATTTTATCACATGACACAGGATTGTAACCGAGATGTATGTGCATCCCACAGCATAGAAGATTCTCAAGATTTTTTTTTTTCTTGGAGTACTAGTACTAGCATAAGGGACACTTGAAAACTAGCTGGAGTAAGACTCTAATATCACGGTCCAGTGAACAACTCTCAATAAATGGGATAAAGCAACTCATATTAAGTGAGAGAGCAACCCACATGTGAAGGAAAGAACTCACAAATTCACAAAGAACTCACAAATTATGAGAGATGAGAGTAGAACCCACCAGTTCGGAAACTAGTGTGGCGACAGTGAGCTTACCAAATCATGTGTCGGGCACCTTGGTAGCTCCATACTCCCAAGTTGCTATCTATGGCTAGTCATGTCTGGACATTCGTTTTCAGCTAAATCTATAGTACGAGGTACATATTTTATATAGCTTATTACACTATCTTATTGTCGATCGCGCAGCGCACTATTTATTGAAAACCAATAACATTCATTGATGTGGAATTTTGATAGTTATTCTTGTTGGAAAAATATACACATTCCGGGTTTCAACATATTTGACTTTCTTTTTGTTGTTTATTATTTCTACGTTTAAGCACGTTTGGAATCTTTAACTACCAATTAAATTCATCATTTCTGTTATGTCAATAACAAGCAATATACTTCAAGTAATTAGTATATATATACTGTATGCGTATATGTATTGCAAATTTACAATAGCTAGGCCAATTATAACATGTTTACGTAGTTGAGAAAATCTGAACTTAGTAATAAGTTAGGTATTCACCGGTGACTTGAAATGTTACAATCTCTTTTCGCAGTCTCCCTACCAGCTTTCAGCACCATCAATTACTTGAACTAGCTCTAATACCATGTATTATATATTTATATTATATACTAGGAAAAAAATTATTTAATCCCAAACTTTTGAGAAATTATCAAATTTTTAACTATATTTCAAAAAAAGGGTAAAATAAACCCTAACATCTCGAAAAGGTATTAAATTAGTCCCTCTCATTAATCAACTAACGGTCAAACCTAACAAATGACATGGTGTGTAAGGGTAATTTTGTCATTTTAGGGACTAAAAATGACTAAAAAAATTAAAAAAGCAATTAAGAATAAAGTTTAAGAACAAAATTTTTTTTAAAAAAAAAAAAAAAACTAGTGCACTAGACTAGAATACGGTGATGAATCACCAGAAAAAATTAAGAAACCGAAAAACAAAAAATTAATCCAATGTCAAACCAATCTATTCATCACTAGATTTTCATTATTTTTTTTTTTTAAGAAAAAGCGTAATCTGATGATGAACCAAATCGACTGATACATAACCAGATCGGCTGGTTAATCTAGTGATGAATTGGACGATCTGGTTCATCACCATATGAACCAGCCTATGTTGCGACGATGGCTATGTAAAGCCAGTGAAAAACCAGAACCAATGGCAGTGGGTTTGGCAGCGACCGAAGGCTACAGTTGTGGTGACGGCTGACGCTGAGCAAATAGAGGACCAGAACTAGTGACAGTGGATTTGGTAGCAACCAAAACCTACAACTTCTGTGATGGTTGACATTGAGCTAATGGAGGACCAGAACTAGTGGCGATGGGTTTACGGTTCTTATTTGTTTTAACTCACATTTTGACTGAAAATAACCCCTTGTTCATCGATCTATCAGCAACGATGATTCTTCAATCTTTTTTTTTTTTTTTTGGTTTTTTTTTTTACATTATCTTGTTTTGAATTGATTTTCATTGAATTGTTGATGGAGGAGATATTTAGGTTGATTTTATGGATGTTGTTTGCTTGATTGAAGATGAATATTGATGTGGAATGAGGTTGAAGATGAAGAATGGGTTGAAGATTGAAGATGATTTTTATCTTTTTAAATTTGTTTTATTTTAGGGTTTGATTTTAATTTTCTAAAAGAAAATTCCGTAGATATTATTTTATTTTGTTTTATTTTATTTTAATTTATTTTGTAAAGTTTTTTAATTTTTTGTGTTTAATTTTATGGGTGTTTAAGTAATATTTCGAAATATTATTGTAATTACGAGGGTATTATGATATTTTTATCCATTTTAATAGAGATTAAGGGTAAATAGTCTTTCCATATTTTATTGTTAAATTTGACCATCAATTAACTAATGGTAGAAACTAGTTTAACACTTTTTCGAAATGTTAGAGATGATTTGATTATTTTTTGAAACATAATTAAAAATTTAACCCTTTCTCAAAACGGAGGGACCAAAATAATTTTTATATAGTATACTATTATTTGTTTTAAAGCTAATTTGCACGATTTATTTTTTGGATACTTATTGAACATGTCTCACTTAGTAGTTTTACTAAGAGATTCTACTTGTATATAGCCTTTCTACGTATATTCTGATTTCTGGGTATATTACGCGAGCGTTCTGATTACCAGATCGCAAATTACATATAAAATATTGGTAAGAAGTCAACAGAAGTGATTGCACCAATTGTTTCTGAGTAGACTAAGTTTATTTAATTAAACACAGCTCATAATGTTCTCTCCTTAAAAATATGATACGTTGATAGAGGCAAGTGCACCAAACGGTGCTCTTTCAGGCCTATAAAAACCCTTGCATGTTTCCTTGCAATTAAACATAGAAGTCCTAAGTTGTTCATGTTAATATAATCGATCATGGCTCTTGTTCCATCTTTCTTAGTCTGTTTTTTGGCAGTTGCCGCTTTCTTGATCCCTATATCCACACAACTGAACTGACTGCAAATTTCTATGACAATGTGTGTCCTCAGGCATTGTCATCTGTAAGAACTATTGTTCAAAAGGCTATCGTGAATGAGACTCGCATGGGAGCTTCATTGCTTCGCCTCCACTTCCATGATTGCTTTGTCAATGTAAGTATTTGTAAATTCATAGAGGCCATGACCTCTTCTCACAAATCTGTGCAAAAGGGCCATTGCGATTTGTGGAGGTGGCAAAAACCTCGTTTATCCATTAAAAGATAAATTACAAAATTCAAATGTAAAATTCATTTTTAACCCAAAACTTATTTGAAATCAAACAAAGCTAAAAACAGTTCTTGTCATAGCCAGTTACTTTTTTCACCTATATTAAAAAATATAAAATTATTTTTTTGCTTTCTACACTATAAAAATATCATTTTATGTTAGCAACTTGAAAAAAAAAATGAAAGAAAAGAAAAAACTTTAAATAAATCATATCAGTTTTTTCAATTTTCACCATGCAAGAATTCAATTTGTGTTCAATTCTTTTGTTATTCTAATTTAGAGGCTCATGTCTATTCTATTTCTTAATAAATCTATCATATTAAAATTTTTTAAACATAATAAGAATTGTTTTTATAATGGATATCAAGAAAGTGTTTGATGAAATGTCTCAAAGAAAGCTCTGTTATATGAAACACAACAAAAGCAATTTATGAAACGAAGTCCAAATTAAAATTGATTTTTTTCTAATCTAAGAAACATATATTATCCAAATTATAGTACTACACTTTAAAAAAAAAAAAATTGATTACTTTTCGTTTTTATATATTTTATATTTGTTCAATAAGAAAACAACAACAAAAGTTAGAACAAAAATATTTATATGCATTTAAAATTTATTGATAGAACCCGACCTGGATTTCCTCTTATGAACCCAACGGTTTTGCCGGGCACCCCACGAAACCCTTCTGAAATCAAACTAATAAGATCCAAAATGATATCGTGGAGTGAACCCATAATTATGATGTTTTGCCAACATATGAATTATACATTTTAAAATTCTCTGATGAACCCAACAGTCCTACCGGACACCCCACGAAACCTTTCTGAAATCTAACTAATAAGACCCAAAAGGATGTCATGGAGTTAACCCATAACTATGATGTTTTGCCAACATATGAATTATACATTTTAAAATTCTCTTTCTAAATTTTCAAGTAGATTAAAATGTAAATTAAAGTATCATCCTCAATATCCAAATATCTAAATCGTGCGTGCATTCTCATAACATGAAAAATTTACAAAATGTGTTCATAATAAAAAATTCGCACAAACATATAATTGATATCCAAATCACAATGCTGATAAGTGGAATTATGTAGCGTCATCGATCGTCTTAACTCACCTGATCAAAACGAGGCAATTTGGTACCCTAGTCTCTTATTTCTACATCTGAGAGATTTTTGTAACATAAAATCAAAAACGTTATGAGCTACAAAACTCAATGAGTACATAAGTGTTTCTATTTAAATTTATCTTTTATATATATTTACCTCCCGAAAAACAATTTCTTAAAAACATTTTTCTTTAAAATAATTTATTTCTAAACAATTAGGTTTTATAAATTAACTTTAAAGATCCAAAAGCTTTCATAAAATGCTAAATTATTTTATAGTTTTCTAAAATATTTCTAAAACATTTTTCTTTCTAAAATTCGCTTTAATGGTATGCTTATCTTTCTAAAAAACTGCACTAATGGGGAAACCAAGGGAAGCTACAACCATATGAGTGGCTAGACTAGCTCCGCTCAGTGGGGAGAGTCACGTGGCGTAAAAGCTAGCATCGCACACCGTGATAAAGCTACAAAGATATCCCGCTACTACGTGGGGGAACTACCATCGCACATCGTATAGCGAGATAATACCCCATAAATGTAGAGGGTGACACGATAGACATGACAGACTTGATCCCCCTAATGTTAGCAAGACTAGCCCTCCCAACACTTGCCATATACTGCGAGATATATCGATTGGGTCTAAAGTTACAAAGTCCATCTATCTATAAACTTGGGTCGTTCACAAGTCTTTGAAACTCTTTTCTTTTTCTATAGCTCAATATAAATTCTTTTTCCTTCTATAAACGTAAAGGTGCTAAAAAAAAATGCATACCATCTCATCTTATAAATAAACTAATTCATTTCATGCTAGAATGTGAAATAATTTATAAGCTAAAAATGAATTTATGAAAATCTATAAAATATAAGTAAGATAAACTGAAAAGTATTTAATATTAAAAATGTTTTCACACTCACTGCTTGCTTTCCTATTCACTTAAATCACATCTCTAGCGACCTCCTCTAGCTCGTCTTTTTCACCTACACTTAATACAAACAAGATCTTTGCTTAGCATGCAAGACACTTCAATTCCAAGCCATTTCTATTATTTCTACCATTTATAATTTCACCCAAATTGCTATGGATTGCAGTACTGCTAGTCCAACTCGAGCTGCGAGCTCGTACCCTAGCTCGTCCAGCTTGTCCTTTCAGCGAGTTCTCACTTTATCTAACTCAACCCCGATTGGGGGCATAATCCTTCTTAACGAGCTTGCTCTGCTCGCCCCTTTGAGTACTGCTGCCTTAGGCTAGCTTGACCAAGCATCACAATGGGCAAAGTCCTCACTCAACTCGCTCTTAGCGAGCTCACGCTCCAATCTAACCAGAGCAGGGCTGAAAAAGGGCTGCGGGTATCTACAAGCTCGCATTCAACAAGCTTCCGCCCTAACTTACACGAGCTCACCTAATACCTCATTTTTAGGTTTCACGTCCTTACAAGCATTCTCACAACCTGACCTCATTTAGTTTCACATACATACTCTCAACAACATTTTATCAGCTTCATCACTCAAACCCAAGTCGCAACCACAACAGCTGGTACGATGTCATCTTAAACCATAAACAACTTTTCAAATCAAATTATTTCTTTAGCTACTTCACTTACCAGATTTCCTCCTCAACCTTTTGTCGTGCTTCCCACCTATTTGTTGCTTCAAATTTCTAGATCTATTTACAAAAATCTTATTAGAACAAATGCAGTCCACTGACAGCTCTTTGATAGATTTCTTACTAAAATAGAATCATGAAAACTTACTCTTACCACTTAATTCTTACAAGATCTGGCTTGATAATACTTATAGACTCGTTTTTCACCTCTTTCTTACTGAAAATCTCTTCGAAAATCGCTTGAACCGATGGCTATTCTTGTCTACCGACAGTTTCTCTCTCCTCTCTAAATTTTTCTTTCTTCAACTCTCTCTTTCTCCTTTTTCACAGCAAACTCTCACCACACACACTTATTTATAGGCGTGGGTTAAGTGTAACATTTACCCTTAAACTTCTTTAAATTTACGATTTTATCATATTTTAGAGAATTCTTCATTTTTCCCTAATGTCCTTGACATTTTATTTTATTTACGATTTTGCCATCCATTAGAAAAACTCTTTATTGCAACAATGCCCTTCAACTTTTTATAATTCAAATTTACTCCCGATCCTTTTGAAAATTCTATAAAATTTTAATTTCATCTTAGAATACTTTAAAATCCTTTTTATTATTTTATTAAAAGAGTACACACCAATACAGTACATTATTCTGTACAGATATACAATAATAGATTCGGGAGAGAGTATTACATTTATCTTGTCAATTTTTATTCATTCATTGATTATAAGTGAAAACTAAATTCCTTTGTTGTGATATTAATTTTGATTTTGTATAAATTATTAGGGTTTATATTGGGTGTAGATTTCAAAAAAATACGTTTAATTAGTTTGTTAATTATATAGTTGTGTCCTTTTTAAGTAATTGTATAATTTTTTTTTTTTGTTAAACCATGAACATGCCAAGAATTTTTTGGGTGGCAATAGAACCACCCTAAATCTAATGACACTCGTAACCAATTATTTGAATTTATTAATTTAGTCTTAAGTGATGTGTAGAATCATTACTTGTTTTACATCATGATAAGAGAGGATTTTAGTCATTCTTTTATTCGTTGCAAGCATTTATAGCACACTTTTTTTATATAAAAGTGAAAAACAAAAAGAAAAAAACTTTGGACACTAAAACTTTTTAAAAATAAACTACCTAGCAAGCCATCTTTTTTATTGTCCAAAAGCAAAACATATAATTTTGCCTTCCAAATTTAACCGTAAACTACCATATCTATCATATCTATCAATCAATTTGGCTTCCTACAATTCTTCCTGATCTCACCACTGGATCCAGTGAGAGGACGGATATCTCCCATCTTGATCATGGCCGCAGCGAAATCGATTTTGAATCTCTTAGGGTAGCTGCTATAATGCCTAACCAAAGAATCGGTGGAATCACCATTGAAGAGGACTTGATCAGAGTGGAGGAGACCCTTTTTTTTCAATAGGTTCTTGTAGTATTTGTTATCAAAAGCATTTGGAGTTTGAACATCTAATGGGGCCAAATTATCGTCTCCTAAATTCCTTGGACAGTTTGCTTGTCTTTTCTTGGCAAATGAACTCTTAATGTTGGTGTCATTGTCTATTCTGTCTCTGAAACTTGTGCACCTTGCTCGTCCAATAGTATGTGATCCTAGAGAATTCAATATATATTTTTAGAAAAAAAATACTACTATTAGCTGTTTTGTTTTTAATAATAATAATTATAGTTTTTTTAAAAAAAAAAAACAAAACAAAAAAAAAAAAAAGGGTTTGAGATTGTTTTGAAAAGAGTTTTTAAACTAAAAAATGATTACATTTACCGGAAGTTTTTTTTCACAATAGAAACAAATTTTTGATAAACATTAAAAATTTTAATATTTTTGTAGATTTATGTCATTTGCAGCAAAGAATCTGCGACAAAAGGAATTTCGCAATGGTTGGAACGTGTGTCAAATTTTATTACCATGATAATATTTATAACACTCATTGGATGCAAATTATAATATATTTCCTCCGTGACAAAAATATATATATTTTTTATAGTTATTTTGTATTTGTCCACTCAATGACATATAACTAATTAAAAATAAACAACATAAACATTAAAAGATAACTAAAGTTATAAGGGAGAGCCGTAGATATGTACCAGATAATGCAACCATGTCCTTGACAGAAAGGCCTTTAACTTTGAATCTGTTGATGAGATTGTTTAGTGTAGAAGTTGGAGGAGGCATGTCATTATTGGCAGCTGCAAAGCTAGCTGTTTTTGAATCCCTTCTCCCAAGCTTAACATCCCAACTTGGCCCTCCAAGCTGATCATGAATCATGTTTAAATATATATAACAATAATTCCATTTGTTTAATTTGAACACTATTTTAAAAGAAATTAATAAAGGTTTCAATAAATTTAAAAATTGGAGATTATTAATTAATTTAATTGATAAGGTATTTTGTTGTTGTACTTAAGTTCACAGTGATTAATTTTGGTATCGTCAAAATTGCTTTTAAGTATTTAAAATCGTTTCATTTGAGATAAAATATTTAAAATTGTTATTCAGCATATTTTGTAATATTTGGATGAAGATCTAACTAAGGTACTATTCTTTGGAAAAAAAAAAGTTGACCATTTAATTAATGATAGATACATTTTTAAATGTGTTTTAAATCATAAAAATAATCTAGATCATTTCTTTAAAGTATAAATTAGAATATAGGAGAGGCGGATATAAAAGATCAAATTAGACTCAAGGCGTATAGACATGAGAAATTTAGTAATGAGCCACCTCAACTTTGGTCAAATTTAATCCTTCTTGATAAGAATTTTAAATATTATAATTATAATATGTCTCAAATTTCAAAATTAAAAAGGCTTTTAATATTAAAAAAGTTTTATGTCTAAAAAATAAAAAAAAAAAAGCTTCAAAACACATGTTCTACTTCGATATTATATTTTATAAAAAACAGTAACTGTAGTTTCAAAAGTTAGGTTGATTTTGATTTTCACTTTTACAAAAAATGTTTTTGGGATAAAATACACTCCTGAGTGTTTATTTTTTCTAGAAAAAAAAATATATATACATTCATACATATATATATATATATATATATATATAACTTTTGAAAGCGCTCCTGGAAAAGGCTTTTTACGCATAGGCTTTTTAAATCACTTCCAAATGAAGACAATAAAAAGAAACATACAATTACAGTAGAGTCACGAGCAGCAATTGCTACAATATCAGCGCACGAAACAACTCCAGCACAGACTTGTTCAACCTTGGATTTGATTTGGTCAATAACCTCATACCCTCTCACCGAATTGTTATTTGGAACGGCAGTCTTCTCTCCTCTAAAAGAAGATGTGTCATCCAGGAGTATTGACGCATCACAGCCCTGTAACAAGCACAAAGTAATGTATATATATATACACACACATATAAGAAAATTTTACTAATTATAATATCCATTTCTATTATCTCAGAGTAATATATATAGAGAGAAAGAATTCCTGTGATCGATCGTTCTAATTTTTAAATTTTTAGAACCAAGCCATTCATTATGTTTCTATTGAATGAGAGTAAAAAAAAAATTTAAGAAAGATAATGTAATGAATAATTGAGATACTTGATTTTGACAATATAAATTTAAGATGCATTAACTATAAAAGTGATATACATATATACATAATTTAATTGTGATTGATCAACTCATAAGTGGTGGTATTATAAATTTATAATAATACTAACAATACAAATAATTTATTTTGTAAATGGGGCCTATCTTGTCTATGGTAGTGTCATTTTAATGATGAAATAAGATTGGAACTGCCCATAACCCAAACCTATGAAAACTTAGTCATTAACATTAGGTTGATAACATCTAATATGGTTTGATAGTAAAAATATTTATTTTGTTTGACAACGTTTTATGTTCAAATTGTTGAATTGAGGTGGTTCTAAAATAAGTTGAATAACTGATCTAAGCAGTAATTGTATGATTCTTATTTCGCATTTGTAGAAAAGTTCTAAATGTAAGAAGTGTGAAAAAATATCTTTCCTTACAAAGAAATGCAGAACATGTTTGGATAGATCTACATTTTCTTACCATGCATGTTTTTATCTCTTAGTGAATTAAATTAATGAAAATAAATAACTCTTTGACATGAAAATTTACTTTAAAAAACAAAAATTGCACATTTACTCTTAACAACTAAAACATTTAGCTATATTACTCAACCACTATCTTTGCTCCTCAATTGGAGTTATTGGATTAATTTTAATAATCACCCTTACAACTAACCCAAATACTCCAGTTAAGGGGTAAAGTTAGTGGCTAGGTAAGGTATTATCAAATCTGACAACTAATATTTGCGATTGGAATGAAATTAAAATGTAGATATGTGCATGCTATAAATATATATATATTCAAATTCTACTTAGTATGATTTTCTTTTTATGGGTAAAATCCATCTTGAAGAGCTACTATGTAACAATTACTTGTTAGTGTACAGAGACATAGATGAACTACCTGGACAAAACAGTCATGGAAGTGTAAACGAAGGAGAGCAGCACCCATGAAACGATCTTGAGCGACAGCCGATTGAACAATAGGCTTCACTGTACTAAAAATCTTTGGACAACTTTTCGAATAAAAATTAGTCGCGAGGTAATGAGCAGAACAACCCCCCGTAGACAACACAAAGATAAACACTAGTCCAACATTAACCAAAATTGAGAATGACAAACAAGAAGAAGCCATTTATTTAAAAAATTCAGAGAAACCCCTTTGTCGACGGTTAGAAACCTTTTAAGAATTTTCTTTTCTCTTTGGCTTCTGGTGAAGATGGGGAGTGTGCTAAGGACATGAGATATCGGGCTAACTATTAGGGTTATATATAGGACAAAAAATATCTTTTATTTATTTATTTTTTGACTCCAACACTTACTTAATAGTTTAAGTTTTATTAAGGCTAAGGCAAGTGCACTGAGAAAATGCCTTAATTGGATAAAAAACTAAATTTTTTGTTGTTGTTTGAACTCATAAATGTTTTTAAAAGTGATTTTTTAATTAATTTTATGTTTGAATTTGTAAGGTTGTTTAAATTAAAATTTTAAGTACAAAAAATTAAATTAAATCGAAAAAGAAAAACGATTTGAAAATCTAAAAAGGGGAAAAGTACAAAAAAAATAATAAGTCTTACACGAAAACGCAAGGATATTTTATTCAAAATTTAGTTTAGCTGTTAATAAAATTTAACTATTAAATTTGTGATATTCTTATAAATTAAGCATGAAATAGTTTTAGTTATTATATATGTATGTGTGTGTGTTCGAGAGAAACACTGTTTTTTTATTTTTTATTTTTATTAGAGTAAATATATGCGAAGAGTTAAAATAGGATTTTGATTGATTGATTTTTTATTGATGGTTTTAGTTATTTTTATATTCAAAAATTTAAATTAATAGAAAATGATCTAATTACAATATCTAAAACTTGATGTTAGCATATGACATGTCCCCTTATACGTAATGTGATATATGACAGATATCATATATATACTAAACGTCCATTATCGTTATAATATGTGTTACAAAAATTAGAGATAAAGAGGGAAAAAATGGTTTGAATCAAAGATTTTTAAACTCTGATGCTATATTAGTTATCATCAGATTTAAAAATTTAAATTAATATGAAATGATCCATGATAATATTTAAAATTTGAAACTTTCGTAGGACAGATAAAAAAGTGAACCCAAAAGCCAGCAAATGTGAAATTAACTGGGCGAACAGTAGATTGTTTGTGCATGTGATAGCATCGTAGGCATCCATATTAGTCAAATTAAGGGGTCCACTAAGAGACATATGCTTATTATTATTCTTATTATTTTATAAAAAAGTAAAGCAAAAAATTGGATTTCGTGATGACCTGCCATGCATCAAGTGACAATAACGAACTTAGACGTCTTGATTAGAAAGTTCCAAGGCCTTTTTTTTTTTTTTTTAATAAATATATATAATTTTGAAACAAAAGTAAAAGAAAGCAGCCAACTAAGAAAATTTGAATTATTGAGTTGAATGATACAACCGATTATTTGTTACGAAGTTTTTAATTTTTCTTTTTGAACCTCTAACACTAAGTCAAATAACTGTTAAGATCTAATTATGATAGGTTTCTATTGCATGACCTGAATAACTATTCTTAGAAGCGAGAGAAGTTGACTCATATTATTAGTGGAAAAATTATAATTAACTTTGCATGGTTGGCTCTTGTTGACCGTCTCCGGACTCAGCTTGATGGTAGGAGTTGTCAACCCAAAAAATATATAAGGTTGAGGGTTTAACTCCGGATGCGACCTCAAGAGGTCAAAAGGGTTGCCCGGGATGGTCTTCACCCCCGGCTCAGTATGGTCTTCACCGCCGGTCCCGTACAAATCGTTCCATAGACGAGGTTCCGACCCCCCGGGTGTTGATCGATTCCGATCGTCAGCAGCTCTCAAACCTGTTCCATTCGTACATTAGAATGCCGGTCAAATAGGTTGATGTCACCACACCAATATACTTTGAAGCGTTATGAAGAAGTTTTTGGTCTACGAAATTTACAATATCAAATTTTGTATATCATGAAGAGAAGAGATAGAAAGGAGGCTGATAGGGGCCATATACCCTCTTATCCAAGAACAATTTACACTTTCTATTTTTAATAATTTAATTTTATAAACATACTTGACTTTAGAGACTTATGTTATATAAAATTTAATTTGTATATGTTATAGCACACTATTCATATCTTATTGATGTCTGTTTAATCATAAATTTATGTTTACTTTTGTATACTTTTAAATGTTTATTTATGATAATTATAAATATTAATATTCCTGTAAAAACTTATAATATAATACTTTACACAACCTTTTTTTCTTTAAGAAGAAAAAGTTTTTAGTATCTTCATGCTAGATATTTGAGTTTGGGTTTGATAACTTAATTTTGATATGTTAGCACATTTAATTTTTACTAACCTAAAACTTAAAATTTTCTTTTGAGCCCACTAAAATTTAGTAGTGAATATGTAATATGTTTTATTTGAATACCCTAGTATGTATATATATATACACACATATAATCTGAAAGTGAATTCTGTATATATGATTCACTTTTAGATTAGCTTGAATGATTTTCTTCTTAAATTTAGTCAAAAGGTTTTAAGATTTCAACAATTTGAAAATTATAGGTCTGTTTTATTAAAGCTTAATTCTTTGTTTTTTTATTTTTTATTTTTATTTTTTTAATGGTGGGAGAGAGGGATAAAATTCAGCAAAACTACCTATACCTTATATTCATTTTTATACTAACATCGGCTTTTGCATCAAGAGTTTAAGTGGAAAAGGAAAGTTTTGTATTTATGCAAACTATTCGTTTTTATTTGTAATTTTGATAAAAATTGTTTATATACAAACAAATTGAATTACCTTTTTCGATCGACACTTGATATTCAATCAGTGAAAATATGTAGGTTTCTAAGATAAAAACAAAAGTACAATAATTTCTTACCTGTGATTTACATTAAAATGAAAATAAAATAAAAATAATATTACTATCAAACAAAGTAACGTGTCACTCTCGTATGCCTCCTCATCCATCTTGATTTTGATGTGTGCGGCCGAGGAATCTTGACGAGAGTCACGGAGCAATGGAGCAGTAATGATGACTAGCACTAGTAGACAACAATGAAAAGAAATTGAAAGATTGATTTTACTCTCTTTATTAATTGTCGGACCACAAGTGTCTTCTTTTGGACAAAGGAATATTATTATTGAGCATGAGGGAATCTGTAGTTAGCCAGTCATACATCAAAGTCCCTCGCAGCTTAGAATTAGGACACCAATTTTCAAAAACTTCCATCGAGCTTTTATTTTGTTTTCACCTTTTAAATTATTAAAATCATCAATTAAATTCATCTATTACATTTCAATTAAATAATTTTTTTTTTTAAAAAGAATATAATTAATAAATTTAATTGATAATCCCAACAATCTAAAAATTAAGATATATTGATCATAAAAATTCGAATATATATAAATAATGTTTAACTGTGAAATCCTGCACATTATGTATATGTATATCCTAATTCTCAAGTGTAAACATTTTTTTCATATCTACATTATGTGCACTTTTATGATGAGTTTTTTAGGTGAATATTATAGTAGTCAAAAATTCTCAAGCCCAAAACTTATTGAGATAGATTAGCTCATATGATGACCTAGTCAGGCTAACAGCCCAATGCATGTTACAAGTGGATAACCCAACAACTAAGTTTATCTCTTTAAATGAGAGTTAACCGTTTTTAATGAATTGTAACAGACGTTCTAATAAAACTCTATAAGAGACATCATAATAAATCTTATAACGGACATTGTAATAAACTCCATAACTGATATCTCATAAACCATTACATTAAACTCTGTAACCGACATATCATTAATCATAACATTAAACTTTGTAATTGACATGTTATTAACTATGACATTAAACTCTGTAACTGATATGCCATTAATCATTACATTAAACTCTACAACTGACATGTCATTAACCATGACATTAACTCTATAATAAGTTTCCATGACACATTTTCTACTTGTAAATAGAGGCTTCATCAAAAGATAGAAGCATCCTACCTCTCTTGCTTATCTCTTACAAGCCACTTAAGATTTATTCTTCTTTCTTGTGTTCTCATTTTTCTACTCCAAATTTAAAATTCCTCTATGATAGATTTAGTATCGTAATATGGAAGTGCATGTCTAGGAAAGGTTCTGACTAGAAAAGACTTGATATTTAACTATGTCTATTATGACCGATTTCTCTTTCCTGGGAACTTACCTGGTGCACTATTCACAATCTACTTGCACTGTTATATTATATGGTGTTTTGCCCACTGACACTCAATATCCTAGTGTTCTTCTAGTCTTTAGGTCAAGATGGTCAATGCTCCGATAGTCTTCAATCTTTCCCCTTCTCTGGCATACTCCCTACAGTTTGACGACGCTTTGCAATTACCGTATTGTTTTACATTTCAATTAGTTTATTGACTTGAGTATCGGAGTGTCTTCAACTAACACCTTATCGGTGTCAAGATTACCCGCGTTCTCTTTATTTGATTTGTGCAGGATACAGTTTGCTGAGTTCCAAGAAAGTTAATCGATAAGGCATGTTCAAAGTCAATATATTGTAGAATTCACTCACTACAGTTTGGCGCTGTCTGTGGGAAATCTAACAACCCAATCCAATGCAAGTCGAATAAATTTATGTAGTATAATGATAAATATATCTTGAAAATCTTAAAATCACTTACGAAAGGTGATATTCTTTCCTTGAATTGGTTTTACTTTTGAACCACATGATGTCTAAAGTTAAAACATAGTCTCAATTCTATTACAAAAAAATTATTCAATGCGCATTCCAAAAATTAGATCTAACATCTTGAACTCTCAAATCATGCATGTAATTTTTCAACTGTATCTGACTTGAGCCTTATACTTTTGAATGAGGTTTTACAGATGGTTTATAGCTTCTATGTTAAGATTTTTAACTATGTTACCTTTTTAGATTGTTTTTGTTAAGTCTAATTTTTATATTACAAATACTCTAATGAACTTGATTATCTAATTATTCAATATCCACTTGATATGTTTAGGATTTTTCATTTTTGTGAGAGATTGCATATAATTTTATTAAATGGAGGGTCTTCCTCTTTAGCCTTTCATAAATCATGCTAAACAAAGCTAAGCATGTCTTTTTCATGTCTCAGAGTAATAATATACCACAATAAATTGTAAGTCAATGTTTGTGAACCTTACTCTTTAATGGCATTCTACCTAAAAATTCCCCATGTTTCCTATAAATTTATCAACGCATTAAAATCTTATGTTATCATTGTCGTTGCCATCGAACTTGATTACCACTGTCATATTCTCAAAGATGTAGTGTCAATTATTCAATGATAAATTCGTAAGGCAAGAATTATATACTTGATTTCTATTTAGGTTCTTATAGCCCTTTGAAAGATTTTTTGAATGAATAAACTTTTGGGAATTTAGTTTGTTTTGTCACCAAATGTATCTTTTTATGAATTATGAATAATTTTGCTATTGAGAACTATTGTTCAACTATAGTACAGTGGATTATTGGTCATACCAACATGGATCACTATGTGTTTGTGTCCACGACATTGCTCTAGTATGACTATAAACTTTCTCCTTGTAGTTAACAATAACATTATGGAAGGAAGCTAGATCTAACAATAATCAAATTATAAAAGTTTAATTGCCTACTTTAATTATGTAGTAAAATGGAAGTATAATTAATACAATTAATTATACATAATATTTTTGAATTTCAAAATCTTCGATAGTATCTTCTGCATGAGAAATGAGAAGATATACTATTGCACTGATTTGCTACAAATTTCTTCATCATAAAAGCAATCATCTATAAACTTATAAGACAATGAGGCTATATACAAATAAGGTTCACTAATCGATTTCTTCACTTGCACAGTGGTGCTAAGTCGACCATATTTAATATATATATATATATATATATATTTATTTATTTATTTGAAATTCGATCCTTGTTTGAAATTCAATCCACGGGACTTCACTGGAGACAAGTGCATCAACGCTTGGGTTTTAGTTAGTTCCACCTCAATGTCTAGTAAATCCAATGTTAGACTCCATAAAGATCTAGTTAGAAATACGACAGTCGACCACATGCTTCTAGATGACTTATATTCAATAATGCAACATCATGAATATCTTAGGAGTTGAAAAATACTCTGGTTGACCAAACAACAAAACATGCTCTTGCAACTCTTACAAAATAGTTATCCCTTTTAGTTGATGCTTGGATTAAACCAACCTGAAGGGAAATAGGAGAGTAGTCAAGTTTGTAGATATTAGTTCCTACATGCAAGCTGGGGACATTCGATAAGATTTCTAATTTAAAATTCTTATATTTTTAGTAGTTACTGACTCGAGCTTTGGAGGATCCTTGACAAATTAAGGATCACTCTAACAATTTATGATATAGTTATGCAAAATATAAGCCTATATTCATTGCCACTTCAAGCAATTATTTCTGAGCTTCTCAAAGGGACTAACATTTTGCAAGTATATACTTCTTTTACCTTGTTAGTTTTTATCTCATTGGGTTTTACAAACAAGATTTTTAATAAGGTCTACCAAGGGGGTTTATCAAACAAAGATCAACACTTATTCTTGTTAATTAATAAAACCTTGGCCCCGACCAATAGTTTTTCAATAATAAGTCCACCATGACGATCAACTTATGGTTCAAGAAGGACAAGACATCACCCAACCTTCGCTACACAGACAAGTTAGTGGTTCAATGGGGACATGACAACATCTAGCCCCTACCATGCTCTTTCAAAAGTCATTCCCTGCGAGCACACTTTCAAAAGTCATTTTTCATGAACGCACTTTCAAAAGCTGTTATCTGTGAATGCCCTTTCAAAAGTCATTTCCCATGAATGCACTTTCAAAAGTTGTTCTCAACGAACTCACTTTCAAAAATCGTTCCCCTCTAACGCTTTTCAAAAGTCGTTTTTTGTGAACAACCTTTCAAAAGTTGTTCCCCGTGAATGCACTTTCAAAAGTCATTTCCCGCAAACGCACTTTCCAAAGCCGTTCTCGATTAACGCACTTTCAAAAGCCGTTTCCCTCGAATGTCTTTTTAAAAGTCGTTCCCTATGAATGCCCTTTCATAAGTCATTCCCCATGAATGCACTTTCAAAAGTTGTTCTCTACGAACACACTTTCAAAAGTTGTTCACTCTGAATGCCCTTTTAAAAGTCATTCCCTATGAACTCACTTTAAAAATCGTTCCCCACGAATGTACTTTCAAAATTCATTCCCTGTAAATGCACTTTCAAAAGTCATTTGACATGAATGCACTTTCGAAAGTCATTCGCACTAAAGTCGAATGCACTACTCAATCTACCATTTGCACTAACTCAAGACTAAACACACTCACTGTTCTTTATAAACACTCAATAAGTCATTCGTATTAATACAAAAGTTGAATGCATTCCTGGCATACTTGACAAGCCCTTTTATAACAACATTTTTCGGCTCTTGGACTACTAGTATCAAAGTAGGAGTTGTCTCTAAGTTTCATACTTCATATGATGAAAGTATGATTTGATCGACAAACATTATTTTGATTTCTTGTTTGACAATTCAAGCATCAATAGGATTAACATTCTCTCTAGTTACACCATCTACTCTGTCACCTTTAGTTTCTTTAGCAATTTCATTAGCCACATAATCCAAGCTTTCCACTGTGTTAATCTCTACGTCTTAAGCTCTAGGGTCATCCTTTTTTGGCTTGATTCAAAGTGCTTTCCAGTTGTCAACATACTTCTACACCTCTCAATCCTTAAGGTTTCCCCACTAGTTCTTCTTCAATTGACTCTTTCTCAGTTCGCCACTTTTTTGCTTGATAGCTCATCATCTGTTCCAAATTAGTTACCTTATCATTGGTCACGAATGCATTCTTCTCTGCAATGGATTTAGCTTTCATTATAGCATCCTTTACCTCCTCGACATCCTCAAGCTTATTGTTAATAGTCTAAGCTTCTCAATTTTTTTTGTCCATTTCCTTTCTAGGCTTTTCTGCTTCGGGAATCAATGCTTGTTCGATAGATATATTATCAACTTGGAAACAATGTTCGAAAGTCATAATGACAAATGCGAATATTAAATCTCAACATCGCCATAAAAATATTGGTCTTAGGAAGCCCTTCGAACTAACATCGAATGCATTCATATTGCAATGTGCAAACAACAAATATATTTCCAATCACCTAAGCGCTCCAAAAAGTGCTTTACAAAAAATCCTATTCAACTATTTCTTAGATTATAAATATTTAAATTTAACAATTTAAAAATAGTGGATACAGAACGCTACTGGGACATGTGTTCAGTCCAATCAGTTAAAGCGATGCCTATCACAATGATTAGTGAAACTATCTCTGTCCACATTAAGTATATATCTATTGAAATCTTGTGTCCTAATGAGCCAGTCGATTCTTGAGATTGATCAACATGGCAACACCAAAGGTTTAATGTCACTTTAAATTATCCAACTATGACATTAGATGACTAATTGAGTCACAAGTCTGTAACACCCTCTCCCAAGTTCTATTGTATCCTTGTACGGAATAAGATAATTTTTGTTTATAAAATAATAAAAAGGATTTTTAAAGTATTCGAAGGTAAAATTTAATTTTTATAGAGTTTCTGAAAGGATTGGGAGTAAATTTAAATTTTAAAAGTTGATGGGTAATTGGTATAAATAAAAGATTTTTATAAGAATGACAAAATTGTAAATAAAGAGAAAAGACAAGGACATTGGGAAAAAATGAAGAACTCTCTAGAATCTGGTGAAATTGTAATTTTAAAAAAGTTTAAGAGTAAAAAGAGTGTTTGGCCCACGCCTATAAATAGGTTAGTGGGGTGAGCATGTCGGCAGAAGAGAGAAAAAAAAATCCAAAAGAGAGAAAACATGGTCAGCAAAGAGGGGGAAGACAGATTCTCAGTTGTTTAAGTCAGATCTCTGCCATTTTTAAAGGAAATCAAGCTACTGAAAGGTGAAAGACTGATTAAGGAACCAGATCTGGTAAGTAAAGAGGTAAGATCAAGATTTAATGGTTTTCTTTTGGTAAGAAATCTATCAAGTGCTATTAGTAGCTTTGCATCTGTTCTAATGAGATTTCTATAAATAGATCTGATGATTTGAAGCAGTAGGCGAGTGGAAAATCAGGGCAAGAGACTGAGAAAAAACCTAGTAAGTAATGTAGTTGAGAAATGATGATTGATCTGTGGTAGTTTGATTGTGCTTTAGAATGATTGAGTTCCGTCGCACAACCTGTTGTGGTGTTGCGACTTGATTTGAGTGAATGAAGCTGATAAAATGTTGATTTGAAGTAGTTTGATTATTGCCTAGGACGTTAAGTTTTCAGTTATGAAATTGTTGAGGTTGCGGCCTAGGGTGATGAGAAGAGTCTGGTGAAATATTGTTGAATAAATATATGTGAAATGAGGTTGAGTTGTGTTAATGTTTGTAAGAATGTGATATCTAGAAAAAAAGGTGTTAGAAGTGAGAATGCGTGAGTAGGGTTGGAGCTCGCTAGGAGCAAGCTCGGTGATACCAGTAGCCTCATTTAGTGCTGGTCGCCTAGGGAGCAAGCTCGCAAGGAGCGAGCTGGGCAATGCCCGTCGCTCTTCATCGTACCAGTTCGAGCTAGATTAAGCTTTTACGAGCTGAACAGGGCCCATGGACCAAGTTGAGTTAGAAGAAGGGAGTAGCTCGGTAAGAGAGTAAGTTGAGCGAGCTCGCTCAGATGAATACCCACAATCCAAGCTAAGCTGGTCGAAGTGAGAGCTCGCTGAAAGGAGTAAGCTAGGCAAGCTGAGGTGCGAGCTTACAACTCGAGCTGGACTGGCAGTGTAATGCAGTCTGTGGCATCTTGGTCGAGATTATAAGTCATAGAGATAATAGAAGTTGTAATGTCCTACGAGCTAAGTAAATATTTCATGTGTGATTAGGAGTAGGTGAAGAAATGAGTTGAGGAGGTCGCTGAAGCAGAAGCTGCAATTAGATTGGGAAGCAAGCAATGAATGTGCAAACATTTTATTAAATGACTTTCAGTTTATTATGAAATAAGTTTTAGCTTTTTATTATTCATTTTAGCCTATAAATATTTTTATATTCTAGTGTGAGAATAAATAGTTCATTTATAATGTAGTATGCATCATTTAACACTTTTTGTGTTTATAGCATAAAAGAGAAATATGATTTAAATTATAGAAAGAGAAAAAGTTTTCAAAAACTACTGGATGGCTCAAGCTTATAGATAGATAGACTTTCCAGTTTTAGACCTGACCGGTATACTCCGCAGTGTACGGTAAGTGTTGAGAGGGCTAGTCCTATTAACATCGGGGGGAGCAAGTCTATCATGTCTGTTGAGTCACCCTCCACACTTATGAGGTATTATCTCGCTATACGGTGTGTGATGGTAGTTCCGCCACGTAGTAGCACGATGTCTTTGTAGTTTTGTCACGGTGTGCGGCACTAGCTTTACTCCACGTGACCCCCTACATTGAGCAGAGCTGGTATACTCATTCATATGGTTATAGCTTCCATTGGGTTCCCCATTAGTAAAAACCATAAAATTATTTTAGCACTTTATGAAAATATTTTAGAAACATCTTAGAAAACCATAAAATTATTTTAGCACTTTATGAAAACTTTTATAACTTAAAAATGATTTTATAAAACCCGAGTATTTTTTTTTTTAAATAAACTATTTTAAAGAAAAATGTTTTCAAAAATGTTTTTGGGAGGTAAAATTTTAATAAAAGATAAATTTAAATAGAATCACTCGTGCACTCACTGAGCTTTGTAACTCATAACGTTTTCGCTTTTATGTCACAAAAACCTCGTAGGTGCAGGAAGGAAAAATCAGGGTACCAGTTCACCACGTTCATACTAGGTGGGCTCGACATTCGACAATACTACATGCTCATTTTTGTATACCTTAAGCTCGAAGATTTATCATGTGTTATGCACACATTTGATTTAAATAAATTTAGTAGAACTTTTTATGTTCTAGTAATGCATGCATATTTTAAACTCTTGAATGTTTGAGATATTATTATTACGTTTTGAGAATTGGTTTATTTTAAATTGAATGCAAGATTTTATAATATATGATTTATGATTTATATGTTTAGCAAAGTATTTATAGTTACAAGGTTTGCTCCATGGCATCCTTTTTAGCCTTATTAGTTAGTCATCGAAAGGGTCTCGTGGGGTGCCCGGCAGGACTACCGGGTTCATTAGAGGGAATTCAAGTCGGATCCTGTCAGTTTAGTATTAGAGCCAGAGTTTTAGAAGATTTTTAGTAAAGGCTTTCCGAATATTTGTTTTCAGATAAATTTTTCAGAAATTACCTAAAGATTTCAATAATATGATTTTAATATTCATTTCATACCTTTTATGACTAAATTTCACAAAATCATGCGTCGTCAAGGTCGCCCATCTATTAGGAGAGAACCCGCTCAAGTACCTACACGAGAGGGAGGACATGTTGACGAGTTTGTCAACGTGCCTATACATCAGACCCGAACAAGACCTTCGCGATCTGTAGAGCCAACAGTTGGGAATATAAATGTAGAACAGCTAGTTCAAGTTTTTACAGCGACATTTTATTAGCTGCGAGAGTTAGGGGTCTCCATCGAACGCGCTCGGAAATTGGGCGCCAAGCCTTATGATGGGACTGGTGATTTGGAGTGTGCGCTATCATGGCTAGAGACTAATGAAGATATTTTCCAAGTTATGGGTTGCTCCGAGGACTAGATGGTAGCGTTCTCAGCCTTCCTACTGAAAGATAGAGGTAAAGACTTGTAGAAGGCCATCCAGATGCGGAACATAGCTGGAGTGTCTTGGGTACTATTCAAGCAAGAAGTCATGGATAAATTTTACCCGAAGAGCTACCAAGATGCAAGGATTGAAGAATTTTTCAATCTGAAATAGGGTAACTCATCAGTGGCAGACTACGAAAAAAGATTTTCAGAGCTGGTTCGTATAGTGCCATTCATAGTGAACGACAAAGAATCGAAAGCCAAGAGACTCGTAGTGTAAGCCCTCACCCAGATTTATTATTTTATGATAATTCCCTTCACCTAGACTTATTATCTTATAGTATTAGAAATCTTCGAATTGAGTTATGGTCGCATCGTATGCCTCCAGTAATACTATTTGAGGTTCATTATATTTTCATATTGCAAATCGGATGTCGTTTGATTGACCCCGGTACGATTAGAAAGTGATTAGCATTTATTTATATGTTAATCAAGCGAGGTGAGCTCACGAAATAAAGTAAATGATATTTTTTTAATTCAACCAATGAGAAAAGAGATAAGTGGCATGAAAAGTAATGGTTATGGAAGTGCCACATGTCATCTAATGAATGGTTGGATAGATAAATGGATGAGAAAATGACAAGTGGACCAATAGAATTAAAAAGTATAAAGTTTTGGGTACTAGTAAGATTATTGAAAGTTTGAGGTTATTAAATGAAATTTCTTGAGGGATTCTTTTGTAATTGAGCATTAGAATATATAAATAAGTGTTTTGTCTTATTTGAGACCATTTTTGGTTGTGAAAGAAGACAGATCCGTGAGAGAGAAAGAGAGAAAAGCCGAGAGAAGCATTCCCGTGCAAGAAAAAGAGGAGGAGAAAAGAAGGAGATCCAGGTGGAATTTCGTCGCGGTTTCTTCACGAAAATTGTTCCTTATCACCTCATCTAACTACCCGCAAATTTGAAGTGAAACGATCGCCTATTCGGTGAGTTATGTCCGTTTAAAGTTTGTAGCTTTCTTTGAAAACCCATTCTCTCTTTTCATTATTTTTCAAAATTGAGTTTAAGGATGATGAGAGGGAGTTGGGGAGATGATTTTGGTATGATTTGTGAGTAATTTGGTGGACTAAAATTGGGTGAGAGAGAGAGAGAGTCTAGGCCAAAAATGGGTTTTTATGGGATCCGAATTCATTTTCGATTCTAAGGCTTTAGATGGAAATTATAGAGGTTAAAAAATAATTTTTTAAAGTTAGATTTCGGAAACGAAAGGTTTAGGATCGATTTTGGAGATAAACGGACGAGTTGAAAGGCGTTTTCCGAAACCCTTGTAAACGCGTTCGTTTAATCTTCGAAATCGTTTATTCTATCATTGTTGAGTGTTAGAATAATAGCAGATTGATTGTGGAAGTTATCGGAAGTCCGAAGTGAAAAATAAATTTTATTAGTAAGCAATATTAGTAAACGAAATCAAGTGAATTTCGTTCCAAGCTTTCGACGACGAAATTAAGTATTCTGAGATACTTCTAAGAAAGAATAAATAGGATTTACGTAGAGAAATCGGATTTTGAAAACCCCGATTGAATAGAAATCGAGATTCGGAAGTTTAGACATTAAAGGGTATTAATAGAAATAAATGAGATCTTTATTGATTTTAGTGTTATTTGAATAAGTTAAATGACCCTAAATGGATATTTGATGTTCTAGGGTAAAAGCAGAAAGCCCAGGAGGCATTCAGAGGAGCATCAGATTTTATCCGAGGGTGTATCGTGAGTAGAAATCCCACCTCACAAAATGTAGTTATCATTAAAGTTTAATTAATGATTATTTATATTTATTATGCTATTGTAATTAAATTGCATATTATTGTTCTATCAATATTCTATTATATGAGTTTTAAGTTAAGTATGTGTTTATGTAATGAATTATCGAGAATTAACGTTTTTAGGTGTATCGCCTTAAAAACGAGTTTACTTAAGAATATTGAGAAAAATAATTTTTATACGTCGATGGATTACCCTAGCCCCAGTTAAGCACCCAGTAGAATGCTCTATACGTGCATGGTAGATGTGAGAAAATACTAACTAAGAGAGAGAGAGTTAGTTGAGCGACCCTCTGCACGTATAGGGTAGTATAGTTCAAACCAATTGCGTAGGGGTAACGCGTGCCCAGAGTCGCGCATCGGTGACTGCATCGGGTAGATTCCCTGATTCCTAGTGGCTAGCTAGAGATTTATGCGGCCACGACAGGAGTAGTTTCCCTGGGTTACCATCAAGGCGAGAAATGAGAAAGTTTTCGAAAGAAATTCAAATTGAATTTCAGAAACAGTTGTATTTGAAAGACTAAAAAGTATTTCAGAAAAATACTTTAGTTTATGAAATGGTTCAAAGTTTATCTCACTGAGTTATACTCACCATTTAGTTTCTATGTGGTTTTTTTTTTAAAATGTTCTCTTAGGTACAGGAGCGAGTCGTCCAGCAGGCGAGGCTTAGATTGACGCGCAGAGAGACTGACGGACGACTACACCTCATTGTATAGCTCATATTTTGTCATGCATGTGTTGTACATAAATAAAATTGTAAATGATGTAAATTATGAACGTAAATACTAGTTGTTAGATGCACGTTTTGTGAAAATGTTTTTAAAACAAAAATCTAGAATTTCCATCCATTTCATAATTGTGACTGGATATGTTGTGGTTGGTTTTGGATGAGGGCCAGAGGCCCCTGGTAGTGGAGATTGTGTGCCATAGAAGTGTCTTTAAATTGCTTTTGAATTTACAGGGTGGCCTAGTTCAATAAACAACCGGCATGCTGCCGGATTTTCGTTAGAAAAAGGAAAATTTTTACCTTGGCCACCAATTAAACGATTTAGAAAATGAATCTAAAGTGAGTCTGGGTGCTCCGGTAGGACTTCTCTGAGCCAAAGCTAGGGTTCGCTGGAGCTCTATCGGAGTGTTACGGTATCCTTCACGGGTCCAGAGTAGGGATTCGGGAAGGGTCCCGTCACGTAGTAAGCTTAAATCCAAAGATCAGAGCTTACGTAGTTTCAGCCATCCATACACAGTACGGAGAGTTAGTGGAGACAGTTGTCAGAGTGGAAAGAAGTATTGAAACTATATCGAGGCCCAAGAGGACGATTCAGAAATGCGGTTGAACAGATAATTTTTCAAGAGAACCTAGCAAGTTCACCAGAAGTGGAGAGTCATCCTCCAGATCAAATAGTCGAAGATCAAGCCAAGGGACACGATCTAGTCAGGGCTCTGTAAAGCAATCAATAAACACCAGAAGTAGCAATGAGAATTGGAAGAACTGGCCTATGTGCAAGAATTGCAGAAGGATGCATCCGGGCAAATGTTTCAGAAGTAGCATCGAATGCTATAGATGTGGACAAGAATGCCATTTTAAGAAAGATTGTCTTAATCTAGCTTCAGGCTAGTGGAAGCTGAAGATTAGATTAGAGGGGCTTCCAAGTTAGAGGGACCACCAGTTTCGCCCAGCCTAGTAGAGTATTAGGTAGGGGTGCACTATCCGGAAGCTAGCTAGGTAGACCACGCGCTCAGGCCAGAATGTTCGCGATGACCTAATAGGAGGCAGATGCTACCCTAGAAGTCATGACAGGTATTATTTCCGTTTTCGATCATGACACATATGCATTAGTAGACCCTAAGGCTACCCATTCTTTCGTGTCTAGAAGGTTTGCTCAGATAAGTGGTATTGAACCGGAACCCTTAGATTGTAGTATGATAGTGTCCATCCTTACGAGGGATTCCCTTCAAGCAAAAAGAGTATTCCGGATGAGTATATTAATCATTGAAGGTAAGGAGTTCCCGGCGAATCTGATTGTATTGGACATCCATGACTTCGATATTATATTAGGAATGGATTGGTTGTCCATGTATCGTGTTTGGGTAGATTGCTACCAAAAAGAAGTTAGATTTCCCAGAGTCGGAGAGCCGGATGTTATTTTCTATAGAATACAGAAATTGCTTTCTACCAGCATAATATTAGCAATAGAGGCTAGTAAGATGCTTAGGAAGTCATGTCAAGGATACTTAACCTATGCAGTGGAAGAGAAGTATGATGGAGTGAGATTGGATGATATCCCTATGGTCCGAGATTTTCCAGATGTGTTTTCGGAAGATCTTTCAGGCTTGCCTCTATATCGATAAATGGAGTTTGAGATAGATTTGATTCCAGAAACTGAGCTAATCTTCATCGCACCGTACAGAATGGCTCTAGCAGAGTTGAGAGAGTTGAAAGTTTAGATGGAAGAATTATTGAATAAGGGATTCGTTTAACCCAGCCATTCGCCTTTGGGAGCTCCAATGTTGTTCGTTAAGAAAAAGATGGGAGTTTGAGACTATGTATAGATTATCGACAGTTAAACAGGGCGACGATATGGAATCAGTATCCGCTCCCGAGAATCGATGATTTATTCGATCAGCTTCAGGGATCCAGAGTATATTTGAAGATTGATCTGAGGTCAGGTTATCATCAATTAAAGATTCGTGAAGAGGACTTCCCAAAGACTGCCTTCAGGATCAGATATGGGCATTACGAGTTTCTAGTCATACCATTTGGATTAACTAATGCCCCAGTAGCTTTTATGGACTTAATGAACAGGATCTTCATGCCGTATTTGGATAAGTTTGTGATAGTGTTCATCGACGATATCTTGGCATATTCAAGCAGCTATGAGAAGCATGTGGAACACTTCCGGATCATATTACAGACCTTACGAGAGCACCAGCTGTATGCAAAGTTCAGTAAATGCCAGTTTTGGCTAAACAGTGTCATTTTCCTAGGTCTTGTAATATTAGCTGAAGGTTGGAGACTGCCTATTAACGTTACCGAGGTTCGGAGTTTCCTCAGACTGGCAGGTTACTACACTAAATTCGTAGAGGGGTTTTCTAAAATAACAACACTGACCAGATTAACTAGAAAGGAAAAAAGATTCGAATGGTCAGATGCCTGCCAGCAAAGTTTTGATGAGCTAAAAAGAAGACCAACATAAGCTCTAGTGTTAACTTTACCAATGGGGGAATATGGAGTTACCATTTTCAGTGATGCCTCAAAGCAGGGTCTAGGGTGTGTTCTGATGCAAAATAGTAGAGTTTAGCATATGCTTCCAGACAGCTAAAGAAACACGAGTAGAACTACTCTACCCATGATCTGGAGTTTGCCACAGTAGTTTTTGCACTGCGAATTTGGAGGCATTACCTTTATGGCATCCCTTGTCAGATCTTTACGGATCATAAGAGCTTATAGTGTTTGTTCACTCAGAAAGAGTTAAATATGAGGCAGATGAGGTGGTTAGAGTTGATTAAGGATTATGATTGTACAATATAATACCACCCCAAAAAAGCCAATGTAATGGCAGATGCTTTAAACAGGCGACTCGCGAGTTCCCTAGCTCATTTAAGAATAGTATATCTTCCACTTCTCATGGAATTGAGGTCGTTGGGAGTTTGGTTAGGCATGGCAGACTCAGGGGCGTTATTAGCTGCTTTCTATGTTCGTCTCATTTTAGTAGATCAGATAAGGGAACAACAATGGCAAGATGCCCAGTTGGTAAAGCTTAGAAAAGTGATTGAAGAACGGCGCATAACAGATTTCATAATCAGGGAAGATGGCTCAGTGATGATGGGTCAACGTCTATGCGTGTTGGACATTAGTGATCTAAAGAGGGGTATTATGGAAGAAGCTTATTCTTCAGCATATGTTATACATCCGGGCAGCACGAATATGTACCGCACCTTGAAAGAGGATTATTGGTGGAAAAGGATGAAGAAAGAAATCGCAGAGTTCGTATCTCGATGCTTCACTTATCAACAAGTCAAAGTGGAACACCAGAAACCAGCAGGATTACTACAGCCGCTCGATATTCTAGAATGGAAGTGAGAGAATATTACCATAGACTTTGTTGTAGGGCTTCCGCGCATTCAAAGAGGGCATGACGCCATATGGGTGATAATAGATGGATTAACGAAATTAGCCCATTTCTTGTTGATCAAGAGTAATTAACCCCTTAGTAAGTTAGCTTACTCTACATAGATGAGATAGTCAAAATCCATGGTATATCAGCTTCTGTTGTATCATATCGCGATCCCAAATTTACTTCTAAGTTTTGGCTTAGCTCGCAGAAGGCCCTAGGTACTCGATTGAACTTCAACGCGACCTTTCATCCCCAGACGGACGACATGTAAGAGAGAACGATCCAGACACTCGAGGATATGCTCAGAGCTTGTGTCTTGGAATTCAAGAGGAGTTGGGATATGCACTTACCCCTTGTGGAGTTGGCGTATAATAATAGTTATTAGGCTAGTATAGACATGACCCCATACGAAGCTCTTTATGGAAGAAAGCATAGAACTCCAATGTGCTGGTATGAGGTAGGTGAGAGGAAACTAATAAGTCTCGAGCTTGTCCAGATTAATACGGACAAGATTAAGATTATTAGAGATAAACTCAAGGTGGCGAGTGATAGACAGAAGAATTATGCGGACAACCACCGTAGGGACCTCGAGTTTGAGGTTGGTGATTAGGTGTTCCTCAAGATATTCCTTTGGAAAGGCGTGCTCAGATTTGGAAAGCGTGGTTAGTTGGGTCTGCGTTATATCAGGCCATATGAGATCGTGGAAAGAGTGGGACCCGTAGCATACAGGTTGGAGCTGCCACCTCAATTAAGCAAGATTCATGACGTGTTTCATGTGTTTATGCTCCGCAAGTACATCCCAGATCCCTCCAACATACTTAAGGAGCAACCGGTAGAGTTAAGAAGGAACTTAACTTATGAAGATGAACCGGTACAGATTTTAGATTGCAGAGAGCAAGTTCTGCGAAACAAAGTTATTCTTCTAGTAAAAGTATTGTGGAGGAATCACAACGTAGAAGAAGCTACTTGGGAGCATGAAGATCAGATGAATCAAAGATACCCCCATCTTTTTCAGTACGATATGTAAATTTCGAGGACGAATTTTTAATAAGGGGGAAAGAAATTGTAACACTCTCTCTCGAGTTGTATTATATCATTGTACAGAATAAAATAATTTTTGTTTATAATATAATAAAAAGGATTTTTAAAGTGTTCGAAGGTGAAATTTATTTTTTATAGAGTTTCCAAAAGGATTGTGAGTAAATTTAAATTTTAAAAGTTGAGGGGTAATTGGTATAAATAAAAGGATTTTTATGAGAATGAAAAAATTATAAATAAAAAGAAAAGAGAGGGACATTGGACAAAAGTGAAGAACTCTCTAAAATCTGGTGAAATCGTAATTTTAAGAAAGTTTAAGGGTAAAAAGCAAGTTTGACCCACGCCTATAAATAGGTGAGTGGGGTGAGTGTGTCGGCAAAAGAGAGAAAAGAAAAAATCCAGAAGAGAGAGTGTTCGGTAGAGAGGGAGAAGATAGATTTTCAATTGTTTAAGTCAGATCTCTACTATTTTTAGAGGAAATCAAGTTGTTGGAAGGTGAAGAACTGATTTAGGAACCAGATCTGGTAAGCGTAAAGCAGTAAGATCAAGATTTCATGGTTTCCTTTTTGTAAGAAATCTGTCAAATGCTGTCAGTAGCTTTGCATCTGTTCTAATGAGATTTCTATAAATAGATCTGATGATTTGAAGTAGCAGGCGAGTGGGAAATCAAGGCAAGAGACTGAGGAAAAATTTGGTAAGTAATGTAGTTGAGAAATGATGATTGATATGTGATAGTTTGATTGTGGTTTAGAATGATTGAGTTCCGTCGCACAACCTATTGTGGTGTTGTGACCTGATCTGAGTGAATGAAGCTGATAAAATGTTGATTTGAAGTAGTTTGATTATTGCCTAGAATGTTAAGTTTTTAGTTGTGAAATTGTTGAAGTCGCGACCTGGGGTGATAGAAAAAGTCTGGTGAAGTATTGTTGAATAAATGTATGTGAAATGAGGTCGAGTTGTGTTAATGTTTCTAAGAATGTGAAATATGGAAAAAGAAGTGTTAGAAGTGAGAATGCATGAGTAGGGTTGGAGCTCGTTAGGTGCGAGATGAGTGATACTAGTAGCCTCATTCGGTGCTAGTCGCTTGGGGAGCGAGCTTGCAAGGAGCGTGCTGGGCAATGCTCGTTGCTCTTTATCGCACCAATCCGAGCTGGATTAAGCCTTTACGAGTTGAGCATGGCTTATGGACCAGGCTGAGCTAGAAGAAGGGAGTAGCTCGCTGAGAGAGTGAACTGAGGGAGCTCGCTGAGAGAGTGAACTGAGGGAGCTCGCTGAGATGAATACCCACAATCAGGGCTGAGCTGGTCGAAGTGAGAGCTCGCTGAAAGGGTGAACTGGGCGAGCTGAGGTGCAAGCTCGCAGCTCGAGCTGGACTGGCAGTGTAATGCAGTCCGTGGCATCTCGATCGAGATTATAATTCATAGAGATAATAGAAGTTGTAGTGTCCTACTAGCTAAGTAAATATTTTATTTGTGATTAAGTGTAGGTGAAGAAGTGAGCTGAGGAGGTTGCTAAAACAGAAGCTGCAATTAGATTGGAAAGCAAGCAGTGAGTGTGCAAACACTTTATTAAATGACTTTCAGTTTATTATGAAATAAATTTTAGCTTTTTATTATTCGTTTTAGCCTATAAATATTTTTATATTCTAATGTGAGAATAAATAGTTTTTTATAATGTGGTATGCATCATTTAGCATTTTTTGTGTTTATAGCATGAAAGAGAAATATGATTTAAATTATATAAAGAGAAAAAGTTTTCAAAAATCAGTGGATGACTCAAGTTTATAAATAGATAGACCTTCTAGTTTTAGACCCAACTAGTATACCTCGTAGTGTATGGCAAGTGTTGGGAGAGCTAATCCTGCTAATATCGGGAGGAGCGAGTCTGTCATGTCTGTCGAGTCGCCCTCTACATTTGTGGGATATTATCTTGTTATACAGTGTGTGATGGTAGTTCTACCATGTAGTAGCGGGATGTCTTTGTAGCTTTGTTACGATGTGCGACGCTAGCTTTACCCCATATGAACTCCCATACTGAGCGGAGCTGATCTACCAGTTCATGTGGTTATAACTTCCCTTGGGTTCCCATTAGTGCAGATTTTAAAAAGAGAACGCATACCAACAAGAGTAGATTTTAGAAAGAAAATATTTTGGAAACATCTTAAAAAATCATAAATTATTTTAGCACTTTATGAAAACTTTTAGAACTTAAAAATGATTTTATAAAACCCGAATGTTTTTGAAATAAACTATTTTGAAGAAAAATGTTTTCAAAATTATTTTTGGGAGGTAAAATTTTATTAAAAGATAAATTTAGATAGAATCACTGGCAGACTCACTGAGCTTTATAGCTCATAAAGTTTTTGTTTTTATGTTACAAAAACCTTCCAGATGTAGGAACGAAGAATCAAGGTACCAGTTCACCGCATTCAAACTTGGTGGGCCCGACGTTTGATGATGTTACATGCTCATTTTTGTAAACCTTAAGCTTAAAGATTTATCATGTGTTATGTGCACATTTGATTTAAATAAATTTAGTAGAACTTTTTATATTCTAGTAATGCATGCATATTTTAAACTCTTGAATGTTTGAGATATTATTATTACGTTTCGATAATTGGTTTATTTTAAATTGAATGCAAGATTTTATAATATATGATTTATGATTTATATGTTTAGCGAAGTATTTATAGTTACAGGGTTCGCTCCACGACATCCTTTTGAGCCTTATTATATAGTCATCAGAAGGGTCTCGTGGGTGCTTGGTAGGACTGCAAGGTTCATTAAAGAGAATCCGAGTCGGATCTTGTCAAAGTTAGTTATTAGAGCTTCCATTCCTTCGATAAACTAAGGCGATCAAAACAGTGTGAGACAAACTGTAATGGTAAAAAATTCCAAGCCCAAAGCTTATTGAGATAGACTGGCTTAGTATGATGATTTAGTTAGGCTAGCAGCCCAATGCATGTTACAAGCGAATAACCCAACAACTAAGTTCATCTCTTTAAATGAGAGTTAATCGATTTTAATGAATTGTAATGGACGTTGTAATAAAACCCTATAATAGACATCATAATAAATCTTATAATGTTATTGGAGTCGACATATCATAAATCATGATATTAAACTATGTAATTGACATGTCATTAACCATGACATTAAACTCTGTAATCGATATATCATTAATCATGATATTAAACTTTGGAACCGACATGTGATTAACCACGACATTAAACTCTATAACCGATATGTTATTAACCATAACATTAAACTTTGTAACTGATATGTCATTAACCATGTCATTAACTTTATAATAAGTTTCCATGGCACCTTTTCCACCTATAAAATAAAGGCTTCATCAAAAGATAGAAGCATCCTACCTCTTTTGCTTATCTCTTATAAGCCACTTGAGGTTTCTTATTTTTCTCTCTTGTGTTCTCATTTTTCTATTCCAAATTTAGAATTCCTTTGTGATAGATTCAATATAATGGCGTGGAAATGCATGTCTAGTAAAGGTTTTGACTAGAAAAGACTTAGTATTTAATTGTGTTCATTGTGACTGACCTCTCTTTCTTGGGAACTTACCTGGTGTACTGTTTACAATCTACTTGCATTGTTCTATTGTATGGGGTTTTTCCTACTGACACTCAATATCTTAGTGTTCTTATTTCGTCCAGTCTTCAAGTTAAAATGGCCAACACTCCATTAGTCTTTTGTTCTCTTCTTTCTCCAACACACTCCTTCTAGTTTGATGACGCTTTACAATTACCTCATTTTTTTACATTACAATCAGTTTACTGACTTAAATATCAGAGTGTCTTCGGCTGACACCTCATTGGTGCCAAGATTACCCACATTCTCTTTCATTTGTATAGGACATAGGTTGCTAGGTTCCAAGAAAGTTAATCAATGAAGCTCACTTAAAGTCAACATACTATAGAATTCTCCCGCTACAAATATTAAGGAAAATAAAATATAATGTGAGTGCTGATTCTACCCCTAGTTTGAATGGTTAAGATTTAAAATACAAAATTGACAAGAATAAACCTATCAATACAATTATTATCTTCGTTGCTTTTTTCATCCTCTCTCGTATATATAATTTTCCTTAAACTTCTCTCTCCTCTCTATCAGTGTTACAATCTTGAAACATCAATAAGTCTCCTATTCTACTTAAATTAAAATTTATAAAATAAATGAAAGAACAGAAGTTTTAATTAACAAAAAAATCAAATAAAAGCCCTAAGCAATCAATAGAATAGCACTTTAGTTAATTAAAAAAAAGTACACATACCAGAAAAAAAAAAAATTGTTGTTGGTAGTGAATCCTATCATTATATGGTTGAAATTGTGAGAATTATTTTTCTTTGGAGAATCAAGTATTCTAAACAAAAGATTGGTCTCTCTCTCTCTCTCTCTCTCTCTTTATATATATATATATATATATATATATATATATGAACTCTAATGCAAACCTTCTTATAATCACATCTTCTGCATTTTCATGATGCGATTTTTTATATGAATGTTAAGAAAAAATGAAATATAATTGTGATTTTTTATTTTACCTTTTCGGGTTTGGAATTATTTTACTAATTTCTTTAGTTAAAAAATTTAACAAATAGGGGAATAAAGAAACTTTTAGATAAAACAAGGTTATTATATTCGAAACATTTTAATTTTTTTCCTAAAACATATCTCATTTTTCTTAACATTTATACAAAAATCATAGAGCATCTCTAATACTCTCACAGATTATATTTTGAAAAAAAAAAGTGTTGTGTCATTAATGTTAAGATATTTACTTTTTACATGATATAATATTATTAATAGACAATTAAATTAAAAATTGTTCCACAATGCTTTCATTTATTTTTATTTAATATTTTCATATTTTTTTATTTTTAATTAGATTTGAAAATTAAAATTAAATAATTGTTGACTTACTGAGATGGCCATCTAATAAACTATCTAAAAATTGATAGTTATGTTGACTATGTCCTTTTTTTTTTTTTGCAACCTTTGCTTGATATTAATAAGTAATAATTATATTGGAGAAATTTATTTTAATTTAATATATGTTTATCCTATGTGACATATAATTTTTTTATAATCCATGAGAGTATTAGAGATACTCTTATCAAAATTCATTAGATTTCATAGAAAAAGTGGATGATTTGAACATTATATTAGGGTTTTCCCATAAAAGTTAAAATGCTCTAATGAATTTTAATGAGATTGTTTCAACATGTGATTAAAATTATGAAATATACTTCGAAAAAATTGAAATTTTCCATGCACTATTTTCTGACTTTTTAAATATGAAGCTTTCAAAAAAGGGGTGAAACATAATATCATTATTTTTTGTGGTAAAAAACTTTTCAAATATTCTTCATTAATATATTTCATTGTTCTCATTATTTCCTTAAAAAATTCAGAATAAATTTATTAATGTCCTTACTAATGTTAAATTGTGTTGATTTTAGAATGTATAAAATTTCTATTGGCTAATTTTGGAATATATATATAAGATTTTATTGGCTCTAAAATTCATCAACCACTATAGTTAAACTACCGAGGATTACAATGCTTTGAAGCTTCATATCCCTAAAATTTAGTTAACATGTCTTTTTCTATTTTCAAAATCATACATACTTTTGGTTATAGTTATCGCTAGAAAGAGTTTAATAGGACTTATGTAATAAGTCATTTAAAAATATCTTATAAACTGATAATTTTTCTTTTTGAAAAAAAGGTGCATACACTATCATGGTTTAGTGGTATGGAATATTTATATATTTTGATAATGGTCTAAAAGATGTATACACTTATCGTCAATATGGTCTAATGGTGGAGAATATTCATACAGTCTAATAATGATGTCCTACCATTTATAATATAAAAAAGTGTGTATTAATATAACAGATTACAGGAAATTTTTCTTTTTTTTTTTTAATAAAGATATATATCTGTATGTATGTGTGTGTGTGTGTGTGTGTGTGTGTGTGTGTGTGTGTGTAGAAGACATGATAATGCTCATTTCATTGAAGTGTTTCTTGTATCCTAGACCTCTTTAATAGAAAAGAAGTTTGCTTTTAATTTTCTTTTAAAATTTGTGTTCAAATAAAAGTTTTAATCACTATTTATACATTTTAGATAACAAGACATCATAATGCCTGTTTCGTTGAAGTATTTCTTGTATCCTAGACCTCTTTAATAGGAAAGAAGTTTGCTTTTAATTTTCGTTTAAAATTTGTGTTCAAATAAAAGTTTTAATTACCATTTGAAAGTTTTAGATAACAACCACTAAAACTATTATAGAGTCGCATGTATGAATCAAATGAAGTTAGAATGAATTTTACATTGAAAACACAAAACCAATATTTATATCAATGGATGTCACAACCTAATACATTATTGTTTAGATATGAGATTATCTACCAATGTGTATTCTACTTCTCATACACACATAAAAAATAACAGGTATAGCGTTATAACAATAACACCTTCTTTCTTAAAAGATTGCTGACTGCATGTTGTAATACCCCTTCCCAGTTTTACTATTGTATATTTGTACGGAATAAGGTATTGTATAGATATACATTTATTTGTAATATAATAAAAGAGATTTTTAAGTATTCAAAGGTGGAATTAAATTTTTATAGAATTTTCGGAAGGACCAGAAATAGATTTGAATTATAAAAAGTTGAAGGGTATTGTTGGAATAAATAATTTTTCTAATAAATAACAAAATAGTAAATAAAGTGAAAGGATAAGGATATTGGAGAAAAGTGAAGAATTCTCTAGAACTGGTAAAATCGTAAATTTAAGGAAGTTCAAGGGTAAAGGTGGAGCTTGGCCCATGCCTATAAATATAAGTGTGTGGTGTGTGTTACCATGAAAGTGAAAGAGAGAGAGAGTTGAAGAAAAATCTAGAGAGGGAGAAAAAGACGTTGTCGGTAGACAACAGTAGCTATCGACCTAAGTTGTTCTCTATCATTTTTGAGGAAAATCAAGCTGTAGGAAGGTGAAGAACAAGTTTGGGAAGATTATCAAATCAGATTTGGTAAGAATCAATTGGTAAGAGCAAGTTTCCATGGTTTTATGTTAGTGAGAAGTCTTTCGAAGCAGTCTATGAGTTGCAACGGATATTATTGAGATTTTGGTGCATAGATCTAGTGATTTGAAGCTACAAGCGAGGGGGAAAGCAAGGCAAGAAACTGAGGAAGGATTGATAAGTGAAGTAGTTATGAAATCATGTTGATTGAAAATAGTTTTTATTGTCATTCAAGATGTTTGAGTGCCCTTCGCACAACCTATTGTGTTTGCGATCTGGGTTGATAGGTAGAAGCTGATGAATGTTGTTGAGTATATGTATGTGAAATTAATTGAGGTTGGAACGTGTTAATGATTATAAGAATGTAAATCTTGGAAAGGAAGTGTTAGATGAGCTTGCGTAGATTAGGGCAGGAGCTTGTTGAGTGCAAGCTGATAGATATCCACAGCCCTTTTCAGCCCTGCTCGAGTTAGATTAGAGCACGAGCTCACCAGGAGCGAGCTGAGTGAGGACTCTACCCATTATGATGTCTGACCGAGTTGGCCTAAGGCAGCAGGTCCCAAAGGGACAAGCTGAGAGGTGCCTGTAAATAGGGCTGAGCTAGAAAGTAGTAGCTCGCTAAAAAGGTAAGCCGAACGAACTCACTGAGATGATTAATGCCCTTAAATTGGGCTGAGTTGGACAAAGTGAGAGCTCACTGAAAGGATGAGCTGAGGTGCGAGCTCACAGCTCGAGCTAGATTGGCAGCACTGTAGTCCGTTGTAGCTGAGATGAATAAATAAGTAGCAGTGATAATAGAAGGGATTAGGACTTGAAGTGTGTTCCATAGATGCATGTTCTAAGAGAGGTCATTGTTGCATGTAAATATAGGTGACCGGTGAGCTGACGAAGGACGTTGAAAGAGCAGCTGTTGGTGAGCTGGGCAGCGAACAGTGAGTGTGAAAACATTTTTAATATCAAATACTTTTCAGTTATCTTACATATATTTTATAGATTTTCATAAATTCACTTTTGGCTTATAAATTGTTTCACATTCTAGCATGAAATGAATTAGTTTATTTATGAGATAAAATGATATGCATTTTTTAAGAACATTTATGTTTATAGAATGAAAAAGAATTTAAATTGAGCTATAGAAAAAGAAAGAGTTTTCAAAGACTAGTGGATGACCCAAGCTTATAGAGAGATAGATCTTGTAACCTCAGACCCGGCCGATATACCCCGTAGTGTATGACAAGTGTTGGAAGAGCTAGTCCTGCTAATATCGGGGGGATCGAGTCTGTCATGTCTGTCGTGTCGCCCTCTACACTTGTGGGGTATTATCTCGCTATACGGTGTGCGATGGTAGTTCTATCACGTAGTAGCAGGATGTCTTTATAGCTTTGTCACGGTGTGCGATGTTAGCTTTTATGCCACGTGACCCCCTGCACTAAGCGAAGCTGGTCTGGCTACTCATGTGGTTGTAGCTTTCCTTGGATTCCCCATTAGTACAATTTTTAGAAAGAGAATCATACTATTAAAGCGAATTTTAGAAAGAAAAACGTTTTAAAAATATTTTAGAAAACTATGAAATATTTTAGCACTTTATGAAAGCTTTTAAAGCTTAAAAGTGAATTTATAAAACCTAAGTTTTTAGAAATAAATTGTTTTAAAAAAAAATTTTAAAAAAAAATGTTTTTGGGAGGTAAAATTTTATAAAAGATAATATTTAAATAGAAACACTCATGCACTCACTGAGTTTTGTAGCTTATAACGTTTTTGGTTTTATGTTACAAAAACCTTCCAAATGTAGGAATAGGAGACCAGGGTACCAGATTACCTCATTCTGATCACGTGGGCCAAGACAATCGATGATGCCGCCTAATTTCATTTATCAGATTATGATTTGGATATTAATTATATGTTTGTGCGAATTTTTGATTACGAATAATTTTGTAAACTTTTCATGTTATGAGAATGCATACACGTTTTAGATATTTGAATATTAATGATGATACTTTTAGTTATATTTTTATTCCACTTTAAAAATTAGAAATGAGATTTAAAAATGCAGAATTTTTATATTTAACAAATCATTTGTAGCTACGGGTTCGCTCCATGACATTCTTTTGGGCTTTGATTAGTTAGACTTCAGAAGGATTTCATGGGATGCCTGGCAGGACCGCTGGTTTATTAGAGGGAATCCAGATCGGATCCTATCACATGTAGTCTAATACATAAGGATAGACACAACCAAATTTAATTATATGACTTGATTTTGATTGAAATTTTGCGGTGGAAATTAAAATTCCTGTTCAATAACTCTTCCATGCCACAATTATGGAAGAGAGGCAATATTATCTACTTGAATAGACAAGTAGAGAGACAATATTGTCCAATATTGTTAATTATTTGCCTCAAACTCTTCCATACCACAATTATTATAATGGTTGACATATTTTTATGCATGAAATAAATGGAGAGGGTTCGTGAGGATTTTGAAGAGGATTCGTGTGAATTATATTAGTTTGAATTTGAAAAGTAGCCCTCTCTTTGCAAGATTACTCGTCTTATTGACATAAATTTACATTAATTTTTTCAAACAAATGATAATCAAATGGCAATTATAAAAACATCAAATTGCTAAATAAACTTAAAATTTTCATTTTCATTTTATATCTTTAATATCTATTTACCTCCAATTTAATAGTAGGAAAAATAAATGAATTATAGTAAGTTATGATCTTTAGATTGACAACAAATAGATAGATGGATATTGAAATTTTAAAGTCATAAATTTCAATTTAGATGATTAGTTGATACAATCCAATCCAAAAACAAAATATGAGTTTCTTATAAAAGATAGTTAATTAAATAAATATTTTCCAAGATCTCAAAAAAAAAAAAAAATCAATTTGTAGATTGAAATGTAGGAAATAATCCAAAAGATGCAAAACCAAAATACCCTTATAACATTTGTAATAATAATATACAAAAACTTTTTATTGTTTGTTAATTACCATTAAATCCAAAAGTTTAAGCTAATTGGAAAAAAACTAATTATAATATTTAAGACTTGAGGTTGATACGTGACACACCTCATCACGTGTAACGTGAATAAATAACAAATATCAAACACATGCTAAATGCTCCTTACCGTATAACATGTGTAATGAAAATATTTTTATATAAATGAGAGAGGGAGTGTTTGAACTATAGACATTCAATGACGGGACCCGCCCCAAATTCCTTCTGCAGGATCCGATGGGAGTCCCGTAGTACCTTGACGGAATTCAGTCGAACCCTCACTTTAGCTCGAAAGGGCCTCGTTGAGGTACCACTCTCACTTTAAATTTCTTTTCTAGTGAAAATGAATGGAAATTTTTTCTTTTTAGTGTATATTTGTAACATAAGGTTATTAAAAATTTTGACAACACAATGACTATTTTTTTAAAAATTCATCCCTACAAAAATTTATAGAAAATCTATACACTTCTATATCAACAAATTCTCAACATCTGAGCATCAGACCATCTTTTCCTTTTTCCACAATCAACCACAATCATGCTTTATGTTTAAAATACAACTTGAAAATCATTTAATTTACACAAAAGCATGATGTACACACGATTTTTATAAAAATGTAAACTACAAAAGTATATGTATTTATACATCTTCCAAAATAATATTTACAAAATATACATCAAATCTTAAGTAGTTATGCATGCATATGTCATTTCAAAAGTAAACAAGTATAGTAGCATCATGTCCTTAGCCCACTTGCATGTCCGATGAAGTCCCTTCCGTTTGATGACTCACACCTGTGCCTAAGGAAGATTTTTCAAAAACATAAAAAAAAAGTGGTAAGTATTTAAACTCAATGAGTGGGTAAACTTTTGAGCTATAATATTTGTTTTCTAATTAATTACATCCTCCCAAAATAGGTTGGAAAACTAATAATTTCTTTTTAACAGTGATAAAATTATAAAACTGGCATAAAGTAAAGCATATAAATAATAATGCTTGAAATACATTAATAAATTTCATAAAGTGTAAATTTTCTGGTTTTCTAAACTTCACGTTTATGACGTGCTTTTCTTTCTAAAGCTTGCTTTACAAAGTAACCCAAAGAAACTCATTCTTACGTGACGGTGCGTATACACGTCACTAGAACTATGGAAAGCTATCATGTGTAGGCATAAATACGGGAACTCTGGGATCACAATTCCCACCAACATCAGGCAGATCTACACTATATGTGTAGATGACGACACACTGACTCAACCCCCAAAATTAGTGACTCTTCCCACCTCTTGCCATATACGCATAGGGTATTCAACCAGGTATACTAGGGATTAGGGTAAACCAAAGATATTTAAAATTCTTTCAATATACTTAAAAATCTTACATATACTAGAAATGAAAGTATATTGATTTAATGGGAAAATATTATTTTCTCTAGTATATGGTTTAAAATCAAAATATTATCTTTCTAAGGCAAAAACCTAAAATTTTCGAAATACTTTTAGCATGTCTCTTTTATGCATGTACTTTACTCAAACATACTAAATTTCTTTACTACTAAATAAATACATTTGTAATGTAAATTTAAAAATTTACATGCATCATTAAAAAAATGTTAATATGCTAAAAATTTAATCAATTCAACATAATAAATTATTTACTATAATAAACATTTGCAATTATCGATAATCAATTTATAAAACTCATAAAAGCTTTAAAAATAACCACACTTACAACTTGTTATCCAAACTAGCAAACCAGTCCTTCAAGCTCTTCTTTAGCTCTTCACTCCTCCTACTCCTACGCTTTATCACGAGCATAATTCTCAATTAGAACTCATACATTCATCAAGCTATTAAACTCAAATTGAATTTAAAATACTAAGTACATCATAATTCACATACTTGGCATAAACTTTTACTAACATCATGACATTTTTTTTTTTTTTTTTTTTCGTTGTGCAAACTTGCTTAACTACATGCATAACCTCATGAAAACACATCAATTAATTGAATTTCCACTTTGAACACCAAAATGTCATCTTGATCGAAATTTCACATAAGGGCATCCAACCTAATTCTTTCATTTTCATGACCACCAAAGCCATTAAAGTCATACCAACATTCATCTAATGCCTTAATACCAACTCAATTTAAATTTCTTGCAAAATTGCATAAACCCTAGAATACATACCTTGATCACTTCTTTGCCTAATTGCTTCCTTTAAGTTTCCATACTTGAATATAAGATAATCTACTTCTAAACATGTCAAAAATTTCATAAACTCATCAAGTTATCATACATAAAAAAAAAAAAAAAACCATCAAAACACCATAGAAAATCAATATACTTACCAATTTCTCTTCACTTTCTTTGCTCAAGTTTTTGCCCTAACACCCATTTAGTGAAGATCAATCAAGTTTGGCATCAAAAAGGGATTAAACTTTTCTTGCTCTTCTCCTTCTGTCCTTGGCCGTACACACACTCCCTTCTCTCTCAATTTTCTTTTCAATTTTTCTTATCATTTCATGCACAATTCAATTTTATATAAGTCTCCCATTAATTGACCAAAATGCCCTTGAACTATTTATGTAATGCCAAACAAATCCTTAGTTACAAATAATGGCATGTGATTGGTCCATAGGCTAACTAATCATTAAACTAACTAAATCTCATCAATTTTTAGTTGCATGACAACTAACTAATCAATTTAATGGATTTCATGTGGCTTTCTCTCATTGGTTCATTTTGTTCCACATGGATTGTGCTTTTTTGCTATATTTCATTCCATGTAATGCTCACATGTAATCCATATGTGCTTGAATTTGAAAAGCCCACTTTACCCTCAATGAATTTAATTCTCATTCACGCCTAAAAGTTCATTTTGCCCTTTAATGCATTAAATTCACATTATAGTCTAAATAAATTCTAAAAATATTCTATAGTCATCCAATCATCCAATTAATCATGTAATACTTTAATTAGGTATTTTATCTCTTAATTTCATGCTTGGAAAAATTTAAATGGATGTAAAATCATTAATACCCCTTATTTCCCAAAAAAGATATTTTTGTCCAATAAACTTTGGATCACTTAAAACCTATTAAAATAAACTCATTTTTTATCTATTTCAGTTTCTTTTAACTCTAATACTTATTCCAGAACTTTGATTTGCGAGGTATGCTCTCCAAAAATCATTATTCATGGGATACTATTCATCTGAAAATACTATTCATCAATTTTTTTTTCATAAAAATGAAATGTTGGGTTTTATATTCAAGCTCTGATATTATGTTAGTAATTATCAAATTCAAAGGTTTAAGCTAACTGGAAATGACCCCAACTATACTATTTAAGATTTGAGGTTGATATAGTATTTGTTCATGTGGTAAATCATACGTTAATAAATGTCTATTTGATCCTTAATGTGTTTTTATTGATGAAAAATGAGATTTTAATTAGTTTTGACCAATAGATTTTTTGATAAAGAGGCAATTAGAGAATTTCATTCTATGAAAAAATAAATTATTTGTAAAGCAATTTGCTTCTTTTTTTTAATTATAAAAACAATATTTTAAAAGATTTTTTTTGATAAAAAATGGCTTAAATTATATCTATAATAAAACATTGTATTAAATAGCCTTTTTTTTTTTGGCTAATTGATTCCTTAATGAAAAAAATTAATTTATAAAGCAAATTCGTTTTATAGAAACAAAATTTTTAAGGAGATATTTTTAATGAAAAGAATGGTATAAAGTACATGGGCTAAAATGATCATTGCTGGTGAGTCCAAATAACATTGTTTTTAAAATTTTTTGTAACCTTTAAAGGTAAAAAAAAAAGTTCAAAACAAATGGTTAAAACTTATTTTTGATCAATAACAAATTAACAATAAATTCATGTAAAATAGATATTAACTGGTTTATGATCTGTCATTTTAGCAAATATTGCTAGCATGTTAATTAATAGAAAACTAACTGCTACAAGTATCAAGAGGGTTTTGTGTGTTTCTAAATTTGTAGTGACTAATTTGACATTAAGCTATAGTTTTGTTTTGGTTTGTACCCACCGTAACCAGTGAAAAGTTTTGTCTCTCTTGCTAAAAGCAAAGCCAATGATAATTGATTTGTTTGTAATTCTAATTATGTCATCCTTCCCACGTCACTGTAAATTAATCTTAAAACAACCTCACTCTTTTGTTTTTAGGTTTTTCAATCCCAAATAAATTCCCACAAACGGCAGTGCTAACAGTATGCATGAAGCACGAGCCTTTGCAAGAGCGAAATAGAGATATGAATAGCATTGATAGTAAATATGTAGCTTAAGTTGTTTTATTTTTTTTTCCCTAAAATTTATTTTGAGAGTTGTTGGCACTTCTCAAACTTACAGTCTCATTAATATATCTTCAAAATGCTATAACTTGATTAGGGTTTGACTAATTTATTGATTGGATAAGATTATTTTGCCCATCAATTAATTCATTAAGTTTTGACATTATCACTGCATTGAGTTTATATGGCATTTATTTCAGATTGTGGTCAAAATTACCTTTATATATAATGAATAAACAAAAGCACTCTAAATCTTTTGGAAGAGAGAGAGAGAGAGAGAGAGGGAGAAAGAGATGGCGTTTTCAATATTAATGAATTCTCTAACTCAAAATCTTGCAAGTGAATCAGTCATAGCATCTTTTCAAGTGTGGTTCCAAACATAAGAGGCCCAGTTGTAAATGATATGGCATCTTACACAGATTAAGACTCGTTTGTATGTTTGAGGGTGGTTGAAGAGAGCACCAATTGGGGACCAGTCAAGGTGTACTTCAACACACTTGGCAAGCACATCATATTAAGTACTTCTTGATATCGTGGAACCATGGCATGACCAACTAGGATTGAAGGAGCAAGATTGTGAGCAGGAACATATGTCCCTGCTAACCTTCCTCCAACACCCAACTAATCTTGGCATGGTACTCGCCACTCGGACGTCCCGAGTGTGCACTCAGGTCATGCACGACCTACTTATTTGTTGCAAACGTACTTTGTTCTTTTGGTTTCTCTCCGCAAAACATTAGTTGTAAAGTCATAAGTTTGAGAGCCTACAAACAAACTTTTGAGACGTTATAAGACACAAGTTGCACAAGTTGTCACTTGTAAATTTTAGACAGAAACAGTGTCCAAAAGCCTAAACAGAAGATGGTTTGCAAGTTTATAAGGCTCAAAGCTTGTAAGTTTGTAAGGATTTTCACTCCATGTAGAGTTTTGGAAAAAAAAAAAAAATAGAGGGAGAGGAAAAAGGGAAGGAAGAATAATGATGCAAAGCTAAAAAAAAAAAAAAAGGGAGAACTTCATTCTAGTCCCTATATTTTTAAAAAATTTCTCGTTTTTAAATGCGAATCCATTTATAGTCTTCATAGTCCCTTACTTTTCAAAAACTCATCAAATTAGTCCTTCTGTCATAATTTTTAATAAAAACATAGGGACCAAAATGAAGTTCTCTATATTAAACATAAGGACCAAAATGATGACAGAATGACCAATTTGATGAATTTTTAAAAAGTGAAGGACCATGAAGATTATAAATGGATTCGCGTTTAAAAACGAGAAGTTTTTTAAAAACATAGGGACTAGAATGAAGTTCTCCCAAAAAAAAATAGAGATGGAAGAAGTGTTTTGTTTCATTTATTAAGGTTAAAATAAATAGTCTTTTATTTTCGATGTAGTATAAACTCAAAACATTTATTGAGTGAAATATTAAAGTTAAAGGCAATTTGATACCGACAGCTTTCATTTTCTCATTATCTGTTTCAATTTATATCATCTTAATTGTCCTAATCAAATACCACTCTATTAATAATATCGATCAACTACTAACAATTTTATATAAACAAGTAGATAAGTCAAATTTAGTTTTTCATCATGTTGACTATTAGAGTCGGTATATGACTTCTTCTTTTTTTCTTCATTACGATAACATTTACTCTTGAATTATTCGAACTACCGTCTTATAAATTTTAATTTTAATTTTTTTCTTTTTCGAGAAAATGGTTGCAAACTTGCAAAGCATAATGAGCAGAGGCTATGGGTCGAAATCGAGAAAAATCATATAGTATTAATTACAAGATAATATAATTACAACATAAATCAATATGTATGGATCAGCTTTTGGGTGCAATGCCAATTGACTTAGCATTTACATGAAAAGTCCATCCGTCAATGCATTAATGATAGTATATGCAACAATCAATTTCTGGGCCAAATTGTATAATTTAATGTTTTGATTATACATAATCTATAATTAATATGCATATACATGGTAGTTAATAGGGAGTTAATTACATGTTTGCAAATTTTAAACTATTGTATATTACAATTATTAATTAATTAAATTATTTCAAATGAGAATTAGCAATTTACTTAAATCATCAGATTGAAATCTAGTAATATAAACCATCATGTGTAGTTACTGATTACAAAAAAAGTATGTTTAATAAATTTATAATTTCGTTTGAATAATAAGATTTTCTGGTTCCAACCTAGCTCAACGTACTATATTTATAACCTCGCTATATGCATAAAATATACATATTTTAAGTCTTTAACGGTCCGATAAATTTATAAGTTATTAATTGATTAAATATATTAAAAAAAAAAAAAAAACAACACGTAAATTTTGCAACACTTTTAGGGTATCAAATTTCGAAGTCACATCCAATGTATATATATACGTATTGACTTTTATATATCTACATCTCGGTTGTTTGTTGTCTATGAACATACATATTAACCATTATAAAAGCGCATTTTAACTTTTGAGCTTCTGAAAATGCATATATGAACTTTTGACTACATCCATTCATTTTAAAATAAATCATGCATGTACCTCAATCTCAGTAAAAACAAAATAACACATGTACGTTTAGTAAACATAAAAGCATTTTTAAAGGGCGGGATTGATAGTGCGTAAACATTACACAAATTGTGACATAATTTTTTGACCTTTAAATGATGGTGATTTGAATGACTTAAATCTATTCTCACATTTAAGCACAATCTTATCTATACATGACAAATAACTGCATGTTCTCCACTCTCTTAATCATTACATTAACTCTCCGATCTCATTATATATGAAAAAAAACTCATCAATTAATGTTTTTCTCTCCTCTCTCCCAATACCCCAGTTCCCCTATCACTTTTCTTATTACGAGTAAATTGCTTTGCAACTCTACATTTGCTCAAATGAACTAAATCCCCTTAAAGCATCATTTTGATCTAAAATCAATTCTATGAATTGTCAAATTTATCCATGCATATCAGTCCCATTCTAACAAAATTCTACATGTCACAGCCTTTAAAGGATTTAACACCCAATCCAGTAAATTTTCAAACCTCATTATTAATTTTAAATATTTATTTTTAATTTATATTTTTTAAAAAAAAATTATTTTTTTATTTATATTCAGTTATTACTTTGTCCAATTATTAATATGTGAAAATTATAGCTCACTTTTTTCTCAAAAATGGCCCCATGTATTAATGGTAAAATTAATAAACTGCATCCACATAACCGCAAAAGAAGAATTTTTTTTTTCTTTTAAGAAAAAATGAAAACAAAAGTTTGGTTCTTGATTGACGAAACCAACGACACTAGACCGTTATAAACACCGTTTGTCACCAAACGCAAACATTTAACAAAGAAACAACATAAAAATCACAAGCAACAATTACAGATAGATAACAACAAAAATATAAAGATGGCTTTTCTTCTAAGTTTGAAAAGAAAATAATGAGAAGAGAAAGTAACTTGTCTAACCCTCTTTATTTTCTCTCTCTCTGCATATGCCCATATAGGACATTTTATAAATTGAGTGAGAAAAGATAAGGTAATGATAATTGATAAAGAGAGAAGAGATACACATGTATCTAGAGTGCATAGATGTGATTGTATAAATATGAGTATATCTAAACCATTCAAATTTTAATCATCTAAAAGTCAACAAATTATATAATAATTTGTGTAATATTCAGAGGTAATATATGCGTGTGGGGTTGTGTATATATATATTTATATGCTCGCCCTTATGTACTGATTTTTCAAACTACAAATAATTGAACCAAAAATGGTCAATTTCAAGGTCAGCTGACACAACCATATGAAGAGCTTCTAATTGGTGTAAAACAACTGAACAGAAAATTTCCTAATTACTTTTAATCATGTTATTGTTAAATGAATACTTCGATTTTTTATTTTTTTTTATTTTTTGAATTGATATTGTCAAAGTCATGGGAACTTTATCTTTAATAAAATACTTCATATGTAAGAATTTTTATTTTTATTATTATTATTTTTTAACTTTCATATGTAAGAATTTACAACAATAGAAATTGAGTCAGGGAGAACAACTTATAATCAGAAAAATAAAATGTTTATTAGTATTATTATTTTTTTGTAAATTTTTATGTTCATATATTCTGACGACATTCATTAATAATATTTATATGGTAACTTAATTTGAAGCATTACAAGATTGATAAAAATAAAAAGTTACAAGATTATCCGAGAAAAGTTGTCTTAGATAAGTACAAAACTATAAGCTGTTGGCATGTTATTTAGGGAATTAGCAAGTCTTTTCAAGTAATGTAAAATTGTCAAAAGATTTATTAATGGTGGGTAGATGTTAGATGTTAATATATGGCTATTTATTGTTAAGTGTTGATTGGCAATGAGGTGTGTTTAGTACAACGATAAGGTATGATTATACTGGGGTGCACATGTATAATAGAAGAAGTTGGAGCATGTGATACTCATGTGCAGTTGCCACCTGGTAGAATTTATGCTACCACCTGTGCGTTAGTTAGAAATTAGTAAACTCAAGTGTAGCCTATATAAATATTCTCAATCACTTTACTTCTCTATAACAAAATACATTTTCTTGATTCAATAATATGAGTTGAGTTCAAATTCTACAAGTCAACAATGGTGTACTTGATCTTGATAGTTTAGTGTGCAAGTTTTCATGGTATCAGAGCCATTTGACTCATAGTCTCAATAATGGTAGGGTCTGATTCAAGTAATGATGACTTAACCTTTGCATCTAAGTCATAGGATTCTCTTCTTTCTTCAAATCTCAATTTCAAATTACCTATTAAATTGAATAAAAACAATTACAATTTCTGGAAGCATCAAGTGCTACCTGCAATTCGTGCATTTGACTTGGAGAGTTTTGTGTTGAACCCTAAAATGTGTCCATCTAACTATGTTAAAATGAGACATAATAGTGATGAAAATAGTGATGATGATGATGAAGTAAGACAAGAGTTTCTTGATTGGAAGAAAATCGATTAACTCTGGGTGTATTGATTGTTCTCAACCTCAAGTGAGGAGATTTTTGGGTAGGTTACACACTGCACCAACTCTTATGAAATTTGGGGTGCTTTAGAGAAGTTATTTGCTTAAAGGTCCAAAGTTACGATATTGCAATTAAAGTCTGAAATGCAAGGTACTAAGAAAGGTCCACTAGCTATGAGTGATTATATATTGAAAATGAAGTTGTTAGTAGAAAGTCTTGTTGTACGTAGTAGGACATCAACTCTTTGAAGAGGATCTTATAGCTTAGGTTCTAGGTAGATTAGAACCAGAATTTGATCCAGTTGTTGTCTTAATAACTACGAAGCAATGGGAGATGAGTCTAGAGGAAGTTCAGTTTCATTTAATGAGCTATGAGAATAGACTTGCATAACACAATGCAAGAGCTTCATTTAACATGCCTCATGTATCAGCCAACTATACTTATAATGGTCCTAGCAATAACACTAGAAGGGGTAGTCCAATTATCGAGGGAGATCAGGAAATAAAGGAAGAGATGGTGGTAGGTTTGGTGGCAGAACAGGTTCAAAGGGTTATTGCCAATTGTATGGTAAGGGTGGACACTCAGTATCAGCTTGTTTTAAAAGGTTTGATAAAGAGTTCCAAGGCATTACGATGTTAAAGGGATTTAATTCTCAACATGGTTAGTGTCAGGCTCATGTTGGATAGGTTTCACATTGACAACAAAGCTTGTTTCAGTGATAGAAGGGTAGCTACCAATCTAATGGAAATTAGTCTTTTCATAAGTAGTCAGGATAGATGCAATATCACACTAGTCCACAAAGCTTTTATTCTTACACTCCACCAAGTGAAAATGCTATTTTTTCAGGTCTCGATACTGTGAATGATCAAGCTTGACATGTTGATAGTGGTGTAACAAACCATATTACATTTGATTTCAACAACATGTCAATCAAGAGTGACTATAAGGGACAAGATAAACTGGTAGTAGGTAATGGAGCTAAACTCTATATTTCTCATATTGGTTATAGTATAATATCCTCACATTCACCTTCATACACACCTTTACTTATGCAAAACATTTTACATGTTTTATCCATCACCAAAAACTTACTATGTATATCACAATTCACTAAAGACAATAAAGTGTTGAGTTTGATTATGATTTTTGTTTTGTTAGGGACAAGAAATCCAAAAGAGTGCTGCTGTAAGGGGTTATGAAGGATGGCTACCTATACCAACTAAATCTTTCAACCCTTATAGCAGCTAGTCATAAAGGTCTATCAAAGCCACTCAATCTAAATCATTCGGGTTTGTTTCTCTCGGTCCAAGCTAGAACTAGTTCTCATTGTGTTCATTCTGTTGATACTAATAAATGTTGTTTAAAGTGCATTTCTTCATGTTTGTTGTGTAAAAACATGCATTCGTTTGATGCAAAGACTAGAAAAGGCATCGTAAAAAGGCCTGTTGTATCAAATATTCTTATGAATACAAATCAAATAAAAGAATGCATGTTTAGCAACAAAACTTTTGAGATGTTTTTGTGGCACAATAAATTAAAACACCCTTCCTTTTCTATGCTTAAACATGTTCTGAGAAAGCTTAATAAACCTTATGCAGCATCATCTTCCTCATCTGTGATGCCTGCTAGTGTGGAAAAAACCATCAACTCCCTTTTACACCCTCGCAAACAACCTATAGTAAACCTCTAGAACTTGTGTTCGATGATGTTTGGGGTCCTTTACCATATCCATCATGTGAAGGATATGTATATTATGTGTTTGTTGATGCATTTTTAAGATTTACATGGATTTACCCTTTGAAAACCAAATCTCAAGCGAAAGACACATTTTTGGTCTTTCAAAAATCAGTTGAGTTGTTCTTTAACAAAAGAATCAAGTGCTTACAAACAGATTGAGGAGGAGAGTTTGGGCTACTTACTAGGATATTACTAGAGCAACAAGTCTAATTTACACTCTTGTCCTTACACATATCAACAAAATAGGGTTCTCGAGAGGAACCATAGGCATATTATAGAAATTGGCCTCACCTTACTAGCACAAGCCCAAATGCCATTTAATTTTTGGTGGAAAGCTTTCCACATTGCAGTCTTCCTTATCAATAGACTTCATGCACCTACACTTTCTAATATTTCACCATTTAAAAGCTTTACAAGTAGACACCAGATTATTCTTATCTTAGAGTGTTTGGCAGCTCTTGTTTTCCGTTTCAAAGATCATACAATTCTTATAAATTTGAATTTCATTCTTCTAAACGTGTTTTCTTGAGCTACAGTGAATTACACATGGGGTATAAGTGTTTGGATCCTACTGAAAGAATGTATATTGCTAGACATGTTACCTTTAATGAACTTGAGTTTCCTTATAAAAATTTGCTCTCTGGTATTCTACTCACACAGCTAAACACTATCTACTTTACCAGTTTCTGTTTTGTCTAAACCTCATGAAAAGGTTATGTTCTAATGTCCTTCAAATTCTTCTTGTTTGATGACAAATTTGATTCAACTTCTACACTTACTAAGCCTTGTCTTGCAATACCTTTCCATATGGATCTATAAAATAAACAACCAACAAACAACACACATCTTATGCTTACTAGAACCAAGATTGGGAAATTGCTGGTAAAAGCATTAATTACTCACCTAAATGCATCTGTAAGTGAGCCAGCTATTATAGAAGAGGCTCTATCCATACCTTGTTGGAAAGATGCAATGGACAAAGAGTTTATTACCTTATTAGATAACCACACTTGGGAGCTGGTTCCTAGACAACAACATATAAGTGTAGTTGGAAACAAATGGATGTTTAGAGTGAAAACTAATCTAGATGGGACAGTGCAGAGGTATAAAGCTCAATTAGTTACCAAAGGTTTCCACCAAGTTACTGGTCTGGAATACTTAAAAATCTTTAGTCCTATAGTTAAATCAGCAACCATAAGAGTGATGTTATCTCTTATTGTTTCTTAGAGTTTGATTGTTAAACAATTAGATGTTAACAATGCTTTTTTAAAATGGAGAGTTGAAGAAGGAAGTGTATATGGACCAACCTAAAGGATATATGAGTGTTGACTAACCTACACATGTTTGTAAGCTCAAAAAATCTCTCTATAGACTTAAACAAGCTCCTAGAGCTTGGTTTGATAAGTTGAGGGTAGTTTTGATTAGTTGGGGATTTAATAACTCAAGAGCAGATAGGTCATTATTTGTGTTCAAGAAAGGATCCAGTCTTCTCATTTTATTAGTTAATGTTGATCATATCTTAATCACTGGTAATGATTCAAGCTTAGTTGACAAACTAGCATCAGATCTTAACACTAGCTTTGCCTTAAAAGACTTAGGGTCATTGAGTTATTTCCTTAGCATCAAAGCTACAAGAACAGTTGCAAGTTTACACCTCTCACAGACTAAATATGCTAAGGATTTATTATTGAAGTCTCACATGTTGAACTACTCAAGTTGTCCAACTCTAATCACCATTGATAATAGATTATCTAGGACTAAGGGAGAGCCTTTTTCTAATCCAACTCTCTATAAGAAAACTGTTGGGGCATTATAGTATCTCACCCTTACCGGACTTGATTTGGCCTATGCAGTGAAAAAGCTTAGCCAAGTTTTGTCAGCACCAACTATTGTTCATTGGCAAACTTGCAAATGTATCTTAGGGTATGTTAATGGAACATTTGAACATGGTCTATTTCTTAAAGCTTAATCAAGAATAGAATTGGTAGCTTTTGTAGATGGCGATTGGGCAAGCAACTTAGATGATAGAAGAAGTACCTCAGGTTGGTGTGTGTTTCTTGGTAAGAATCTTGTGTCTTAGAGTTCTAGAAAGCAACATGTAGTTGCTCGGTCTAGCTGTGAGGCAGAGTATCGTGCTCTTGCTCATATGATAGCAAAAGTTGTGTGGTTAAAATCCTTATTGTCTTAGTTACAGATGTCTATTTTCACACCACTAATTGTATGGTATGACAACTTAAAGGTAGGTTCCTTAGCTAGAAATCTAGTTTTTCATTCAAGAACCAAGCATATAAAGCTTAACTTACATTTTCTAAGGGAAAAAGTTGAAACCAATAAACTGGAGGTCAGGTATATACCTACTAAGCAGCAAGTTGTTGATGTGCTTACTAAACCCCTAGGCATTGTCTGATTTTTTAAGAAGCAAACTAGTCTTGGCTAGGCCAAGTCTAGTTTGACAGGGGGTGTTAGATGTTAATATATGGCTATGTATTGTTAAGTGTTGATTGGCAGTGAGATGTGTTTAGTATCGAGATAAGGTATGATTATACTGAAGTGCACATAATGTATAACAACAAAAGTTGGAGCATGTGATACTGACGTGCAGTTGCCACCTAGTAAAATCATATGCCGCCACCTGTTAGTTAGTTAGAAATTAGTTAACTCAAGTATAGCATGTATAATTATTCTTGATCACTTTACTTTTCTGTAACAAAATACATTTTCTTGATTTAATAACATGAGTTGAGTTCAGCTTCTACAAGTCAACAATGGTGTATTTGACCTTGATAGTTTAGTGTGCAAGTTTTCAGTAGAGAAAAGGAAACAAAAAATGACATTATTGTCAAACATCTATGCCAATGGAGATGAAGTACTTCATTTTTATTAGTATCACTAAATGGAATATCTAGGTCATTTCCAATAATTGTGCGCTTCACATGAGTAAATACAAGGTTTACAAATTGTCTTTAATTGATTAAGTCAGCCAATTTTGTGCAGTGATGGGTCATTTATCTTCTTTGAGTTCCAAAACAAATATATATTCTAGGAGAAAAATGGCATACAAATTATGATATTGTTATTAAGATTAGGTAAATAAGACACTGTTACCTTTCAAATATTAAGATTAAAGTCGTGAAGCTAAGCATCACATACACAGTTCAATTTTCTATTTTCATAATCAAGAAATATTTACATTTATACATTAATGTAGAAAGGGAGACGAAGATTATCTAAACTACAATGATACGCATAAAAATAGGATTTTATTTTCTATTTTCATAATCAAGAAATATTTTCTTTTATAGAAACTGGGGAGAAACTGATCACACCATAAATGTAGAAAGGGAGATGATGATTATCTAAATTACAATGTGCATAAAAATAGGACTTCTATTCTCCTAAATATTGTTTTCAAAGATAAAGCTACCCGGGGGGTGGGTGGTGACTGGGAAGGTAATGGGTATTACTTGTTAAGATTTTTTTTTTTTTCCTTGTTTGGTGTTGATTTAAGAAAGTACTTTTATTTTTGTCAAGGGATAACTTTTATCTTCATCCCTATATTTTAAAGAAATATTCGATTTTTATCAATGAATTTACTTTAAACTCATTGTCTCTAATATTGTTAAAAAATCATCAATTTGGTTTCTCTGACCAAAATTTTAATGGTTGACTATAGGGATGGACATGGGTTAGCTCGAGTTGGGTTTGACTCTATCCAAACCAAACCATTAACTAATCAAGTTAGTATTTACAACTCAAACTAATAAACCAATCAAACAAAACCAATAAAAGTTACTTTGATTTGGTTTAAAATCTAACTAAAATAATTTAAGTTTTCAATTTGTTTCATTACAATAAATTTTCTTTATGCCGTCATCAATAAATGATGGCAGACTTGTGCTTCAAGAATTAGATTTCTTATCATTATTTGATACACAAGAAAAAGAATAAAAATGATGGGTATACTTATTTATGAGAAAGTAATATGATATTATTATAATAAATACTCTAGGTATGAAGATAGTATTATGATATATCATTATTTTAATGGCATGAAAATATTTAGGATATGGTTATATGTTAATATACATCTAAGTTTTAATTGATAGAGGATAAATTATTTTGTATAGAACTATAAATCATACGAAAGATAAATTATGAATTCAATTCACATGCACTTTTAAAATGATATGTATATTCAATTCACATGATATAAAAATATATCATAAAACATGAAGCCATTAACAAAGTAGAATCATGTAACACATTCTCCAATGAATAGTATTACAAACTAGTGATTTAATTAAGTAGAAATAAATATTAATGACCCTTAAAAGGATTAGTGACACTAAAAGGTGCCCACAACTTGTAGATATGATTTTTTTTTGTTTAAAATTGTTTTAAGAAAAATACAAAGATAGAAGGTAGAAATTGAAAAGTGTTTATAATATAAAATGAGGTTAACTCTATTTTTTTTAATATTTCAAAAATAAATAAATATTTCAAAAGTGTATATAATATAAAAAGTTGTGCTATTTGGTTTGATAAAATACAATCCATAAACCAATCCAAATAACTTAGATTGCTTTTAACCAGCTCAATGGGTTTAACACAAACCCACCCACTCTAATTTGTTTGGTTTGGTTAGGTTGATCAGTTAGTGTGCCTACCCCTCTGCTATGACAAAAAATTTAGAAGGACCATTTTATCCTTGACATCTCTTGGACAACATAAAAGTGTTTTTTTTTTTTTTTTTTTGAAACTAACATAAAGTAACATTTGATCCTTTAACACTATAAAATCAACAATTTAACCTTAACTTATTCACATATAAGAATCTTACCCCTTAGGCTATGTTTGTTACACTAGAAATCAAATGGGATTGGGATTAAAAATTTTGGATCCCATTAAATCCATGTTTGGAGAGGTTTGGGAGGGATTGGAAACCCAATCCCAACCTCATTTGATTCCTCTCTCATGGTAATTCATATTCCTAAGCTCACTAGTGGGATTCAATTAGATGGGAATGGCAACTATATCTCTTTTCATTCTATCTCTTGCTCTCTCTTCTCCATCTATCTCTCTTCTCCTTCCCAAACATCGAAAACTCGAACCATGGAGGCCACCTTTATCAGCTCTATTGACTCTGATTTGTTGGCTTTATAGGCCTAGCATTTGGTGGTCAAGCCCTTCCTCCTTGGTTTTAATGGTTGGAAGAAGCTAAATGCCAATGGGATATGAATCGGTTTCAAGACTGATAGTGACAATTTCAGGTCAGTTCTTGATGACAAATACAGTGTTTGCAGAATAAGTTTTCGTCAAAGACAGAGATCTAAATGGGTTAAAAGCCACCGATATGGTTGCGATATATAGGTATTTATTGAGTTGTAGATCATTTTGATGACAACCCAGTTGAATTCTCAATGAATATCAAAATAGGTAACCAATTGAATTCTTGATGGTGATTTGGGTTTCTCTTTTCTTATTATTATTTTTAATTTTTTGATTTCTTTTTGGGTTTTTTTTTTCTTGATAAATTTTGTGGTTTGATGCTTGTGATTTGTGATTGATGTTGGTTTGATAAAGATGATGACTATTGTTGAAATGAATGTAGGTGGATTAGGATGATAGATGGAGATGGATCTCCACCCTTTTTTTTTTAGTTTTTTTAAATTAATTTTAATTACATAATAAAATATTGGATAAAAATCATTTTTGTTCTTAAATTTTTGGAAATGATCAAATTTTTAACTATGTTTCAGAAAAAGCGAAATCAACTATAACGTTTTGAAAAAAATGTCAAATTAGTCTATTTCATTAATCAACTTTAGATTAAACCTAACAGATATTAACGTAAATGAAAGTAAAATTATCATTTCTAATCACATTCTCAGATAGTGATATATATACAAACTATATAAATTGACAAAAAAAAAGAAAAAGGAAATTAAATATAAATTAAATTAAAAATAAGAAGATTAAAAAGAAATTAAATTAAAATTAAACAATTAAAAAACTTGAAAAAAAAAATCCGGAATCAGCGGTTCTTCGGCCTGAACTCCTGGGCCGGTGGAGGACCAGAATCAGTGGCGGCGGGTTTGTTCATCGCTGGGTTTGAACAGCGGCGGCGGCGGGTTTGAATAGACCAGGTCCAGGTCCAGATTGATCTGAAAAGCTTGGATAAGCAGCTAGAGAGGCACCTTAACAGAGCATTGACTAAGGAGAAGACCAGAAAGAGAAACTCCGATGATAGTCTATACCATCGCCTTCGCAGCCATTGCAACAGCCGCCGCATCCAAGACCTCTTTCACTGACAAGAAAAGAGAAACCCCGACGACAACATAATCCACACCATCGCCTCCGCAGCCGTTGTGACCGCCGCCGCCACCAAGACCTCTTTCACTGACAAGAAACAGAGACAAGACTGGGAGATCGACCCTTCCAAGCTCATCATCAAGAGCACCATTGTTCGTGGCACTTTCAGCACCATCCACCGTGGCATCAACGACGGTCAAGATGTCGTCAGTCAGTCTCTCTCTCTGTCTCATCTTCCTTATAAACATTGTTTTCGGTTCAAGTCTCAGTTTTTACAGTTTAAATTTTGTAAGATTTATGTCCACCTTTCTATCAATTGCAAGATGAATACATTTCCAGATTTTTATGGGCGTTGTTTGCTTGATTGAAGTTGAATCCACATCAAATCTTGATGTGGAATGAATTGAAGAGGACGATTAGGTTGAAGATGGTTGTTATCATTATTATTTTTATTTATAAATTTTTTTTATTCTAGGGTTTAATTTTAATTTCTAAAAAAAAAAAAAAAATTCCAGTGAATATTAATAATTTTTAATGTTTAATTTAATTTAATTTTTTAATTTTAAATTATTCTTTTAAGTTTTTTTTTTTTTTTTTTATAAATTTTCTTGTGGTTAATTTTATGGCTGATTAAGGAAAAAAATCCAATAATAGTTATTGTAACTACGTAAAAAAACCATAAGGGTATTTTTATAATTAAATATTATTATAATATTTAACTATGGATAGGGATATAATGGTCTTTTTATCCATTTTAACAGAGTCCAAGGGTAAACGAGTTTTCTTATATTTTTCATTAGGTTTGACCGTCAGTTGACTAACATGAGAGATTAATTTGATACTTTTTCGAAACGTTGAGGATGATTTGATCATTTTCTGAAACATAGTTAAAAATTTAACCTTTTCCAAAAACTTAGAGAACAAAATGATTTTTATCCTAAAATATTAAAATTAATTTTATTCCAATTCAATCTCAACCTATACCAAACATAATATGGTATAATTTTAATTCAATCCTAAGTTCTACCAAACATGATATAGTAATTTTTTAATTCAATTCAATCCATTTCATTTCAATCTAATTTAATTCATTTAATTTCAATTTCGCGTACCAAACGTAACCTTATTCACATATAAAATCTAACACATGTTACCTAAAGTTTAATATAAAAATTAAATAATTTAAAACTAATAGCAATTTAATACGTGTGACTATTTTTTTAACAATATTAACAAATATATTTATTTGAAACTAATTATTATAAAATTAAAAACTTAAAACTTAAAAAGAGAAAGAAAATTTTAAAAATAATTTTCATCTCCATCTTGGATATAAACTAAAAAATGAAATATAGAGAAAAATAAAACTAAAAAAAAAAAAATTCTAGTGGGGATCAAGATTGGAGATATAGATCTCCACTGCTAGATCTCCAAAGCTAGCTGGTGGTGATCCTTAAGTCCATTTAAGTAATTTTAATTTTGCATGTTTTAATCATATATATCTTTAATTAAAATATGAGTGTGAGAAGAACATTTTTGGGCTGCAATAGAGCGGCCCTTAATAATATCACAATCTTTCACTTTAATTAGAACCTTTTTATTGTTTTTTTATTTACTTTACATGCTTATAAATTTGCTTCACAAAATTGGAAAGAAGAATTTTGTCCCAAGATTAATTTTTCAACTCGAAGAAAATCGTCATGTGAATCAGTAATTTATTGCAATATTGTTGTAAGTCTTCATTTCATTTAATAAAGCTGATTAAATTATGTTGTAAGTTTAGATAAATTAGATAAAATAATTTATTTTCTAAACAATCATTAATAATTATTTAGTTTTTAACATTTGAGTAAGATAGAAATATAGAAATTACACAAAAAGGAATGTAGAGGTACATAAGAAATACTATGTAGAAAGACGCAGCTGACAATTTTTTGTTGCAATTTTATCACGACACACGATTGCGACGAAGACGATGTGCATCCCACATTACAGAAGATGCACTGGATTTGAAAGTATGGAAAGCATCCAGATCATGTGTCGGGCACCTAGATAGCTGCATACTCCCGAGGTGCCATGTCTCGACATTCGTTTTCAGCTAAATCTAGATTCTATAGTACGTGTTACATATTTTATATAGCTTATTATACTATCATATAAATTGTCGGTCATGAAGCGCACTATTTATTGAAAACCAATAACTTTTTCTTTTTTCTTTTTTTATTTTTTAAGAAAACCAATAACAGTCATTGATGTGGAATTTTGATAGTTATTATCGTACACATGTGCGGACAATATTCAACGAACACATTGAGTTTCAAGATTCATCGAAATTAGCCGCCCTCAAAGCAGACAACCCCCAACATATTTGACTTCCTTTTAATTTGTTGTTTATTATTTCCACGTTTAAGCACGTTTGGAATTTTTAACTACCAATTAAATTCATTTCTGGTATTTCAATAACAAGCTACTTAAGTAATTAGTATATATATACACTGTATGCGTGTATGTATTACAATAGCTAGACCAATTATAACATGTTTACACACGTAGTTGAGAAAATCCGAACTTAGTATTAAGTTAGGCATTCACTGGTGACTTGAAATGTTACAATCTCTTTTGGCAGTCTCCCTACCAGCTTTCTGCAGCATCAATTACTTGAACTAGCTATAATACCATGTATTATATATTTATATTATATACTATTATTTGTGTTAAAGCTAATTTGCACCATTTAATTTTTGGATACTTATTGAACATGTCCCACTTAGTAGTTTTACTAAGAGATTCTACTTGTATATAGCCTTTCTACGTATATTCTGACTTCTGAGTATGTTATGCTAGAATATTTCTGATTACTAGATTGCAAATATAAAATATTGATAAGAAGTCAAAAGAAGTGATTGCATCAATTGTTTCTGAGTAGACTAAGTCTATTTATATTCAGCTCATAATGTTCTCTCCTTAAAAATATGATACGTTGATAGAGACAAGTGCACCAAACGGTGCTCTTTCAGGCCTATAAAAACCCATGCATGTTTCCTTGCAATTAAACTTAGAAGTCCTGAGTTGTTCATATTAATATAATCGATCATGGCTCTTGCTCCATCTTTCTTAGTCTGTTTTCTGGCTGTTGCCTCTTTCTCGATCCCTATATCCGCACAACTGACAGCAAATTTCTATGACAATGTGTGTCCTCAGGCATTGTCAACTGTAAGAACTATTGTTCAAAAGGCTATCGTGAATGAGACTCGCATGGGAGCTTCATTGCTTCGCCTCCACTTCCATGACTGCTTTGTGAATGTAAGTATTTGTAAATTTATCAACTACTATATACATATATATATATATATATATATTAAACTTAGTCTAATATATTTTATTGATAGTTTATGTGTTCTAAGATCAGTGTTTAAGAAAATGCTAAATGCAAGGCGGTTGGCAGCCGAATGGCTAGCGACTAATCAATTAGTCGGTGAGTATTTCGTAATTAGTCGAATTGACCGCCAATCAACGGTCATTTCTTTAACCAATTGTCAAACCTATAAAAATATATATATATATATATAAATTTCATAGGATCAAAATATAATTATAAGACTTTAAAATATCATAAACTCTATTTCATACAATCTCAAAAACAATTTCAACACATACAATTAGCATAATAAGTTATATAACATGAGGAAAATAACAAACAATTAGCAAGTTAACAATTAATGTAAAGCAAATAAAATAATAATAATAATAACAACCTTACTAACACGGCAACGGCAGCCGTAGAGACTCACATGGGAGCTTCATTTCTTACGGAGGAAAGTTGAAGCTGCCACCTTTGGCATCTTAGGTTTGCCAAAAGGAGGTGGGTCAGGTCTGGTGGTCTCCTGAGGCATTGCTAACTATAAGAACTATTGTTCAAAAATTTGATGTTAGAGTTTTCAAATACTATTTTTATGTGCTAACTGGCAGTCCGATGAATTAATTTACTCTTAGCCAGTGTTTTAAATTTGACTTGGCACCTAACTCCAAGTTCTCGTCGAGTAGCCACTCGGCAGCAATTCGACGAATTGAGAAACCCTGAATCGAGAGTTTTGGGGCCTCCTCAACTCAGCTGCTCGATGCCATGTTTTAAGTTTCTACATTTAACTTAATTATTAATATGATTTCAAATAGTTTAATTATTAAGGGTATGGGTTCGAATCCATCTGATTCATGTAACAAACTAGTCTCTTAACACCTGTTTGAAACATATTTGGTTTAAAATTCTATAAACATTAGCTAATACTTAATATGAGGTTGCATTGGCAGGGTTGTGATGGGTCAATTCTGCTTGATGATACATCCAACTTCACCGGGGAGAAAACAGCTTTACCCAATTTGAATTCAGTCAGGGGATTTGGTGTAGTCGATGACATCAAAAATGCTGTTAACAATGCCTGCAAGGGCAATGTCGTTTCATGCGCGGACATTTTAGGCTGCACGTGATTCCATAGCCATCGTGAGTATATTTATATGCATCCAATACTTTGATCAATTGAGAAACGTAACTCAATGTTTATAGTCCTTGATGCTGTTTGGATAGAATTATTTACTTATTTTTTTGTTCATTTGGATTCTAAATTTCAAACATTAATTAATTTACATCTAAAGACTATTAAGTGAATAAAATCTTTTAGTTTGAAGGTTACGCAACATAAGAAGTTTACAAAATGATAAAATATTTGGATATTTTTATTTTTATTTTTTATTTAAAAAAAAAAAGAAAAAAAAAACGATTTCCTAAATTGCATTTAAGAAATAATCTAGGGTGATTTGAACTTTATCAAAAGACCTCTAATACATACCTAGATATGTCTAAAATTAACACTTAAACCAAACTAGTTAATTACATATAACTCTTTGTGTCTTTTGTAATTATAGTTGGGAGGTCCCTACTACAAAGTACCATTAGGGAGAAGAGATGCAAGAACTGCAAGCTTGAGTGATGCCAACACAAATCTTCCATCTCCATTTTTCAACTTGTCACAGCTTCTCTCAAACTTCCAGACTCATGGACTAGATCTCAATGACTTAATTGCCCTCTCAGGTGGTCACACCATAGGACTTGTTAGGTGCACAACCTTCCGAACCAGGATTTATAATGACACCAATATTAACACCAGTTTCGCCGCCTCTAAACAGCAGAATTGCCCAGTGACCGGAGGTGATAACAACCCAGAACCACTCGATTCGACGACAGGAAGGTTTGATAGTCAGTACTTCAAGGACTTGTTACAGTTTAAGGGCTTGCTTCATTCTGATCAAGAGCTTTTCAAGGGTGATGGAAGTGCTAGTGATCAATTGGTGCAGAAATTCAGCAATGACTCCAGTGCTTTTGGATCTGCTTTTAAGGCTTCCATGATCAAGATGCGAAACATGAAGCCAATCACTGGGAGTAATGGAGAAATCAGGATAAATTGTCGAAAAGTCAATTAGGATCGATTGGTTAAATGTTTCCTCATTTATATGCCTCATTGTTTGTATTTTGCATGCATGTCTTAATAGTGTGTATCTTTCCAATCAAAATTTGTTGTTTAAGTACTATATCATTATGATGATGATAAATTGGAACGAAATAAATTATTACCGCTTAGTATTATAAATTTATAGTGTTTGATTTAATGTAATAAAATTACCTATTATAAAGGCCATGATCTCTTCTCACAAATCTGCGAAAAAGGGCCATTGCGATTTGCGGAGGTGGCAAAAACCTCGTTGATCTATTGAAAGATAAATTATTATTTTCATTAGGGAAATAATTAAAAGAAACCAAAATTCAAATGTAAAATTCGTTTTTAATCCAAAACTTATTTGTAATCAAACAAAGCGAATTACAATCTATGTCCATAAATCACCAAAACTGCTCCCAAGTTGATTTCTAGGAACATTTCACAAACAAATAATTTTTATTTTTTTAAAGGACTTTTTTTGTAATTATCCATTGTGGGATGTGGACATTATCTCATGAAATTATGAGACATTGGTCACTCTCACGAACAAAAAGATCATCAGATATGGGCAACACCCCACATCTCACTATGGATGATTATAAAAAGTTCCTCAAAAATGTTAAATTATGAAAATTGATCCAAAGTAGTAATAAAAAAAAAACTTAGATCTAAGTCACCACTGCCTTCATTGATTTGTTAAGTACTGGAGACTTGTCATAACCATAGGAGAAGACCAAGGAGGTCGTGATTTGGGTGTGAAACCAGATCACGTCAATTCAATTTTCTGAAAGTAGATCAACTTGATCTAGTTTCGAGTGCAAATAATGACCTCCCTGGTCTTCTTTGCTGGGGAAGAGGGGCGATAGTGTGAGGATGACGAGAGGTGTGGGAGTTGTGCTGGTGAGAAGAGTCATGTAAGCATGGAGTTAGTTGGACTATGGGTTCATAAGAAGTGACTAGAGGGGTTATTTTGGTAATTTTATATAAGTTTTTAAATTGAAAGGAAGTCTTGATAATTTAGGGACATCCACATGAAATAGTTTTGTTTGTCCGATAAAAATGATTTTGAACTCATTTACGGCTGAAAATAGCTTTTGCATTTTGAACGTGGCCCCTTTTAGTTTCACTTTTCATTAAAAGGAAAATGTACCCATTCGCCATTACTTACAAACAAAGAGTCGTGATTGGCAGGGGAGGGAGCTTTTAGTTTTGGGATGTGATAAAAACAAATTTTCTTTTTTAATTTGGATAGTTTTAAATTTATCCCAATTATTATTCTCCTGGTTGTAGCCAATATTTTCTTTATTGTGTGAAAGACTTAATATTAACTTTTCTTTTCATTTTTTTTTTTCTAATTATTTTCCAAAGACAAAACACTACATATGGCAAATGTTAATTTTGAAAAAATAAAGTGGCCACTAATTAAAAATTAATTGAATTTAATGATCAAAATCTAAATTCTTGAGGATCTTGAGTCGCCTCAACGTAATATTTATTTTTATTTCAACTTATCATCATCATGACGATATATTTAAACAATAGAATTTCGATTCACGTCAAACATGCGTGAAAAATAGAATGCAATATGTTGAGAAACAAATACTAGGAAACAATTGAAACAAATACGCATGCAAAATACAAACAATGCAATAAATTGAGAAAACGTTTCACGCCAATCTTGAAGAAAACATCCTAATTGACTTTTCTGCAATTTCTCCTGATTTCTCCCTTCCTCCCAGTGAGTGGCTTCAGGTTTCCCATCTTGATCATGGAAGTCACAAAATCTGATCTAAAAGAATCCAAGTCATTACTGTACTTCTGCACCAGCTTATCCCTATCACTTCCATCACCCTTGAAAAGCACCTGATCAGAATGGAGCAGACCCTTAAACTTCAACAAGTCCTTGAAGTACTGATTATCGAAGCTTGTTGTTGTGGAATCGAGTGGTTCCGTGTTGTTACCTCCTCCGGTCACTGGACAATTCTGCCGTTTGGAGGCTGCGAATGCGGTGTCAATATTGGTTTCATTGTAAATTCTGGATCGGAAGTTAGTGCACCTTGCAAGTCCTATGGTGTGACCACCTGAGAGGGCAATTAGGTCTTGCAGGTCTAGTCCATGAGATTTGAAGTTTGAGAGAAGCTGCGAGAATTTGAAAGTTGGAGGAGGGAGATTATTGTTGGCATCTCTCAAGCTTGCAGTTCTTGCATCTCTTCTCCCTAATAGTACTTGGTAGTAGGGACCCCCCAACTATAGTCGCAAAAGAAAACAAATTATATTATTATGTCTAAGTGTAAATTTTATGAGTAATATTAAACTTTTTAATTTTTAAATTTAAATTTATACTCAAATGATATGATATATGAGTTATTAATATCATATTAATTATCGCAGTATTTCATAATTTATAAGATGTTGACAACTTCCATATCACATTAGTTTGACATAGATTTGAGTAAAAAATTTAAAAAGTTCAGGATTTCTAAAATTTTATACATATCTAAGCATATATTATTTAACAATAAGTGGATCTATCTAGATGGTTTATTTATTTATCAATTTCTTATATAAATATCTAGATTTATCTATGTATTTGGTAATTTTTTAAAAGACTAAACTTTTTATCTTTTTGTAAACTCTTTGTCTAAGGTATAACCTCCTTACGTATTATTAACCTGGTAGTCTTTAGATGCTAACGAATGATTGAAATTTAATATCTATATACACGAAAGTACATTTAGATATTCATAACAGAGGCAGCAGCAAGGACTGAACATGTAGTCATAGTTAAGGATATAACTGACTTACAAAATGGTGTATAGATCGGAATTATTGGATATATGTATATGCATATACTCACAATGGAAATGGAGTCACGAGCGGCGACGGCTAATATGTCTGCACACGAAACCACATTGCCGTTGCAGGCATCGTTAACAGCTTTTTTGATGTCATCAACGACGTTAAATCCCCTAGCTGAATTCAAATTTGGTACAGCTGTTTTTTCTCCGGTGAAGTTAGACGTGTCATCTAGCAGAACTGACCCATCACAACCCTGCCAGTACCATATATATGACATATTTAAGCTACATTTTTATAGATTATACTTAACATGTTTACAGTGTATGCATTAAGAAATCAGCTAGTCATATGTATGGATCTAATTCAAATATATATACACACATGAACATGGATTCACATCTAGGAATCCTGATAAATATATCCGATATTACATTAATTACTGTTAGACTCAAAAAATTAAAGCGATAGTTCATATTGAAATAATATAATAATTACTTTAAAAATTAATGACGGTTCAAAGAAAAATATACCAACAGTTCAAAGAAAAATGTACTAGTCACAAATTTACGAATACTTACTAGTGGACAAATTAACAAACACTTACATTGACAAAGCAGTCATGAAAGTGGAGGCGAAGCAATGAAGCTCCCATGCGAGGCTCCTTCTTGATGGCCTCTTGAACAACAGATCTTATAGCAGGCAATGCCTGAGGACAGGCATTGTAATAGAAATTGGCGTTCAATTGTGCGGATACGGGGACCAAAGAAGTCGCAAGAGCCACAAAACAGAGTAAGAAAGTTTGAACAAGAGCCATGATCGATTATACAAATATGATCAACTCAGGACTTCTATGGTTAATTGCAGGGTAACATGCTCCGGTTTTTATAGGACTCAAAAGTGCGCCATCGTTGGTGCGCTTTTCTCCGTCAACCAATCATACTTTTAAGGAGAGAATATTCTGAGCTGTGTTTAGATTGACTAAATCCACTCAGAAACAATTGGTGCAATTAATTTCGGTTGACTTCTTTCTTATACTAATGTTGCTGTCTAGATTAGAATTTGGACAAACTTTGTCCATTGCTACAGGAGCGCAAGCCCCATTGCCTTGTTTCATGATAAGCATGGGCAAAGTTGAAGCTAAAAGAGCCACAAAATGTGATAATTTTTCCACTTAAATGTGGATTTATCTCTTTTGGTTGTAGGAGTAGCATTCCAAGTTGCACGGTAAAAGAACTATATCAGCTATATTCCCAGTAGTAATTATTTGACCCACTGCTAGAAAAGTTAAAAAAAAAAAAAAATTTGGACATCACACTCACAAGATACCAAGGAAGGTATGCTCGTAGAATCTTATCGGAAACGACTATAAATTTGAAAAGTATGATATAAAGCATAATGAGAATCTAAAAACACAAAGAGGCAAATTAGTTCCAGATCATATAAAATCGTTCAAATAATATACATGGACAATTTCATCAATCCCATTATTCAAAGAATTAGTAACTTAGTTTTTATTCATTTTTTGGCATAAAAAGAGAGAAAACTGTTTCATCTGATTATAAGAAATTATTAAAAAAAAAAAAAGGAGTGTTTTGAATTGAATTAGAAGTCCTTGATCTAGGGATTTTTTATTTAATTTTGTGTTAGTGAATAAGACTATTTTTGTATTTTTGTATTTAAATAGTTTTTCGACATGTTTTATTAGTAAATCAAAGAAATGTTTTATAATTTCAAGAAATTTTTGTATTTTTTAAGACATTTTTTTTGTAATGCTGGTAATATCCCAATGTCATTTTTTTTTTTTAATAATTTTCAATGAATCACATGATCAATGTAATTCTAAAGTGTTATATATGGAGCTATAATTATCTTTCTAAATAAAAGTTAATTGAAATAGAAACAGGAACAATTTAGAGTGACTAGTTCGATACAATTTGAAACAAGAGTGACTATTTTATTAGTTAATGAAATGATAAGGATTGTCCAATTCTTTAATCCTTAAATTAAAGTTATCCATCAATATATGTGCAATAATTATGAAAATTTAACATAATTGATGATATGAAGAGGCCGCTAACTAGAAAAATGATTCTCTAGTGAATAAATTTGATTCTAATTAAGGGTGGATTTTCTCAATTAAGCAAACATGATTTTAAGTTTAGGGGTGACAGATTAAACGGACCAAAGTATAAAGTAGACAGTATTGTTAAATCAACCAAGCTATTGCAATATGTGCGCGCCTCTCTCTCTCTCTGTCTCTCTCTTTCTCTCTCTCTCATATATATAAACGGTAAAATGTTGGGATGATTATTTCAAGACGATTTACAAATCAAATCAGTAAATTCATATTCATATGGTTAGTATGCATTAGATTTGGTGCATATGGAATTTATTTTTTTATTTAAATTTTAGATATAAACCCATTTGGTAAAGAACTTAAAAAAATATCGTTAAATAAATTATGTAGATTTGACAGTAGATTTAAAAAATAAGTGATTATGAAATAATATATTGTGATTAATAAATCTTTTAAATACTTAAATCATCATCATTAATTTCAATAAAATAACACTTATATCCCAACATTAACTATTTAAAATTATATTTGTATCAAATATAGATTAAATTATTTTATTTCATATTTTTAAAATATTTTATTAATTCATAGCAATCAATATAAAATTTTTTAAATGTACGCATACCACTTTAAGTCTTAACAACAGAATTAATCACACAGCATTATGATTAATTTTATAGCAAATTATTTCTTCAACATAACTAATAATGAATTGATAATTGTAAAAGTTACAATAGCACCAAACTAACCCATATGTATAGTTGTAAAAAGGGTGTGTAAAACATATTTATAAAATATATGCATACAATTGCATGTTCATTAATTTATACAGTTCCGTTGACATTGCAGAATTATCAATTTTATCTGGTAGTTAAAGATTCCAAAAGATCTCAAAAGTAGTAAATAATAATAAAAATAATATAATAATAAGGACAGTCAAACAAATTGAATTAATCTTAATATTATACAAAGCTTAAGTTTAAGTGCAAGGAAAGTGCATGTCGAAAAAGAACCAAAAGATGGGAAAGTCAAACAAAATTGAATTTATCTTAATATTACATAAAGCTTAAGTTGAAACTTGCCACTTAATGTTTATGTGCTTAGTTGTCGAATATTGTCTGCAAAAATTTCGCATCAAAGCCATTGGTTTTAAATAATTAATGCGCTGCACGATCAATAACATGACATATAATAATCTGTACGTGCCACAAACCTCGTATTACTTAAACATGACAAGCTACAACATTGCTATACACAGCACCTAACTTTTATAATTCTATTAAAGAAAATATTGATCTCGATTAAAAAAATAAAAATTAAATTATAAAACTATCAAATAGATAATAAAATATTTTAAAATGTCCAAAATATTTTTAAAATCTAAATATTAAATATACTTTCTTTGCAACTGCCAGGCTAGGTGCACCTTTGGAGCCAGATGTTTTTTGCATTTCTTTAATTTGCGATCCTGCCACATGGCAAAAATATAATAAGACATTTTTCAAAAAAAAAAAAAGTATAATAAGACATAAACGGCGCATTATATTTGTATGATATATATATTATATATTTTATATATAATTATAGATTTTTGTTATTATGTTTATATTATTATATATATATATAAAAAAAAAAAAAACTTTTTTTTTTTTTTTCAAAAGCAAATTTGTATTTTTATTGTTACATGTACAGTTGGACGGCAATCACACCTTCCAACATGAAGGAAGTTCTACATTTAAATTTTCCCTCAAACCCCAGGCTACTACAAAAAAAAAAGTACATTACCGAAGGCCAACTGCCGTTGGTAACAATAGAAAGCCATTAAAAATACTTTATTTCAACCGCAAATGACTATCGAACATCGTCACAAAAAGCGTTGGTGGAAATATTAAAATATCAACCGTCAAAAATTACATCATTTGTGATACTCGCAGGTCTGTCGATTTTATTTTTAATTTCATTGGAAAAAAAAAAAAAAAACCTTTGATATTTTGACCACAATATCTTCAACATCTGATCATCCAAAATATGTATTTCATTGAGAGACGAACGATCGAAAATATTATTTTTAGTCTTTGAAAAAGAAGTTGTCCAAGTACTTTCAACCATCGAAAAGCCATCGATATTATATCAATATATAAATATTTTTGTCGAAGATGTGAAAATTGTTGAAAATAATATTAATCCATTTTATTACACATTTTTTAATTACAATGTTGTAGTTTAATTGTTGATTAATATTATCATCAATAAAACTAAAAATAAATCAAACTAATTAACAAATTTAGTAAAATATTGATTTGCAGTGTGCGTGTGTGCGTACACGTGCGTGTGTGTATATATATATATATAACAATTCTAGCATTCAGTAAATGTGAAATTTGCGAAATACTAAAGACATATTACTAGACTTTGTCAATTATGAATTCCCAAAAACCTATCATCCAACTTCGGATTTTGGTATTCCATATTTGATTAATCATCATGCATTCTGTTCCTCATCCTCGTTCGATAAAACATTATTCTATATAGAATTTAAAACTAGTAAGTAACCAAGAAAAACAATCTTCATTATTTTCAGATATTTAAAGATGTGAACCAAAAAAAAAAAAAAAAAAAAATGGAAAGCACCGAGAATTAATTTGATAACAATTTAAACAACATAATAACTTGCCTCCCAAAGAATACTATGGGATTTCAAACACAATATAAACACAAAACAATCATTAAAAGATAATATGATCAAGTGTCTGACATTCACTTCTATAAGGCCACTAATATGCACCATGACAACATCAATTTGAATATCACTGATCCTACATAGGAAGTTATCAAAACAATTGGAAAAGTACAAAAAAATGACCTGAAAAAGAAAAAAAAACAAAACTACATGAAATGAATAAAAAAGATGTAAATGTATTGTTTTTTTATTGTAGGCTTTAAAGAAAAGATAAGTGATTATATTGTTAAAATCAAACTTCTCAACCACAAGTCAAAACAAGAATTTGTGTGGCAGTGGCTAATGATGAAGAGATGATAGAAATATATGACGATTATGACTTGCCATTAGATTTCAATGAAAATTTGAATGATTCATTTGACAACCACAAGGATGGAGACTTGCAGAATTATTTTACATTTAATCAGGGTATAAGCCATGGCCAAGGTTTGACTACAAGCTCAAATAATAGTTCTACTCAAATAAAGGATATAAAAAGTGAGCATAGGCACCTAGAGAAGGTTGCAAGAATTGAAAACAATTATGACATAGATAATAATAAAAACATTACTGGCTTAAAGTCTCAATCAACAACTGCAATAATCAGTATAACCAGACTACTAAATATCAACAATAATCAACTGTATAAATTCCAACTCACATTTTTCTCCACCAGAAAATGTAATTCTCTTTCGTCGAAAACCACTTAATCAACAAAAAAGGCATAGAATTGATTAAATGAATAGTTTGTGCTTTCAAACCATCATTATTATATTAATTCAGACCTACAGAAGTAATAAATCAATCATTTGCTTGAGTTAATAGAAATCATTAAAAAAAAAAAATGGATAGTAAGAGGAAGGAGACAATCACTTGCAGTGACAAATCGGCGATTGTATTGTATGCGCTTGTGGGTGCAGCCACGTGGGTTCTTGTCTTGCTTTGCTACTTTGGGAGTTTGATACATTGACAACAAAAGCTACTTGTTGTGAAAGAGTTCTAACCAGTATAAATCGATTAAGAGTAATAAAAGCAGAGGGCCTTTATCGAATAACTGAAATGAAAGTGATGGGTAGGAGTTAGGTAACACCTTGGATTACAATTCCATTAGGTCCTAGATGTTCTTCTTCTGCCCAAATTGAGAGTGGCTATCAGCAACATATGTAGATGTATATCATAGCAAATGAAAAATCAAATACATAGCATTCACATTCCAAGAGAATACTAATTATAAATAGCAAAGAGGAGAATCACAATAAGAATTTGCATCTAAATATACTATAATCCTATAGTCCTCTCTAACCATATTAAGCAGCCAAACTTAAACCAAAATTCATTCAAAATACAAGTACTGATCAAGTAGAGAACAAATTCAAAATTGAAGCTATAATGTAGTGAGGACAAAAAAAAAAAGATGAGGGTACCTTCAATACAAGGAGATAGTAGCTCTCATGTCTCAGTACTCTCATCGTGTCGAATAATAGTGTTAATGGCATCATTTGTCGCTCGCAAAGTGTTCTAAGGTCCATGTATTCAGCCTATGATAAAGTTGTAATACATTGACAAATCAGCAGAACAAAATCTGAAAATTATAATTAAAAAAAAAAAAGCCCCTGATTATTTGCAGAGTATATGCTTGAGATATTTATAGTTTCTAAATGCATTTCAAAAACTCTACATTTTTATTTTTCTTTTTTTCTTTTATTTTCTTTGGTTCAACATACTATTCCATTCAAAGGAATTTCAAGTATATTTGGAAATCAATTTAGTTGACATTACTAGTGACTGCCTACATAATGAAAATGAGTTTTCTATAACTAGCCAAAGTATGAGCCGCAATAAGATTTGAAATTAGGCAATTGCAAGTTAAATTTAATCTCAAACGTATAGGTGAAGAAAAAAATTTGTTTGTTAGATTATTCATTAAGGAGTCTAACTTTGCAATTAACCATCAAATAGTGGAATTGGTGGCAAGCAAGTACAAAGCTAATGAACAAAAACGAACTCCATGCAAAATTCTACATTATTGCTAACGATGACAGGCCACTAGCCATTGTAATTTTCTATTGCTAACCAGGACAGCCCACTACCTCCTCAGACTTACTAGTATGCTTTTATTTTATATTTACTGTTTTATAATGTAGTATTTTGCTGTCTTTTGGGAAAATCTTTATGTGACAGTCCTACCATATTATTTATGGGTCCATTTGATTAAAGCACGTTGTGTTATAAAAAAATAAAGTATAATTAGATAAATGGTAAAATATAGTTGCAATATAACCACTTTAATTGGGCTGATTCAACAAGATTGTCATCACATACACAATCAACCAATAGATTTTTTCCACATGATTACCATCTCTTGAAAAATATGACCATCTCTCTCAGGCATTTCATCAAACAACCCCTTTGCGTCTTTCAAATCCCCCCATATATCCAATTTACACCTTATAGAACATATATATACACACACACACACACATACATACATACCCAACTAACATGTTAATTACTTATTACTAATGTAAATGTCCAAATAACTCATATTCAACATTCAAAATCCAATCTTTCTTCAACTACCGACCAATAAAGACACGATCTTTATCTCAAAAACCAACAAAAAACCACCAAAAACCAAAAAGGTTAGAAGCTAAAAATTGAAAATGAAACCAAAATAAAAAATAATAAAAAAAACAAAAAACTGAAATGCATACACACCTGACGGCAAGGCTCGATGGTTCCGAACGGAGTCAGACGGCGTCGTGTTCATTGCGGAGGAGACGGAGTGGTGTCGACTGTGGTGCAGCAGCGAAAGAAACGGCAGGGTGGGTGTGTTAGTGAAAGGAACAGCAGGTGGGTGACGAAGACAGTCAAAAGTTGAGAACTTTGTTTGGGGACTTGGGTTTTGTAAAGGTTTGTTTATATAGAAGCTCAAAACTACGTAGTTTTGAGTTTTATTATTTTAAAAAATTAATTATTAAATTAAAATGACTTATCCGTGAATTACCTCTAATAGTAAATAAAAAATAATAACGAATTCAAATTAAAAATCATAACAAATTAAATAAATCTAAAGTTCATAAATACGTTACTACTATAAAATAATAATTATATAATTTAAACCATTAATATTGGTGATATATAACCACGTACAAGATAATACTTACATAAATTAATTATAGTGTAATAAAAAGGTATAGATACAATATGGAACTATATTATTGTTCAACCAAAAGTATTCATAATGAACAATTAAAATTGATAAGTTAATTTTTAAAATAAATATATATAACATGAAATTCTCCCATCTTATTTGTCTCTCTACACAGATTAATAAATATGTATTGCAAGACTTTAATCTCCAACCATAAACATGAAAAAATTATATACATCATTCAACAAAAATAGATATACAAAATTAGTCATTTAAGTGTCTATAATAATTAATCACCTGAAAGCAATCTTAAAATGACTTTATTTACTAGTTTTGTCATCCTTTATAAGCTTTTTGTTTTTTCTTTAAATTTGGTTAACTTTTTTTTTCTTTTTCGTTCTTGATAATTACTCACTAAATTGCACTTTTATTCAATTTAGCAATCTATGATGGAGAAGTAAAGTCTCCTATTTCAAGAAAATTGTGTTAAGTCATAAGAGGATCTTTCATATTAATTGTTTTTTTTTTATTTTTTTTAAAAGTTATTAATGTTTTTCTATTATTCGATATGTAGTAGGTCAATTCCAAACAAATTGTTAGTCTAAAATAAAAAACCACAATCTATCAAGAGTCAAGACTGTCGCAACAGCTCTGGGCTTCCTCTTCAGCACGCCCACTACCACCATCAGCACACCAAAGGCACCATAAGACAGACCCTCTTGTCTCCATTTTCGTTGCAATAGCCACGGTGGGTCTCTTTCTCTACCAAGATCTTTCAAGCCGAATCCCCAAAAATTGGATCTTCAGCCATGGAGACCTGACCGGGTCTCCATCTTTGGAGATTAACAATGGAGGCCTAATCCTGGTAAGAGCAAACAAAGGGAAAGGAGATGGATGTGAATAGCGATAATGGAGGAAAAAGAGTGGAGGTAGAAGAAGAGTAGGTAGAAGTGGTGGTTGATGATAGTGAATTAGGATGACTTGTGGATAGGCCTAGATGGTGGTGGTACTGGTGTTCGCTTGGTAGAGAGAAAGAGCTCAAAGCTTTGAACGATGAGGAGAGAGAGAGAGAATTTTTTTTTTTTAATTTTTTCATATAAAATTAATTTTTAGTTTGATCTCCACCACCCAGATGGACGATGGAGATCAATCATTCATTTTAATTTGTTTTGAAACAAATAAAGAATTTTATTTTTTGGTTTTTTTATTAGTTGATATTTATTTATTATCTTCATTTATCATTTTATCTTTCCATCACTAACGGTTTCTAACAGAATTGATAACAACGATGTGTTGTTTGCTTATTTAGTTAAAATGAGGGGTGCAAATTTGCTAATTACGAAACTGCAGAAAGCATTTTCTTATTTTGAGCAAAAGTTGGAGGGCTAAAATAGTTATTAACAAAAGGTCTATCAGTTTTTGAGGAACAATTCCATGCTGTTTGTGCTATAATTGGCGCTAACATTTGCCATCAAGTAATAAACCATTTGCGATGGCTACCTACCCTCAGAAAAAGTATGAATAAAATTTCCATTATTTTCAACTATAATTTTCAAAATCATCGATGATTGACTTGGTGCAAAATATTTTTACCAAAATTAAATAATTTTTTAACCACTTTTCAGGTTAGTTTCAATGATTCCGAATTATCAATAATAGTAGAACCAAAACTTATACTAGTTTCAAGGGTACACTTACCATCGAAAAAAGTATGAATAAAATTTCCATTATTTTCAATAGTAATTTTCAAAATCGGTGATGATTCATTTGGTGTAAAACATTTTCGCAAAAATTAAATAATTTTTCAATCACTTTTAGATTATTTTTGATGGTTTTGAATCATTAGTACTAGTAGAACCAAAATTTTTTCCATCAACAATGGCTAACTACCCTAAAAAAAAGTATGAATAAAATTTCCATTATTTCGGCAATAATTTTTAATGTTGTCAATGATTCACTTAGCAATGAAATACTTTTTTTACCACATTTCAAATTATTTTCAACAGTTATGAATCATCAGTAATAGAAGAAATAAATTTTTTGTTATTTTTTACTATTTTAAATTAGCAATTGGTAATACTATTGACACCGATATACTCACCAAAATCCAATATATTTCCAATAGTAATATGATGAGTTTTTGACAAGATTTTGCCCCTCGAAAATATATTGTCCCTATTTACAAGGTCAGCGATTGCCTTTAAATTGGGCATTGAAAGTAAAGACATAAGTGATAGTATTTTGAGCTGTTGAAAATAGTTGGTTTTTGATAACCATATTTTTTGTAGAGTGGTGATCAAAAATAAATGTGGATCAATTACGTTTGAGTCCCTTTAGCTAAAGGGCAGTTTTCCTACTAAATGTTGGTCACTCTCTCTCCCTTGTTTGGGAGTAAAGTTAGAATTATATTGTGGTCAGGGTTGTTCCTTAGAGTCATTCTCAAGAGATCCCAACAGATATAAAAATATGTACTTGTACTTATAACATACAAAAGAAAAAGTTTAGTTTTGGAAAAACTTTATATTAGTCCCTCACTTTTTGCATTATCTCTAATTTTTAAACATGTTTACTTTAAAACCTCCTATGGTCTGTAAATTACCATAAAACCTTTCATGTAGTCCCTATTTTTAGTCTAACATTAGGAAACATTAGTTTAACCAGACAAGAGGAGGGTAATTTGGTCATTATATGACATATGATAGATGTATGACACGTGGATGAAATTTACTATTAATATAAGAATTAAAAAATTGAAAATGAAAATCCTAAATTTTCTTTTAGTGCCCTATTAGAAAGGGTAGCCAATAGGTCTATTTGGTCCCTCCCATTTCCATCAATGTAAACCTTGCCACCCTCAAACCCCCATCATTCCAAAGCACAAAACTCAATTCAAAACCTTCATCGTTTGAACCATTACTCTCGCAGTATTTGGAGTTGTGAAGACATTCCAAGGAAGGTTAGTTTGTAAACGTTAAATTGGTATAAATATATATATATATTTTTTGTGTGTGTGCGTTCTTTTAGAGTTTTTTTTGGGGGGGGGGGGGGGGGGGGGGTTTTTTTTTTTTTTTTTTTTTTTTTTTTTTTTTTTTTTTTTTTTTTTCATTGTGTGGTTTTGTTTGTTTAGGGTTTTTAAAATTGTTATGAGTAATATATGGTTTGATGCTAAAGATTGGCTAATCTTTGCCCTCATTTGAAAATATGACCTTGTTTGAATTGTCTTTAGAAAATCTTCTATTTGAAAGAGTGAATTATTTATTTTGTAATGGTTAATCCCAATCCCTGAAGCTTTCTATAATTTTTCAGTTGCATTGTTTTTCATGATATACAAATATTATGTTTAACATGATTTGCTAGTTCTTTTTTTTTTTTTTGTTCCCTTTTTTGCTCAGAACATTGGAATATTGCAATGACACATGCAATTGTAGAAGATACATTGTTAATTCGTTCAACCCAAGAGTTTTAAGTTCTTGGTAAAATGGTTGGTAGTTTTATTGTGTGGCCTAAAAGCTATATTGTTTTAGACTAGATTTAAATGGTTAGTTTCTTTTTGCCTTTATTATTATTATCATTATTTGGTCTATGATTATAGTCTTTACTTTTCATTATCTCCAATTAAATAAAAATTTTCGTACTTGTATTTGATTTAAATATTTCAAGTGATGCAAGCAATTGTTGCTAGTGATGAATAGAGTGTCATGTCTACACCACTTATGGCACAAGTGTTAAGTAATTCAATGTTTAGCAATTGACTACTTAGATATGTTAAATGTTAGTAGTTTATGTAAAATGGCAAGTAACGATAGATTGTTATTTAAATGTTATGTAGTTTTGGGATGTTCCGATTGATATTATTGCAATATCATATTTAATTTGGCTCAAATTCATTTTGCTTTTGTTCAATTTGAATAGTTTTTCAAATTGAAAAGTTTCATTTGGAGCATTGGTTTGATTTTAAAACTCATTTCATGTGGTGTTTTTTGACAACTCTAAAAATGCACATATGTGACATTTTTTGGCTGCACTAATAAAAGACTTATTCAACATCTTTTTTTTTTTTTTTTGCTTGCATCAAATAGTATCTTAAACTACGTTTCTTAGTTGTCATGAAAAATGTTTTAAGAGGCATTTTTAAGCTCTAGTAAGTACTTTTATGATATTTAGTGGAATGTATTAATAAATGTCAATCTTTTACTGCATCCTTCATTAGGGTAATTTCATAAAAGTTGTGAAAGGGTTTTTACGATATTTTTAAAACTTATAAAAAACACTTTTTCTTGTAATGTAATTAGCTAACTAAAATATCTAAGTTCAGGTTAGACATATCTACTATTGATGGAGTAACCAAATTATATAAATATATATATATATATACATATGATGTCCTCTTAAATGTTTTCGATGAAATATTATCAATTATCTAATTCCATGACAAAGTAAGGATTGTTCAATATGTTCTAGTTCTTGGGCTAATTAAAGCAATATTTACATAGTCTTAAATAAAATCTATGTTGATGAAAGGGTTGGTGAGTGTTTTTTTTTTTTTTTTTGGTTGAAAATGGAAGGTTCAATCAATGTTGTGTAAAAATATCAGGTTATCTTCTCTCTCTTAATATATCTTGCAAGCACAATTGTCTACTCCATCCCAACTCCAATGTCTACTAATTATGGGCAGCTATTGATAGAATTCCAAATCTAATATTATCTCTTCTAAATCCAAATATGTGAAACCGCATGAATTATTTTCCTTATCTTTTAATCTTATTGTTGATTTATTGACAAATCATCTGCAAAGTGAAAGTCCTAGGCTTTCATGGCAGTGAAAATTTTCATCATTAATAATTCCCATGTTTATAATAAATTTGAACAAAATGAATCCTTAAAATAGTACCATTGGATTGATTTATTCAATGATTAAATTTGAACAAAAGTTCTATAATATTAAGGAAAAACCATAATATTATGAAACATTCATGTAACATAACATAATTAATTTGACATTTTAGTGAAAACATAAAAAATCTAGTGGCCAAAGTAATATAACATGATGGTTCAAGCACAATCGTTATCATTATCATCTTCAAGCTTGAGAGCATCCATTTCTTTATTAAATTTGGGCATGGCAGCTCTAAGAAGTGAGACTTGAACTCTAACCCCACCTTTCATGGAAGGATTCAGATTATTAGGAGGCAAAAAGAGACACAAGTCCACATAACTAAATATGTATTATGTTAGGTGGCTCATCCCACATTGGAAATGTAGGAGATCAAAGTGAGTTCCAGTTGCTTATAAAAGTGGACTTCCATTCCTTTGGAAAATCATCCCAAAATTGCTCTCTTCTTTCTTTTGGAAAACCATCCTAAAATTGCTCTATTCTTTCTTTTTAAGGCAATTTTTCCTCTCTTTCTCTCTTTTGTAATATTTTTTTTTTTATTAGTAAAACATTACTATGGTAGTGTTCGATGATCTAAGGATGGTTCACCTGCTACCGGTTAAAAAACTCAGTTGGTGTTAAATTTAAAGAATATAATGGTAATTGGAAGAGTAATTTTAATTATTTTAATAACTCTATTAATTTAATTAAAACAATATTAAAAAATATTAATTAAACTAAAACAAAAATTAGAAAAACAAAAAATATAAAAACCCACAACCACCAGTTGACCACCCTAAATCCCTAATCAACCCACCCCTACTGCACCGGTTGATCACCCAAATCCTTAATCATCCACCAATGGACCACCCTTAGCTCCGGATTTTTGAGCCGATGAAGTCGTTATCGACCAAAATGCCATATGTCATTGAGCCTTCCTAATGGATGGGGTAATGGTCGATGATAGAGCCAACTAATTTCATCTTAGATGGAGATGAAACAGATTAGATGAAGATGAAGCAACCCTTCATCTTCACTCCATTTTTAATTATGGTATTTGGGTTTTAGTTTTTAGTTCTTTTTTTTTTTTTTAATTTTCTTTGTTTTTAAGTTTTATGTGTTGCTTTTGATTTGGGTTGTGTTGTTGGTTTTGATTTGATTTTAATATGTTACTAGAAAGATTTGTGATTTTTTATTTGGTTTCTAATTTTGGGTGCTAATTTGGGTTCCAGATTTGGGTTTTTGATTTCATTTTTAATTTTGGTTTTTAAAACAAAATCAATTAGGTTTCTTGAAAACCCAATTGTTGGAAACCTAAAAAAGTTTGGGTTTCCGGCAACCTAGAAATGAAATATGGGTTTCCAAGTTATTGGAAACCTAGAAATGGTATTTCAGCAAACAACCGAAAAAACAAAAAAAAAAATGAAAAAAATGAAAAAAGATGAGAGAGAAAAAATGAGATGAGAATGGATTTGATTAAGAAGATGGAAGACGAAGACAAGAAATTGGAAGGAGGATGATTTTTTTTTTTTTAATTTTCTGTTATTTTTTTATTTGATATTGTTGTTAATTAACAATTTAAAGGTTATTTTAGTTATTACATAACTTTGAATGATATGATAGAGATTTTTTTTTAGAATTTTGATAAGGGTATTTTGGTCATTTGATGATTTTAGATGAAAAATGTTAACATTTTGGATGGAAAGTTAACGGTATAGTGCAATTTGACTAAGTTTAAAAAGAAAGAGAAAAAAAGGGGGGTGCTAAACATCATTAGCTTACTTTCTGGGGGATATTTCATATTATCCCTACAATCAATTCCTGATTATTATTATTTTTTATTTGACTCATGTAATCCATATTGAGTTCTTTCATTAAAAAAAATGAAATTCATATTAAGTTACAAGTACTTGTTTATGATTAAATACTAATTACAACTACCTTTTGGACTTTTTTGTACAATACAGAGATGTTAATTTCTATGGTTATAATTTTATGAGCAATATTAAATATATTTTTCTATATTGTAAAACATAATTCAACGTTTCATATGTATGAGGATATTTTATAATTATCTTTGTATCATTCTTATTCCTTGGGCTAATAAATACAAAAAAAGAGTTAATTTTATAACATTTCTTTCAAACAAATAAGACAATTCTATTTCCTGTCCATTTCATTTTCAAAGGAACTTAATTTCCTTATATTTTGATTCCCTTTTTAATGAAGATTAAAATCAGTATGACAAACATTAAGACAAAATGTATTACTTTAAATTTTAAATGATATGGCTTTTCCTTAACTTTTCTTCATAAATAACTAAAAGGTAATATATGTTGGGCAACTGCAGGGTGCGGGGATAAAATAAATGAAGGGAAATTGCACAAGCTAATTCTCTTGAGATTTGATGAAGTTTGGTCATAATTACATGAAATCTACTTCAAATTTTAAAAATCCAACACAAATATCCTTTAATTTAACAGTTGGGTGTACTATCATCTTTTAAAATTTTTTATGTATATTATTTTCCTGAGAACTAAAAATTTAATTAAAATGTACAACACCCAAATCTCCTAGGGTTCTATTCCTTCATGGGAGATGAAAGTAATCCCCCTTTAAAAAACAAAAAGGAAAATATGTCAAAATAATTTAAAATACAAAACCCAGATTTTGAAAACAAATTTTAAACAGTTCTTAATTATGGAAATGAACTATTCTTCATCAAATTCTTCATGCAAAAAACGAAATTTCTACTTTTTCAGTCACACCGATTTCACCACAAATAATTATTGCAATTCTAAGGAAAATTAATTCAAACATAGCAACCAACGCATTTAAAGTCAGAAAGCTATGAAACATTCAAACCCAGCAACCAAAGCACCCAAATCTAATTTTTAACTAAAAATTTCAGCACTTTTTGCCCTTTTATCTCAAAAACCAAATCTAAGATACCTCCCTCTCAAAGTCAGGTCGCGCTTTGATTTACTGCTAGAGGAGAGCTAAAGAAGATCGTAGGATGATCTTTTTCGATTAGAGGAGATCTGATGATGGTAGATCTCCTCCAACTTGAAAATATTTAATTAGTTTAAATTAAATGAATTTAAATTAAAAAAAAATCTAATTTTTTGAAATTGAAATAATCCAAATGTTCGAGTTTTTAATTGAACATTGCAAATTAAGGATATTTTAGTCTTTTTGTAATTTTGACCATTGATCATGAGGATTTAAACTGCAAGGGGTGTTTGTGTTGGATTTTTGAAACCTGGTTTTATATAATTATAGTCAAACATGTCAAATTGATGATTCATCAAATTTCTGGAGAATTTGAGCCATTTTTTCCAAATGTATTTTTGTTACAAGTGTATTAAAATAAATGCTTCTGTACAAATTAAAGCAATTTTGTCTATTTAAAAGTATTGTTGACATTATGAAAAACAAAAGTCAACTATATGAGTTCTTCTATCATTTATTGCAAAGTTCAAATTTACAACCATGTGGGAAAATTGGACGGGTATTAAATGACGAAAATCGGCCAAGTGATGAGAAAATCCAAGAGGAAAATAGAGAAGCTTTCTAAAATAAAATACGTTCATTGAAAGTTCTCTTCTAGAATATCAAGGGTATATGAATATGATTGTAAAAACATATAATCAATGTGCACTTAGGAGAAGGTAATTACCGTTGTTGCAGATTTTCATAGTAGAGGAGAATCTTAGAAGTAAGAATGCTCTATCATATATATATATATATATATATGTTTTACTAAACTTTTGATAATCTATTGATAAAACAACATAAAAAATAATGGATGACCAAAATTATTATATTTTTTCTCTCTCTTATATCACTCAAACTTAATCCTTGCTCGAACCTTAGAGGCTATTTGTTTTTTCCACTTATAATTTAATGGTATTATATTGCATCCATTAAGTTTTTTTTTTTAAGTAATTAAACCATTACAATTATCCAAAAAAACTAAAGAGAGAGAGAGAGAGAGAGCTAAGGGTCATTTGTTTTTTATCTAAAGACTAAATAGTGCTGAAATGTAATGAAAACCAAATAGTAACCGAAAGCTGAAATTTAAGTAACATGTTTTTTTTCCCTCACCTTTGAATATACTGTAAATTATTGTTTTTTAAAGTAAATTATATAAAAACTAGTAATTTGACATTTTTTTTTTATTTTAGTTGTTATGAAATATTATTTAATATAATAAAAACAAAAAAATAAATAATTATTTATAATATTTATTTATAATTAAATATGATTAAAAAGTATAATAGAATTAATTATATTTATATATTTAACTAAAAATAATGAAATTATTTATGAGTTGAATAATATTTAAAAGGCAACTGAAAAAAGTAAATGTTTAAATTGTAAATTATAACAGTCCAATTTAAAAAATTTTGCAATGAAAAAGTTTTTTTTAAAAATATAATATATATTTCATATAAGTATTAGGAAAAAAATACTTATTATATGAAATTAGGATAAAATTGAAAATATATTATTTTAGAGAGAACAGACTTATAATAAAATATTTTATATCATTAAGTGATTTACAATTAAATTAAAAATTAAAATTTTAACTTTTTTTAAAGTTGTTTTTGGATAATTTTAAGTGATTTAATCACTTAAAAAAAAACAAAAACAAAAACAATTTAATAGATATAATTTAGTATCATTAAGTTGTAAGTTAAAAAAACAAACAGTCTCTAATTTATTTCTTGATGGAATAGCCTACCTTATATGTGTGTGTGTGTATGTATTTGAAGTGCTACCTTTCATGCTTTAAGGCAGCTACTTCTTGAATCTTAAGAAAGCCTACATTCGGATTTTTTAAATTTCCTTTGTACTTTTCTTTGTTTCATTAGTAATTTTTCCCTAAATAGGTCTTCTAACCACTTACAACTATAAATTAGCTAACCGATTTGAAATTATTGACAGATAGAGTAAACTTTATGCAGTAATTACAATTTAACTATTCATCATTAGTCACAGTTAGCTTAACACTTTTGGGGGTATTTTTGTCTTTTCATTCTTTTTTATGTTTATTTGAAATAAATTTTAAAAACTAAAAAATTCAAAAAAAAAAAAAAAAAAAAGCTCTCTACCATTCATTTTAAAATAAATGGTGGATGTTTTCTATAAAATAAAAATAAATTTTAAATTAGATTAAATTTTTTTTTTAAAAAAAAAAAAAAACTAAAAGCTAATCCCTCGCACTAATGGATGATAGAGATCACTTAAAAAAACAAAATAATAATAATAATAAAAAACTAATGGATGGTAGAGATCTAATCCACCATAGAGATGGATCTTAGGGTCTCCATCGACGATAGGGATCTTATATGATGGAGATCCTAAAGATACAATCCCCATCGCCAATGGAGACCCCCTGTCTCCATTATCACTAATGGAGATCCAAAATCCAAGTCTCCATCGCGATGTGGAGACCCAACTAAGTTTCTAGTCGGTAGACATCTAAAAATCTAGATTTCCAACAACTAAAAACCTAGACTTATTGGTTTCGAATCGATTGGAAACCTAGAACTAGTTCTCTTCTTTGTCGCTCTTCTCTCTCTTTGATTTATATTTAGGTTAGATGGGTAGTGAGAGTAGTACTTTATTGATTAATTAGTTGATTGGTTGATTAATGATTGAATGAATGATAGAGCGGGAAGGAAAAGATGATTGAATGGAGATGGGTAGAGATCTAATCAGGATCTCCATTTTTAGACTTCCTTTTTATTCTTAATAATCTCTCCCGTTTATCCATGTGATGGACAATGAAGATGTATTTTTTTTTTTTATTAATTTTTTATATTATATTTTTCTTTTATTTTCTCAAGTAATCTCCATCATGTCAAGATGGACGATAAACATCGGATGCATTTCTACTTATATTTTTATTTATTTTATTTTAAATTTTATTTTAAACATAAAGGCATTATGGTCTTTGCTTCACTTTATCACTGTCAAACCGTCAACTTTAATGAACAGTAGGCAACCAAATTGTAATAAACCTACAAATTTTACCCTGCCTGTCAGTAGATTCAAACCATGTAGTTAGTTTGTAATTTGCTCAAATAAAATTACATGCATGTTTCTATATTTCTTTAAAATAAGTTTACAAACATATATTGTAGAATAGTCAGAACTTAAACTGACTAATTCAAACAGTACACATAAAGCTATTCTTTAACATATGCTTTTAGCATATACATTAACCATATTCGAACATAAATTAATTAGCAAAGGTAATCCTATTTAAACAGTTGTCTAAATCAGGTAACACCATTACGATTATCGAATTACATTCACAATACAAAACAACATTGACACAAATTAACAACTCCGTTCATATTAAACAATTAGGAGCCAAGTTGGTTCAGTTGATTTTATGGCAATTGGTACGAATTTGGCCATCTGTTCCTGTAAGAGGACTCAAGTTCCCCATTTTCACCATCGCATTGGCGAAATCCGTATTGAAACTAAAAAAGTCGGTGCTGTAAGAGGTGACCTGGGCGTCAGTGGCGCCACCGCTGAAGAGCTGCTGGTCAGAATGAAGTAGGCCCTTTTTGTCCACCAAGTTCCTGAAATAAGCGTTGTCAAAGAGAACAGGACTTGTAGTATCAAGAGGAGAAAGATTGTCGTCGCTGCCTGAGCTTGGACAGTTTGACTTTAGTGATGTAGCAAATGCTGAATCAATGTTTGTTTCATTATAGAGTCGATCTCGAAACATTAAACACCTTGCTTGGCCAATCGAGTGAGCTCCTGTTGATGGAAAAAAGTTGATAAAGATTATGTTCTAGCTATCTAACATATCTACTAGATAGGTCATGCATGCATGCTGCTAACGCTAATATGCTATGATAGTATGATTCATTTATTTTATGGGTCCTCATGATGTTTGACTATATCAAATATTCAAAATTTAATAAAAAAATGTAAATTTATTCTTTTAATACATCAATATATGGATCTTGAAAGACTTGAAGAAATTTATATTTATATTTTTAAACATTATCATGTGCACTATAAGAAACTAAGAAAATTTTCAATACCCAAATGCAATGCATTTGACTGCTAAAATTATATCATATGATATGAAACCACATATAATTTCTTCTATGTCGAACAGTATGCGTACTATCATTGAATTGGGGCATTACATATACCTAGTGCATTTGAAAATTTTCTTTTCCTAAGGACACATATTAACAAATTACTTAAATACTTAGAATAACTACATGGACTGTTAAAATAATTCATCTGACACAATTAACTAGTTATCCATATTAATTGAATTTAATTTAATCTAGTTTACCATTAGACGGTTTAAATAGGTTTATATATATCAAAGATTTCTTTTTTTAAAGAAATTCTTTAAAAAGGAACAAGAAAAAAAAAAGTTGGGATGAAATTGTTTCGAACACAATTAAAAACAACTCAAACTCTCTAATATATATTGTTAAATACCACTGGTGACTTAATTACCTGAGAGAGCAACCATCTCTTTTGCAGTGAAGCCTTTGTCTGAAAAGGCAGAAATAAGCTCATTAACATTCATTAAGGGGGATGGAAGATTTCCAGAATTTGCAGCGTTGTAACTTGCAGTGGTTGAATCTCTTCTGCCCAATGGAACCACCCATGACGGCCCTCCCAACTGGAAAGAGACAGAGAGAGAAAAAAAAAATGTAAAATTTTAACTTTTAAATAGTTATCTATCATCAAGAACTTGTAGTATTGTCATTATTGTATTATAAACAATGGCCTTATAAGATAAATATACCATTGCATCCTTCATTTACAAAGTCATTTGTATGATTATGAGCTGACTTGGTTAAGATAATTTTGACCTCTTTACTGTCTGTCAAAGCTACTGATGTTGTTTTAATTGCACTGTTCTCAAATCTCAATCATGTGTATACATGTTGAGATAAAAACTATTACATGAATACTGTTGGTGTGTTTTAAAATGCGTACTATTCTTCTTTATTGAATTTAATTATTAAAGTAAAATGATGTGTTTCATCTGTAGTTGTTAAAATATTGCATTCAACAACAATATTTAAAATCGAAATAGAATTAATGACAAAACATCTTAATTAGATGAATGATATACCTAATGAATGATTGCATGTATTCTCAAATTACTGATATTTTATTATATTTGATTATGTATTATTATATATGATTACAATAAATAAATATATTCACATTTACAACAATCGACTATATTTAGTTATAGTCAAATATATAAAATACAATAATTAATTTTATATGTAATTAGTTAAGATGTATCAATACTCAAATGAATCGTAAATGACTTTATATATATATATATATATATATATAAAAATTAACCTGATCATAATTTTACTTACAGCAACAACAGAATCTCGAGTTGCAACAGTAAGAATATCAGCACAAGAAACAACTCCAGGGCAGATACTTTCAACTTGAGATTTGATGGTATCAATCACCTCGAATCCTCTCAATGAATTTGCATTTGGGCCTGCTGTCTTCTCTCCTTTAAAACTTGAGGTGTCATCTAAAAGAACCGATGCATCACAACCCTGTTTAAACCATACAAATTAAATCTCATTTGAAAGATAATTTTACATAATGATGATCCTGATGCAACTTTAAATTAACTTAAATGCAGCACTTCTGACACCTTTATCATTTACATAGTTAGAATCACTTGTCGTATCATACCTATATAAAAAAGAAAAACATCGCTTGCCATATCATCTCATTTATTGAATTTTAAAGATGGTGTAACTTCATCCCAACTCTTAAATTAAAGCAAAGATAAATTCAACATTAAACACACTATATTTAGTTCAAAACATAAGTTAACATAATCCCACCCAAGCATATAATAATAAACTATGATGAGAATAATAATAATGATAATACGATAAAAATGATAATAAGTGTCTAGTGACAGTAACAATAGTTGCGATAATTAATGATGGGATATAATGGAAATGTGTAATCACATCAAGAAAGACCTATTACTATTAGACAAGTAAGACTCTAATTAAAAACTTAGATTTTTGTTTTCAAGATTAGATGCATTAATTATATTACGCTTATGTACAATTATACATCTTTAATCTTCTATCTTATAGGATATGTTATAGTAATCCTAAAAATATCAGTAACAATAATAATCTGTAATGCTTTACATGCATGCAAGCTTTGGACTGTTAAGAGTACATGCAGGTTTTCACATTAAATGTATGCCATAAAAATATATATATATATATATATATGTATCATTCTATCAAATTATAGCGTGCGAGCGAGAGAGAGAGAGAGAGAGAGAGAGAGAGAGAGAGAGAGAAACATTAACGAAGCAATCATGGAAATGGAGACGAAGCAAGGAGGCTCCCATGCGGTGCTCCTTGAAAACTGCTTTAGTCACAGCAGTTCTAATTGTTGAAAGTGCTTTTGGGCAAGTTGTGGAATAGTAATCGGAAGATAATTGAGCAACAGCCAACTGAAATGACAAAAGCATCATGATGAAGCAGAAGCTATGAAGATGAGAGTAAAATGCCATGATCAAAACTAATTAGAAGACACCAAAGATAGAAGTGCTTTTGTGTTAATTAAATGTGATTGATGTGAATGATGCTTCTCCCCCTCTCTATATATAGATGGGAAGTACTGCTTGTTGGACTTTGACATTTTCGCTTTTCATGTTACTGCGAACTTGGCCGAATATTTTTATTTTTTTAATAGGAAATTAGTAAAAGCACTTATTGGCAGTTGCAACTCAAATCCCTAAGACCTAACTTTATCTGTTCTATTTCAACCAAAAAAAAAAAAAATTTTATCTGTTTCGAAAAGGATTTAAATAGAAGCTTTTCAAATGGTTGGCTACAATGAATTTCTGTTCTTTTATTCTTAATATTACATTTTGAGAGTTATGGTATATGACTTGAACCTATGTTCTTATTACTATAAGATTTCGATTGGTACAGTTTCTTCAAGTAAAACTTTTAGAAGTAGATTTTTTAGAAGTAGATCTTTTGGAAAAAAGTTATTGGTTGTTGTTTGTTGTCAATTAAAAAATTCTATTAACTTATAGACGATTTGATTAAATTATTTTAAAAATACTTTTAAATTATTAATTTATCAAAAAGGACATGAGAGTGAGAAATGAGAAATAGTATATTCATTCTACAAATGTGATTGCTTCAACATCAACCATAAAAAAATTAATCAATTGTAGTAGTAATAAAGATTTTATTGCTCATTCCTGATTTAATTAGCCTCAAGAAATAAAATTGCAATATATATATATATATATATATATATTAATAAACCAATAACAAAATTAATTGTGATATATCATTCCATTACTTCAACAAAACATTTCATATATATCAACGAATCAATAATAAAACCAATTACAATATATATAACATATATGGCATAAAATATTCATGACAAACAAAACCAAAAACTAGAATATATATATACACACACGGTGTCTACATATGTAGTGTATATATACAAAATCAACATAAAATAAAATAAAAAATTGCAATATATGTATATGTGTATATATAGGCCAAAACCAATTAAAAAAAAACACACACACACACACAAATATAGAAAATTTACTAGTTAAAAAAAGTTTTCAAATGTTTTTATAATATAAAAAATGAACGAAAGTGAATGCTATAAGTTTATATTTATGAAGGAAGTCTAATATGGTTATAAGAATATAGAGAATTAACAAAATAAAATAGGATAGATTAGACATTTTAATCTTTTAAAAAATACTCAAAAAATCTACTTGAAAAAGTTCTAAATTTGAGTTTCTCCAAATAGATTTTTTTTAGTTTTTTTTAATCCCCCAAAATTTTTACTAAGATGTCAACCAAATGATATTAAAAAAATCAAGTAAAGTTTTTAACATTAAAAAATTATTTTTGGTCAATAAATAAACTATACCAAACGTATACTAAATCTGAAAGGTATCTCGTCTTATTGGTAGAATTCCATTCTATTAATTTATGGGATATTATGAAAATATCTGCTGAAAATGAAATTAATGTAAAGCCTTTTTTTATATATATTTTTCAAAAATAAGGTTTAATGATATTATTTTTCACTTTAGAAATATTTCAAATTTTTTTCTTAATTTATCATTCCTCGTTTAATTTGGTTTTCAAATCATTTTGTTTAATATGTAGACCATTCAGAAGATTTATAGTTTAGTGGAACATTGAACAATTTTGTAATGCCAAGATTATTATAATATTATTTATAAATAGTTATAAATTAAAATTATTAATTTTTTTTATATTCACTATTGATATATCCAATATTCCAATTTTGTATGCTGATGAAAACCGAATACGCAGATTATAGAAACATGAATGTCCGTTGTCATTAAACAATATTAAAGGTGGTGGTGGTTGCAAGTTGGTAAGTGAGTGTGAACAAAATTGTCAAAAGGAATCTATGAATTAAGTCAAAACCAAAGTTTTTACTTTTCTTAATCCTTCCTATTCAACCTAGTTCAGAATGTAATACGTTTGCAAATCCCCCAAACTTTGAAATTTTTCCAACTTACTTCAAAACTTTCAATAGGGTCATAATAATTATTTAATACACAAATAGTCTAAAAGGTTCATATTAATGTAGATAGAAAGGAATTTGGAGCCAATTGAAGAGTGATCAATTCAAAATTTTCCTTCCCAATTATGACTATGCTATGTTGACATTTAGGCATTTGCCCAAAGTAAAACATGTATAGATAAGCATGCCCACTTGTGGACAAAGTGGGAGACTTATGCTTCCTCAACATTGAACATCATTTAGCGTATATGTCAATTTATCTAAGTCATTTGGGGGGTATGAATGGGATTGATGGCGGCCTTCTCCTAACTTTCTTATGTTCTGCATGCAACAGCAAGCAATTAAGGGTTTAGTTTTATGTTGATGAATTAGTAGCAAGAATATGTGTACAAATAAAGCATCTGATAATGACTGAGGAATAAGTAACATAATTCTTGATCTATATAGGTAAATTAACATGGATGAGATTAGGTGAGATCATGAAGTGAGAAAGTTTTCAATATAACGGACGTATTATGTCATTTCTACACTCATCTTGTTAGCTATTACTACAAATATATCACATCATGCATATATTCATCTCTTTGGATATTGTCATAAATGAATTCACATTCATATTATATATTCTTAACTATCTCAACTACCACTAACTAAAATCAGTGTTTTAAAACATTGTTTTAATAGATGAGCTCATGAGCATGCAAAATATGTGTACTCTACTGTTAAGTGACTTTCAAGTTTGTGAGGAGGGATTCTATCTCATCATACATATTTATTAAGATAAAATAGAGGTTTCATTTGTATTACACGGGAATAAATATCCGGATACTATTTGATCTCAACAAAAGGTATTTTTTATATTAGGTGGGAGTAGATATTCAAATCCTATATATATTGTTTAATCTTCTAATACCCAAACAATGTTGTCACAAGACTTATTTTTTTTGGGGGGGGGGGGGGGGGGGGGGGGGGGGGGGGGGGGGGGGGGGTTCTCTTTGAAAGCAAATTGTTAAAACAATTAGATTGTATATCTAAGTGCATAGATTCTTTTTCTGAATAATTGTGTATCTTTTGTGCAAAAAATCAAAAGCAAAATTGTTTAATAATAATATTGTATAGTTTTTTAGCTTTACCACTAAGAATCAATTATTTTATCACTTTTCACTTAATGAATTAGAATTACATCTATTAATTTTTTTTTTTTTTTTATGAATAGTCAAACCATTAAAATTATAAAAAAGAAAAAAAAACTTAATAATTTTTTTAATATATTATTTCAAATCTATCATTTTCAAAATAACATATTTCCAAATTTGTTCTAATTTTACATTATATAAATTTCTTTATATGTAAATAATGAAATATTACAATAATTACTTCACAATTTCAACTTTTATTGCAATAGTACTTCAATTTTGTTTATTTTTATTTAAATATATAAATTTAATTTACTTTACTATAATAATTTATTTATATATAAAATTTTCAAAAAATATATTTTACTATAATAATTAATCATATTTTAATTATAAATAAAAATATTATTAATATATACATAAAAGTGTTTTAGTATTTATTAAATAATTTATTATAATTATTTGTATTATATTAAATAAAATTACATAACAATTAATAGTAAAATGATATAAATATCAAACACTAAATTTTAGATAATTTTAACTTTAAAAAATAAATAAAATTACTATACATTCAAAGGTAAGAGGAAAAAAAAAAAAAGTTATACCATTCAGATATCAAATTTCATCACTATTTAGTTTTTATTTTTCAATATTATTATTAATTTTTAAATAAAAAAATAAAGGATCCTTAAAACATCTTCCTAAATGATGTTAGCAGAATTTATGAGTGTAATGATTTCAACTCATCAGCATTACTGCTTGTCTTAATCAACTTCGACATGCTTTTGCAATAATCTATGTGATTCCATGTCAACCAGGTCCAGGTGTACAATTGAACAAGTTAAAAGGACCATTAATGACGTTAGGCTTGCTCAGAAGATAGATCGCAATTTTACAACCAAATAATTGCATTTTAGAATATTATATTAATATGTAATTTTCCGATCAAAAAAAGTCAAAAAATTAAGTGGTAGAGACATCAATTGAAAGGATAGTAATTCAGCTAAACTAGTCAATGAATCTAAGCTAAATTTAGTTTAATCCAGATTTTATTTGATATCTAGGTAGAAAAAAAGTTATTTTCAGATCAAAGCTAAATTTAGTTTAATCCAGATTTCATTTGACATCTTGGAAGAAAAATGTTATTTTTCAAATCATTCTTAACAGTGTATTTAAAACAAAATGATTTTAGATTATCTTTCTTTACAAATCTCGCATTAGTTGAATATATTTTGTTTCTCTGAAAAAAAAAATCGTAGAAAACAATTGAAGTGCTCTCTCTCTCTCTCTCTCTCTTTTTTTTTTTTTTTATTTTCTCTTCTAATATCTTAAGTAAACAAGAATTAAAACTCTATCAGGTTTGTGCCTTCTTTGATTGGACAAAATATAGAATAGATTAAAAGAACAAACAATCAATTTTCAAGAAAACTTGTGTAAACTAGATGAAGCAAATGAATACCTATTATTATTTCCATAAAAACCAGCCAAATATTCCCAAAAAAATAAAGTAAAAATCTCTACATCCATTTCTACTCAAAATTTCATCATTCATGTTGCATTGTTTGTCCCAAACAATCATTCAACAATCCTTTTTTCCCTTCACTTCCGATGGAAAAAAGGATGACTTTAAAAAAAAAAATAAGTCAAGCAGAAAACTAATTTACCTTCTCAGTGTGGTTTCTCACACCTACTTCATTATATTAGAACACAAAATTTTCCTCCTCTGCCCCGATGGATTGTAATGTATCTCCCATCTCCCGGAGAGCAGCAGCTGTTGAATCGCTTATGCCTAGAAGGTACTGCAACCGTGACAGTTTTTCTGGTGCCGGGTCACTCTTCGCATATATAGCAAATAGATCAGATAGCTCATCAGGCACATCCCAGGACAATGGCTCGGCAGGCACAGCTTTGTCACAAGCCAGCAAATCATTTAAAGATGAAACCTAAAAAGAAAAATCGAGTCAGATTCTAGGCATCGTAACATGGTGTGATCATGAGCTTTCTGATTAATAACATGAAAACGTCAAAGTAACAAGTTTATTGATAAGTTCCATACCACTCCTTTTCGATTCTTCTGTCTTAGCAGTGAAATGGCCTGAATAAGGGAGTTCGATAACCTATTCCGAGCAAGCTCATGGACTACATGTTTAGCCTTCTCAACATTAATGTTGAGATCAGATGGGATTTTCTCATAGACTTCCTCTGCATCAAACTCTCCAGTGCCTGAGGAGAAAATTTCATCCACGGTCTTCTTGAAAAGGTTCTCCCGTAAGCTCGGAGAGATCATGTTGTCCAAATCAACACCAGCTTCCTTAAGTTCTCTTATTTGCTTTATGTTTAACCTCCCCTGACCAACTGCTGTTTCGATTGCAGCTGCCATTTTTGTGGTTGTTATGCCTTTTATTATTTTCTGTGCATACTCAGAAGGCAGGCCAACTTGCTTCTGCACCTCATTGAGCTGCTCAACCTTGGCCTTAGTCAACTGCCCATCAGCTAAAATCACCTCAGCTTGTCTCCTGAAAGCCTGCTCAGCCAAGCTCCTATGAACATCAACAATCTCCTTAGGGGTCATGCCCAAAATTCCTCCTAGCTGATTTAGGAGGAGGTACTCTGAATCATCTCTCTTTGTGGTGATCTGAGTACCAAAAGGAATCGACTTGACTTCTCCAGTTAGACAGTAAAGTAAGTATATCTTGTAAAGATCAGTTCTATCTCTTTCAGGGAGGTCATCTTTCAGGTTTATTTCTGTCTGTCCCTGCTTCCCCAGCTTCTCAGCCAGTTCCTTGTCGGGTTTGATTTTCCTGAGTGTTTGAAGGGATTCCCATTCTTCCTCTTCCTCATCGATTTGTTTTTCTTCCTCTTTAATAGGCTCCTTTTCTTGTGGAGCATCAGAAGATTCTCCTTTAATATCGGCCACCAATTCAGTTACAACCAAGGTGTTGAAAGCTATTAACTTCTTTAGTTCTCTTGCTGCCTCTGTTCGGTTTCCAGCTGTCCGAGCCCGTTTCACATAGTTCAAGAAAACCCTACGGGCCTGCATACAGTAGGTGAAAGATATACAAACATGGAAACATATTAATCTGGAGATTTATTACTAAAATCACCATAGGACAGCCGAAATGTATACTTACAGCCTTACTAGCAATAGACATGGCAGCCTCCCTAGTTAATCGCAAGCCATGTGCAGCCTTTCTGACAGTTTTCCTTGTCTCAGGATCATAGCCATCAACGCCAGAAGCAATTGCATCTCTCACAACCTGGAAAAGGCAACCACATAAACAAGCATGTGACTTAATCTCTCAGCAATTAAACAACAAGAACACAATGTTAAAATATCAAATTGAATCTATAAATTTATACAAACTCAGCTACTTATGTAAATCTTCAAAGATAAGTCGTGTATTGATAGAAATTGATATACCCAAAATTATGAATGAAGTATAAGCACATAGATAACAGAAGTTTTCAACAGACACCTAGAAGAACAAGATGGTGCACAATTACAGGCAGCCTTGACATTTTCCTTATATGGCAACTCTACCATTTGAACCATAAAGGCAGACATAGATATCCAGCTGATTTGATCTAAAAAGGGGCGGCCAAATAACTAACCATATTAAAAAAACACACCAGTAAAAATTGTATGTTTAAGTGCACAGCACTTGCTGATCAAGAGTCAAGACACAATGAGAAGATCCAATTATCAACTGGATCATGGACCCCTATAGAATATACCAGAACATGATGGAGAACCACTACGAACTAGTCAAACACATGTTCCAATTTTAGTCATGATATACAACACATAACAGAAACCGAAAAAAAAGGGACATTCCAAAATCATATTTCGCCAACAAGAGTTCTTATTAAACAAGTAGATATAAAAGAAAAACATGTAACCTTTTCAAACAAACTGCCACAGATGTCTGCATGAGCTGCTTCAACAATTTGTTGAGGAATACATAGCATGACTCGCAATTTCAACAAAGCAGCAACATCCTCCTCAGTCAGCTCTCCCTTAGCTACACATGACTGCAGCTTTTGTCTGTAAATTTCTGGAAAGAAACCAGACATCAGAAATCTTCCACAGCACAACATGATCCCAAAACAAGATTCAAATTTCTTCATTCATTGATCATATATTTCCTGTTCCACACCTTACAATAGATATCCCAACTAGGATTTCACTCATTCACAGTTTAAGGCCACAAGTTTTTCAACATTATTGATTACCTTCATGGATCTGACTAGCCTTCTGTGGATCAAAGTGCAATTCTTCACAAAGTTTTTGAAGGAAAGCTGCTTTACTATCTACTGCCTCCAAATCACCGCCAGAAACAGCCTGTGCAAGTCGTTTACGATATACCTTGGAGGTAACATCAAGTGTAATGGCTTCCACCTCTCGTTTTCCCAAACCAAATATATTTCTCAACTGATTCAATGCAGTAATCTACAGAAACAGAGGGAAGTGATGAGTGTTTTACAATCTATAACTAATCAGTGTCCAAATTCAAACACAATCCACCAACACATCTTATGCAAGGTCATCAACACATCAACACATCTTATGCAATACCACAGAAGAACAGGAAACATATACTGATATCAAGAAACACATTGTCGATCATCCTGAAGCAAGGTCATCTAAAGTGATGAAGTTTTAAAACTATATTTATAGATGCTTATTTTAGCATAAATACACGCAAACAAAACAACATCAGAAGCACACTAGTAAACCTTTCTTCTTCTTTTCTTTGACAATAAAGGATACAAAAGGAAACTTGGTAGAAGACAAGCATGGATGCACACTTTACACAAATATGGCTATGGATAGGGTGGAATAGGTTTCACATAGCCTAAACCAGCTAGTTCATTTTCATTCAGATTAAGGCATCTTAACATCGAGTTGAAAAAGAAACAAAGACAATTTAGTTTTACATAGTAATGAAGTTTATATATGCATGCATGTGTGTGTGTGTGTGTGTGTGTGTGGATATGGTGAGGTAATATGAGATATTTCCGAAGTCAGATGTATGAAGAACAGCAAAAGTTTCAATTGTCTTTCTTAAACATTTTTTCCCTTCTATCCACCCTTTAATCAACAAAGGTTGGACTGAGGATAAAAGCATCTAAGCAATTATTACTCAGCTCATTAAACATGCAGATCATGCTCTGATAACCTTATCCACCATGCACAAAATTGCTACAGCTTAATAGTAGCCATCACAGTAGACTAACACAACATAGATACCTCAAATGATAGTGAAAGTTCCCTATGTGATTGGCAAACACCATATATCATAAATATATGGCCAATGCAGCATTTATGGGATCCATACAAGTACATAATTTTAAATAATGCCACACAAGTAAGGTCTAACAGTGAGCGTCCAAGAAAAACCCTACACAAAATAATACATAATAATCTTGGACTTTTAGTTATAGGGCAAGCCACTTGCAATTGATCAAAAACAGAGAGTCATGACAATTTTATTCACCTTATTTTCTGTCATGCGACCACCAGACAAAGCATCTGCCACGTATGCTCTATAAAGGAGCTTCAAGTCATCAATCTTTCTGTCACCATCAAACTGTCCACCTACAACAGAAATTTATATCAATAGCAGCTAGTGGATACGTCATATTTGAAACAGAGTCAAATGCAACAGCATATCTACCTACTAGAGAAACTGGACCAACCCCACGAGCAAACCGATCTGCATCTGGATGTTCTCTCAAAGAGATCAACAAATTATTAAATGCCAATACCTTATCAAGCTCTTCCACAACTTGTGTGACTCCCTTCCTGAAAATCAGATTTCAGTATCATATAGAGCAATCAAGAAAGGCTATGAATAATTACAGGCAAAGCAAACCAGTACTTATAACAATACTAAAAATGAAGGATAAATTATTCACAATGCTGTTACATGTTTAGGACCACACGCTCGAAATTAGTCACACTTACGGAAGGAAAAGCTAAAAGAGAAAGGATAGCGTATTCATAGTGCTTATTCTCCTATCAAAAAATAATGCTTATTCCTGTGCAGGAGCATGTGGCCACATATGGACACAACCAAAGAAGGAAAACCATATAAACAACAGTAAATGGAACATTGCAAGAACACCAGAAAAAGTTATTCCATTAACATAATTTAATCGCTATTTCAAGAGCAACACGAAATTAACAGTTGAACCTCACATAAGTTACATTTGGTTGGTTGATGGAAAGCTGAAGAAATGAGAAAACAAAATTTATGAAAAACATTATACAAAGACTCTAAATTTTGTCCTTTCTTAGTAAGCAAACATAAAGTAGAAGAATTTACTACTATGAGATTTTATCATCATGAACAACAGTGAAGGTAGCTGTGGCGTAAAAGTGATTAAAGACAGAAGAACAACAGGTTAATTATATAACTTGTATGCTGATTAAAACATCAATAATATTCTTCTAAAATTGTGTTACATCATAATTCTACCCACTCATGGTTAAATTTAATGCAGGCCAATTGGACTTAGCCCATAAAATTGGGGAGGTAAAAGGAATTATCCCAAATATAACAGATGTCCTAGTAAGCTCTACAACATTTTAATAATTACGTAAGGTAACAGTGGCCATACGCTGCTCTTGTTCTGGACTTCAGTATATTGAGAGCTGCCAAAATAATTTCCTCAGTCAATTTTCGTGTGTGCTCCCTGAACAAGTCTTCAGCAATCTGCAGAGAACAAAATATACCACACAAATGAACAGTTATAAGACAGCCACGAAAAGGCAGAGTGACAAGTCAGCTGTGAAAAGGCTTTTGATGACAAGGTGTTAAGAAAGTACCTCATCAGAAAGACGATACAAAAGCTGTGACTCTCTTAGGCTAACAAGCTGCAATGGATCAATATCTAAAAATACATAATTTGAAATTGTGTTAGCTTCCCATGTGCATTCAAGTATATAGAATCTGTTAACACGAAGCATGTATCAGACAAGAAACTACAGAATTATGCAAAACAAATATGTAAACGAGCCTACAAAAGAAAGAATTTACAATTAGGTTCAATCACTTAAGTGCCAAGTCATGAGTTTGAAACTTGTTACAGATGCAACAAAGTAAAACAAGTCACTTACCTCTGCCCAATGATTTTAGCTTTGAAGCATATAACCGTTTGGCATTATCACGGATGGCAATCTCAACCTGGAAGAAGACATGTATGAAAATATATTAATATCGATTCAAATTTGTGCGGACTTAGATGGCATAACTTAAATTAGGTAGCTCATAAAATGCATAATACTTGATGAATAATTACCTGGGAATCAGTGACCTTGAAAACACGCTTCCAAGGTAAAAGAAACGACGAGGCTTCCCCAAACACAAGAGTCGAAACATAAATCAACTTCTGAAATGCCTGCACTGGAGATTCACTTACAATGGTCAAGCCCCATCTCTCCATTAACAACTCCTACACACTCTCAATTAACTAAAACTATCAAAACCAGCACAACCACAAAACAAATTACCCGACGCTGTTCTATGTCACCATCACGATCTCCCACTTCAAGCCTTTGCCTGAAAATACGCCGGCCAATCTAAAATCCAACAAAAGCAATATCGCATCACAATCAACCCAAACCAGAGCGAGTTTTTACATATCAACACTTCCATAATAGCATAGCAATTTACCTCCATATGCATGGAGGCTGCATCTGGATCATCAATACCCAACGCGCTTTTAAACTTGATGATTTTTTCAACTTCATTGCCTTTAAGTTCTTCACTTCCCGGAGGAAGAACTGAAGTCACGAACCTAGTAATAGTAAAAAAAATCATCAAATCTCTTAATTAAATGAAATTAGAACACATAAACTTGTATGTATATACATCTATGTAACCATTAAAATTATACACAAATTTGGAGATTGATATCAAAAAGTTACAAAAGACTAAACTAACCTAATAACAGTAACATTAATCGAAACTCTTAATTAAACATATTCATAACATATACACATGTATTCATATATCTATCTAACCTTTAAAATTACACAAAAATTCAAAGATCGATAATGAGAAAGTTTCGAAAAAGACTCAAAAAGCCTAATAACACTAACATTTATCAAGACTCTTAATCAAACGAAATCATAATATATACACATGCATTCGTATATCTACCTAACGTTTAAAATTATCCACAAATTCGGAGATTTATAACTAGAAAATTCCTAAAAAGACTCAAATAGCCTAATAATAGTAACATTTATCAAAACTCTTGTTTAAACAAAATTATAACATGTACTGTTGTAAATAAGTATATATATCTATCTAACCACTAAAATCATACACAATTAATATCGAAAGAGACAAGTAACCTAATAACAGCACCATTTACCGAAACTCTTAATTAAACGAGAATATACATATATATATATATATATATATAGAGGGAGAGAGAGAGTTTCTATGATGCGTCCTAACTTTTAAATTGTAATCACAGCCATTCATGGCATTCATTCTCTAAGAAAAAAATTTCTTTCTTTCTTGTTTAATTCAAGTGCAATGATATATATATATATATATACAAAGTTTCGAAAATGACTCACCTGCAGTATATATTACAAAGCTCTGCATTGAAGGCCTCGTCTTGTTTGCTCACGCCGTATCTTAAATATCAAACAATTAAAACAAGCAAACAAACAAATAAATAATAGAACAATTAAATAGAAAAAAATAAAAGTTTGATTTTAAAAAAAAAAAAAAACTAACTTTTTTGCAATTGCTTCAATGTCCTCTCTCTTGACGGCGCCAGGATCGTCACAGGCAGCGACGAAATCGCGCAGCCGGACAGCAGCGACTTCGGGGACGGCGGCGTTCAAGGAGTAAGCGACGGCGCCACCCGCAGCACCGAAGATAGCAGCGCCGCCGATGGCGACATTTCGGCTGCCACCAAAGCGGAAGCCTAGTTGAAAACCAGCGAAGGCGGCTCCGGCGACGACGATAGCGGAGGTGGCGAGCCTGAGCGGCGGCGAGAGCTTATCGACGAGAGGCTGGATGCCGGCCAGCTCCTTGGAAGGCCCGAAAACATCGAAGCCGGTAGGAGACTGTTGTGCTGACGTGGAAGCAGGAGCGGTGGAACAGTTGCGAGGAAAAGAGACGCGGAAACGGCGTCGTTTAGGGGGGGAGTGGGGGGAGAAACGGAGAGGAGGATAGGAGGGGTTGAGGAAGGGGCGGGAGGGAGAGGTGGTGGTGGTGGACAAAAGAGAAGAAGAAGGGTTGGTCATGGCGAGTCTGGCTCCCTCTGATATGATAAAAACGGTGTCGTTTTGGGAGTTGTTTATAGGGTTTAACGAAGGGAGGAAGAGGAAGACGGAGATAAAAAAGAGAGAGAGTGAGGAGTTTAGATAGCGTGCGTCGAGAAGACGACAACAAAGAAAGTTTGGTGAGATTGTAATGCGATACTCAATTGGACCTCGGTTTGGGCCTTGTGGGCCCAATTTGTTATCATAGGTTAAAATGCTCGAATACGGCTCGATTTGGGCAAGAGAATTTTAATCAAATCACGTGGAACATGTACAAAAATTAAATTTCCTTTTCCGATTTCCTTTTATGAAACTTATTAATGTTCTTTATTTTTCTAATCTGACCATTTTTTAAGTGTTAAATTAGATTAAATCTTAAAAAAAAATGCTAGGATTTGTTAGATTTGATTAAATTAAAAATTAAATTGGACTAACCCATATTGAATTGGGAGATTTCTAACTCAACCTAATTCAAACTTAAAACAACCACTCCAGTATTCAGCATTTTAGTTATTCTTCCCGCAAAAACGGCGCCGTTTTAGTGATAGACGTCAAGATAATTAGAAGTCTCCCCGCAAGTGAGTAGCTTTTCACTTGACGGACAATAGAACAATACAAAGCCAGGCCACCCGATGGCACTCCACTCTCTCCGGTTCCCGCTCCCTCCACTTCGTCCAGTCAAACGCCTCTCCACCGTCAGATTCTCCATCTCACTCAAACACTTCATCTCCCCCTCCTCCTCTCATCATCATCATCATCATCTCCGCCGTCCATTTCTCCCACTCAAAATCAGACCTTCCATCATCATCTCTCCTCCCTCAAATGGGAACCTTTCCGCAAGAAAAAAGTCGTCATGCGTGTCGGCTACGTCGGCTCCGACTACAGAGGTCCTTAATTACATGAATAGCAGTTGAAATATCAAATTTTTTTAAAAATATTGATCTTTTGTCTTGTTTCAGGCCTGCAAAAGCAGCAAGACGAGCATGCCTTATCGAGTATGTTTAGTTTGTTTGATTTCTTTGTTTGGTTGCTGTTTTTATTGTTAGTATTTGGTTTGCTTGAATATCAATTTATGTGCATTACAATTTTAAAAATTGGAATTGAAATGTTGTGATATACGAATACATTATTCGAATTTGAGTATGTTTATTGCTTTAATTTTAATTTTTTTTTTTTTTTGTCAAGTTATCTAGACTGATATTCGAGTATCGATTTATGTAATTAGAATTAAAAGGGATCATCTCACTTTCCCCCCCTTGTAGTTTGATATAATCGTTAATTACCTTCACGTAGTTTCGGGGAATCCCATTTTATCCCCTATCGTTACTACCGTTACTGAAATGTCCGACATGACCAAAGTGCTTCTCTAGTTTTACCCTTTCATATTCCATATTGACAGTCAAGTTTTGATTTTGAAAGTCAACTTTGACGACAAGGCCGTAAGGGATTTTTTGGACATCTTCATGAACCACAGGAGATATTTGATCTAGTTCATAAATCGACATGGGGCATGTTAGCGAGTTCCAAAAATACTGGAAGATTTTAACATTATGTCAAACTACAATGGGGAAAATAGGATTATCCCGAATTAAAAATATAAAAATTAATGGGTAAAAGTTGTGTTATGAATAATAAGAATATTGTTCAAATTTGATTGGTTTCCTATACGGGTTCGTCTTATGAGATAATCATGGGTGTGGTAAATTGTTTGGACTTTTATGGATGTTATTGTATGTGGAGTTTTGTAGTGGTAGAGTGAATTATTTTTAGGACATTGACCGTATTCCCGTACGTCGTCAATCAGAGAAAGCGTGGAGGGGATCTTGCTAAAAGCATTTCGATTTTGAAATGTAGCTATTGAAGGGGAATTGGAAACTGCTATTTATAAGGCGGGTGGAATCCTTGATAGTAACTATGGGAATCTGCACAAAATCGCATGGGCTAGAAGTAGTCGAACTGATAAAGGGGTGAGTATTTTGTTGGAGTAGATTTTTGCTTTTGTTACATTTCATGTGTATTTTTTTGTGTGTGTGTGTGTGTGTGTGTGTGTGTGACTGAATCTTGTAGGTTCACTCCTTGGCAACCATGATATCCTTAAAAATGGAAATTCCTGAAGACTCATGGAAGGAAGACCCTTATGGCATTGGTCTTGCAAAACGCATTAATGTTCATCTTCCTGAAAGTATCCGAGTTTTCAGCATTTTACCTTCACAAGGGTGAGAGCTTGAGTTGGCTTCTTTATGATTTGTAGGATGTAAGAAGTTTTCATCTTTTTGGTTCTCATTTCATACTTAAGAGTTTCATGTGCCATCTTGCTTTTAAAAGTTTCTGGAAAAGGTTTTCATTCATATTTAAGAATTTATGTTGAATTGTCTTGGATGCTGTTTTAAGAATATAATTCTATGCTTGAATATGCATTGAGATGTGAGAGAAGGAGGAACCAATGAAAAATATGGTGATTTAAACTGTATAATTGAATCACCATGTCGTTTTGATTGCCTTATATCTTAATTGTCTCCATTTAAGTAGTTGAGAATTCAACCAGATCTGCTTCTTTCCTTTTCTGTTGGAAAAATGAGTAAATCCAAGCATATTTTTCATCTAAACAGAAATTTGAGATTGTTATAAGTGTAGTAGTTACAATATCGAATTCCATTTCACTAGTCTGTACTGATCTTTTAATTTTTGTTATTGATACATAGTTTTGGTTTGCCCTTTCAGAAGCTTTGATGTCAGAAGGGAGTGTAGTCTCCGGAAATATTCTTACCTCCTTCCTGCTGAGATTATTGGAATTAAGAGTCACCTTACCACAGCTGAAATCGAAAGTCATTTGTCAGACTTCAATGATATATTAAATGTCTTTGAGGTGTGGCATTATACTCTTTTCTTTTTTTTTTTTTTTTTTTCGGTGATTGTAAATTATTGTTGTCGTGTCTGTCTACTGAAATAAATTCTTGCCTCTACGTAATTGAGTTAGCATATTGTATTGTCAACGTCTTTGAAGTTACTATTCTTTTCATGCATGTATTAAGCATTAGCATTTAGCACAGTATTTGGTTCAGATTTTACCATATGATTGCCCCATCAGATGTTTCATGCTTTTGGACGGCGAGAAAGAATTGTTACAAATGGGACCAAGAAAACTTTTGTTCATGGATCATGAGCATGGGGATTTTGTCGATTAAGGAGATTCTTTCTTTTAGAACCTTACAAAATGTTGTTCCTTTACTTGTGAAAATACCTTGTTGCAATTTGTCCTGTGGCTCATAGTTTGGAAAATTGTTATGGTGTAAATATTATCTACAATAATGAGGTGGAGATTTCTTGTCATTAGTTACTTACAAGTGAAGAATTTTTTATAGGGAGAACATCCATTCCATAACTTTACAATACGATCCAAGTACAGAAGCCAATCCCCTAAGAATGGTCGTGTGTCAAAGAGAGCAAAATCATCTGGAGAGGCACCAGCATCTGAGTGCGAGGAGAGTGATGGAGAGGAAGATATTGGGGAAGATGGAACGATTACAGTAGATGACGGAGAAGCAAAACAAAATGCTTTGTTGTCCGGTGTGATGGATGAACATCTAGTTGACAGCTGCCATAAGAACGAAATTAGTTTGAAAGTTCAAAGTTCTGATGCTGGAGTTCGGGCAAGATGGCTTCATGAACCTGATGAGAAAGACAGAATAGGTGCCTCCCACTTCAGAAAGATTTTTCGGTGTTCTTGTGGGGAACTGGAGAAATCACTTGGATTTGATTATGTTGAAATTTCTATATGGGGAGAGTCTTTCATGCTGCATCAGGTAATCTTTTCAGGCATTGCTCCTCTAGCATTTTCTATTTGCATCGTCTGTGTTGTTTTCATTATGTCTTTTTACTAATTCTATGCCCTATTTCGTCATATGCTCCCTAGATCCGTAAAATGGTTGGAACTGCTGTAGCAGTAAAGCGCAAGTTACTCCCACAAGATACTCTAACATTGTCACTGGCAAAGTTCTCTAGGATTGCTCTACCCTTGGCTCCATCCAAAGTTTTAATTTTGAGGGGAAACAGTTTCTCATTGAGAAAAAGACCTGGTGATGTAACCAGACCTGAGATGCTTACACTAGTTGAATCAGAGGAAATCCTTAAGACAGTTGATGAGTTTTATGCAACCGTAATGCTGCCACAAGTTTCAAAATTTTTGGACTCTTCAAAATCTCCCTGGAATGAATGGGTTGAGAAGTTGGATGAGCACACAAGCATTCCAGATGATCAGTTGGATGAAGTCAGGAACGCTTGGAAGTTGTGGAAAGAAAAATTTGAGAGTCGTAACAGTGTTGCATCAGTCGCAAATCTCTGAAGCAAGGTAGACCCTTCATGTTAATTTAATTGTGTGGTTTCCCCTGAATTTGTTTGCTTTTACCCTCCTTTTCTGCAAGAAGTTAAAAAATTTTGTAAAATTATATAAAATAATGCTTGGTGCGAAGCTCCTCAATAATATTCTCATCTTGATTTTTAAGTGTGCTTCTATCATTTGCCGTACAACTAAAGGCATCGTGAAAGTTTTGATAAACCACATTTGAGGCACAAGACTAGATTGGTTTGATCTGGATGAGATTGGATTAACCTGGAGTTGGATACCAACATATAATCTTTAGTCTTATTAGTCTAATATCAAACATTAAACTGAATTATCTTAGTATATGGTCCAGTGAGTCTAGTCTAAATCCTGAACATAAGACATGACCTTAATAATGAACTAGTTGCTGCATGACTGTTCACTAGAACAGGGCATAACCGGGCAAACGAACTACTTGTTTTCTTTACCTTTTCCGATGTGATGCTTGTTTATATGACTGAATTATTGAATACCATTACATTTGCTGATTCAACAGGAAATTTCAGACAAAGCTGCTCTATCTCATGGTGCTTCACGACAGTTCATGGATTTTGGGTTATCATGATTGCTGAATCATAAGCATGCAGATCGCTTAATGTGGAAAAATAGGCCTTGAAGCTTCTTCAACAAAGTAAGGTATGGAGCGAAGGGAGCTGAACTGCCATGGAAATAATAGCTTAGCTATTGATAGCATCTTGTTCAGACGGTAAAGCAATTGTCTTGTGTTTTCATTTTAGGTCATATCATGCAGGGGATTGTATCATTTTATTGTTAAAGTGCATTTCCATGAAATGTAGCGTATAAGCATATTACACCTTTCCCTGTAAAAGCAGAATAGTCTGTCCAAAACTGGAAAGACATTTTTGGAACCTGAAGTTGAGAGAGGTTTTTGATTGTTTTTCTACAAAATTATGTTCAAATGTACCATGCATTGAAATTTTTGTCAATCATTTTGAAAATTAGTTTAGGTATTTATCAAGTATTGATTTTTTTTTTCTTTTTCATTTTATAAGTTAATGTTTTATCCCATTTTTTGTTTGGTTTTGGATTGTGACATACAGAACAGATTGTATGGAAAACCTGTTTAATCTATATGCAAAATTTGCGGGTGAGACATCAATTTTAGGGGTTCAAAAGTTCATTAAAACTACTGTATTATATTTCATCTCCTTTTTCCTGCATAGTCTGTGCGGCAGGAAATATGAGATTTGTTTGAACTCTACTTTCATCCACTGAAATGCATATGAAGCAATAATGTAACTGTGCTTCTCATGCTATGGTTTGTTGAGTAGTTGCACCTTTCATTCTGAATTGTTGATGAAGCTTCGAGTCCCGTATATAGTGGGCATGGAGTGGTTTGGCCTTCCATCGATATTGGTGACAAAAATTCGAGTCTCATCTAGGTTGGTAATGATTTTTTTTTTTTTTTCAAAAATTAGCTGTATTAACAAGATTCTGGTTTTCAAAATTGTAAAGGAGACAAGATGAGATCTAATATACTTATAGTTACAATTTGGAGGTTGTGAGTTTAAATAATCTCTTTTTTAAATTTTTTTTTAATGATTTCTATAAAATTTAAAAAAAAAATAAAAAAAAAAAAAGGGGGAGAGGAGGGTTGGAAGACGGGGAATGGGGGATGTTGTGGTGGTGTGGAAGTTCGAAGGAAGAAGAGACCTAATATGGGTCTTGATTAGAAAGTGTTGGGTTTAGTTTGGTTTCCCGATTCTAACTGGGATTAGCCGCGTTTGCGCCCTAAAAAATGTGGTCCTTAGGTTATAACTTAGTCAAAAGAATTAAAATAATTATAAATATCTACTTCAAAAAATTATTATTATTATTATTATTATAATACTCTTTACATATATATAATTATTTTACCATCAATACTTCATAACTTTAAAAAGTTAAATAAACCAATCAAATTCGTTCATTGCATTATCTCTTTTAAAATAAATTTTCTCTTCTATTTAATTCAAATGCAATTGATGAATTTGATTGTTTCTTCCTAACTTTTTAAAATTATGAGACACTGATGGCAAAATTACTATATAAATATATATATTTTTTAACATTATGTAGCATTTTAAGTATTTTAACAAAATTTTTATAGTAACTTTTTTATTAAGATATTAACTATTTTATTAGTTAAAATTTTTAATTAGGATTATTTAAACAAGTAAGAATGTTAAATAACTATTATGAAAATGAAAAAAAAATTGAAGATCATTAAATTTAATATAAAAAAGTAAGTTAAAATAAAAATTAAATTAATTAACATAAAAGGAGGAGCAGTTCCTCCTAAATGTGAAAGGATTTGTATCTTCTTCTGTGCTTTTATTTGTTTTTAATTTAATTATTTTGAATATGTTAATTATTTTGTTTTTAATTATTTAATTGTTTTTAAATTGTTATATTTAAACACACTCCCAAATTTTGTACTCTTTAGTCAAATATCCATTATGGGCTATTTCCATGTTCTCTTATCAAAACCATAACAGGCCACCGAAGGCTTGCAATGGAAAAGCCAGTGATTAATAATGTTTGCTAGTATGGGTCATTTGAGCCCGCTATTACTATATTGTGATAATAAGTAGAATTTGTTGTAGTGAGGCTTAAGAAAAAATATATTGTTATTTATTAATATTTGGGAGTGTGTTTATAAATATAACAATTTAAAAAATTTTAGTAGGATGTTTGAAAAACAAAAAAAGGGTGCACGTAAAACATTTTTGTAATGCAAATATCCTACTCACATAACATACATCTGCACACGAATGTGGATAAATTTTCTGAGCTATCTAGCATTTTTCTTAAAAGGTTTGAACTTTTAAACAGGTTTTAGGGCTTATGGGCTGAACAAGAAATTGTTCAAGTTTTCACCTGCTTTGTTCCCATTAGTTTTGGCCCTTTTGGCCTCTTGGACTTGAAGTTGGGCCATACCAACAAGAGAGAACAACATTTGAGGTTAGGCCTTAGGGTTTCTTTTCTCTTTTCTTTATATAAGGTCTCTTGAACGAGAGACCTTTTATAAAGAAAGAGAGACTTTCCGTTTCTCTTTTTTATTTTATTTATTTATTTATTGTTATTTTTTTGATATTAGATTTTCAGTTCCTTAAATTTGGAACTTACCATATCAACTAACAGGTATGAATGGAACATGTAATTTCAGACTTATTAAATGTATTCATTCTTATTTATAATATATATATGGGTGGAGAGACTTTACCTTACCTTGTCATGGGAATAATTATTTAGAGAACTTTTATAATGTTTTGGCATCCAGTACTTAATTCAGATATGTTGAACTGACTCTTAGCACACGGTAGCAATTTCAAAAATGATAATGAGATAAATGGTAGGTGTTTGAAATAAAGAATTTACGCCATTATTGAATTTTTGGAGATTAGAAGAAGCAACTTGTTGATAAGTTCTCAAAAGTGATTATCCAATGCATGAACAAAACAGAACATTTTAAAGTGCTGCTTAAAGTTGAAATTATTGCTCTCCTAACAAATTTCACCTCATGATTTCCTTTTTTTTTTTTTTTCAGTTTTTAAAGACAAATAGAAATTCCTAGTTTCCTACCATTACTGTCAAAAGATATTTATCATAGTCATGGAATTGAATTGAGAAAATTCAGTAAATAATAGTATAACATTATATATATATATATATATATAGAATTGTATGACTTTATATTCAATATAAGTTTTGAAACTAGTGTTAAATTATAAAAATGGTTTTTATAGCACCATTCTTTATTCACGAATTCATAGTTAATTATGTGCAAACTATTTTTTTTTTCATGAACTCTTTTATTTTTTCGTTGTGATCTACTTGATGCTAAAAAAAAAAAGAAGCTAATTTTCATAACTTGGATTTATTTTCAAAACTCACACTAATTAATATTGTAAACCAATTGAATCCAATCAAATTTAGATGAAGATTATATTATGCATATATGTGTGCGTATGTGCATGTATGTTTATATTTTATAATAATAAATTGACTTAAATTGATGAAAAAATCCTATTTAATTTTTTATTGAAATTAAAAATTTGATTATTTTATTTTGAATTAATAGTGTTTATTGGAAAAAAAAAAACACACATGGACATATTCTCATATATATATATGCACGCGCATGAGCGTATGCGTGCATGTGTGTACGCGTTCGTATTTTATAATAATAATTGACTTGAGTTAATGAAAAATTATTCTTTAATTCAATTTGATGGTATATGTCCTGAAGCTTTTATAAACACTTATAATTTAAAAGCATTATATTTAGGTTCAAACAATCTCACTATATAACTTTCGGGCCTTCTCTTCAATTGTATGGTTGCATCAAACACTCACTAGAAATTTCATCATTATACAAGAACTTGTTTGGCGGCTCATTATCAGATTTCTCTAAATTTATTTCTATGAAAGAACTAAATATCTCTTCAAATTCCTTGGAAGATACAATCACATAAGCCCACCTATCAAATCTCTCTCAACTAAAATATTTGGATATATCTTCATACCTTATTGACTTTGAGCTTTACCTCTCATTGGGTTCCTCCATTTCAACTCAAAACATTAGACTGCAAGTTTGCAAACTTTGGCCTCATATCCTGAAATGACCCCTAACTCAAAAGAATTATTCAGAGCTTGATATATTTAATACCGGAGTTTTAGACACCATCCCCACTTAATTTCAGAAACTCTCTCCTAATCTAGATTTTTTGAATATCTTTTATAACCATATAAAAGGCATTTTGCCAAATTTATCATTAAAGTTTGTCAATTATCTTGGATTAGATTTTAGTTCCAAGGATTTTGAAGGCTCAATTGCTTTAGTTCCTTCCAATGTCACATCATTACATCTCTTTCAAAATATGTTTTCAGGACCAATTTCTTTCTTATGCTCAGTCAATAGGAAAGCTTTCAAGTATCTTGATCTCTCAAATTACCTACTCCAAGAGAGTTGCCCAATTGCTCATGGCTCATTAAAAATTTTGTTGTTCTAAGTTTGGCAAACAATAAGTTATCTAGAAAAATTCTAGTAAATGCTCACTTGAAACATTGAAATTGTGCAATAACAGCTTTATGGGGGAATTGCCTCCATCATTTAATAAGAGCAATGAGCTTAAGATTTTTTATATTGAAGACAAAAAATTTTCCATGAAAATTCTAGTATGGATAGGAGGTAGGATAGCTTACCAACTTTTATCATTCTTGCTTTATGATCGAATCGATTCAACATAAGCATACCACTAAGGCTTTATAAACTATAACATCTCCAAATTGTCCTTTGAACAACATCTTAGAGACAATACCAAAGTGTACCAACCAAGATTTTAAAACTCGCTACTCGCTCTTTGATCGGTGAACCAACAAGTAGCAAGTACTCGGTTACTCAAAGAATACTCGGTTTGATCATTGGTTAACGGTTAACCCGTTGAACAACGATTAAACTTGATTAAACCTGTAAAATAAAAAAATCGTAGGATCAAAATATAAATTAAAATCAATTAAATCCATATAAATTAAAATAAACTAAATTCATATAAATTAATATCATAAAATCAACTATACCTTTAAAAAAAAAAAAATTCAACGACAGCCACTCATGCATCAATTAAGAAGCAATTAAAAGACTCAAATAAAATCAATAATTCAAAAAGTCTAATCTTTGGTAAATTATTTATTAAATAGTATTACTTTGATACACCATGTTATTTTTAAAAAGAAAAAATAATAATAATAGGTACACATGGTCCCCATTTGTTCAGGACTTAAAACACTGACAAGTCCTACTTCTAGACTTCTCTTCGTGGGTCTGGTTTTTAAAAATAATAGACACACATGGTCCACAAAAGTCAAAACACAGAAAGTCCTTCTAGACTTCTCTTCGTGGGTCTGGTTTCCTGCTGCTCTCTCTCTCTCTCTCTCTCTCTCTCTGGTTTCAAAGGTCTCTCTCAATTCTGATCTTCTTGACTTCTCTTCGTATTTCTCTCTCACCAACACACATGCCAATCCTTCTTGCAGCCGCTGCAATGGCTTCCAATCTCAAAAAAAGAGCCATGGACAGACCTTATTTCTCCATTTTCTGTCTAATTCAACATCCACCAGCAAAATCTCAAGGCCTACTGGATACACGAAAGGGTATGGGTTCGTGAGATTTGGGGGTGAGAATGAACAGATGCGTGCTATGACTGAGATGAATTTTGATGGGTGTGTTCAAAATCGTCTCTTTTGGTGTTTTTTTTTTTTATCTAGGTGTGTTCAACAACTCGACCACCAAGCAAGTTGGCTGAGTTGAGCCTAGTACTCGGTCCTCGGCGAGTCATCGTGCTGCCCGAGTTGAACCCTCAATCTGGAGTTTATCGGATCGGTACAGTACCGATCACCGATTAATCATCGAAAACTTGGCCTACTCAACCTAGTTTTAAAATAGCGACCCAATAACTTAACTGCAATGGTTCAATGATTTAAGTTCAGAATCCACATTCGAGATCTCATATTTGTATTATTATAGTTCTAACTTTGGTGGTCCTATAATCGGCTATGATATAACCAACTATAAGAACACAACAATAATAGTATGGAAAGGAATGGATTGATATCTTTCAAGCTAAAAAGCATTGGTCTTTTGGACAACAACCATTCTAGGGAAATTCCGATTGAAATAGTTTAAATGGATCAATCACTACAAAAATCGGCAACTAATAAGCTAATTATGAAATTCCTTCTAGCTTTTCTTCATTATTTTTCTTTGCATGTTGGACTAGTCAAATAACAACTTATTAGGAAAAATTTCTTTCAACACTAACGTGAAATGTTTTGATGCTCCTACAGATATGGAAAATACTAACCCTTGTGGACTTCCACTTCCAAAATAGTGTTCAGAGATTGAAACGCCAACTGTCATGACACATGACAATAGTGACAATGATGTGATCGTAACTTCAGCTTCTATGTTCGTTTGGCGATTGGATTCATCATATGATTTTGAGGAGTTCTTGTTCTTTGTTTTTAAACAAATTACAGAGACGGGCATATTTCCAATTTCTAAACCATGCAAAAGATAAGACTCTACTTCTTTATTTATTTATATTTTATGTAACAACAGTTTCTTCTATTGGGGTTTGATAATAATTTTCTTCATGACAGTTCATGTGCCTCCTTCATGAAATTTTTCTTTTGAATCTTCCTGTCATAGTACCATTAATTAAGTGTACATACATAGAAGCAAATTTTACTTTTATGCATGTTGACGTGATCGTCCTTGTATGTAGTGTTTGGATTTCACCAAAAAAGTTCGAAATCATCATTTCACAAGCTGCAAACCATAAGGCTTCATCTTGTGAAATTGATAGAAAAAATAAAATGTACATGTTTACTTAGAAAAGTATCAAAGTCATCCCTTTTATTTGAAACATCATCAATTTACTCGAGGATTTGGAGAATTAGTTATATAATATAATATTTCTTTTATTTGCTATTAAATTGTATTGTCCATTATATTTTAATATGTATCAACCCCTAAACAATTGCCATTAGTGTTTTCACTAATTATTATTATAATCATATCTAATACTTAATAATTATCATATTTTACTAATAAGGTTACCAAAAAAAATCAAAATTATTAAAAAAAATATAGTGCTTGACAAATTATGGGAAAAAAATCGTTATAATAGAAAAACGCTCTTGTAATGTTACTTAGTAAAAACCTTAATAATTATTGAAGTACCAACATATCATTATTTAATATTTACTACACAAAACTTAATGGAAAAATGTCTACAGGAACCTTTTTTTTTTTCCTGAAAAATAGAGAGACCATTTTAATCCTACTTGAAACAATAAGAACTTTTTATAGCCAAATGAAATAAGAAGGGGATTTTTTTTTTTTTAATGCATAATAAGCAATAAACACTAAATTGAGGAAAAAAATGAAAAACCCCTAAAAAACCCCATTTTTTAACATAAAATGGGTAATTTTATATTAGTTTCATTTTCAAGGGATATTTTGATAATATCTCCTAAATTGATAATTATTTAAACAAGAGAGGTGATGGCGAAGTCATCCATATTTTATAGTAATATAACAAAGAGGAAAGGAAGGAAAAGTCCCGGCTGTGAAATAATTTTATCTCATTTTTCAATAACTTATTTCACTCCAACTTTTGATAGCTTGCAACACTGCTTCTTCGACCTCTTGAGCATCAACCGTCTCGTCTCCTTTCTGCAAACATATTCAAATCAATTTCATTTTATGGATAAAATATATATATGATGACCTATTGACGTAGTTCTATTGTGCAACATGTTAAACAAGATTTTAACCCTAAAACGTTATATATGAATATATATATATATATATATATATAAAGAGATCATATATAAGTGGTTACGACTTTCTTATTGTTTTATTTTTAGAAGAAACTCTAATTAACATTTACTTTTTTCAGGTATATTAAAATGAGAAAGAGATGCAAGTGATTGTATGTATGTTCAAAATGAAGTATAAAATAAATAAATAAATAAATATTACTTTTCTTGCTTACTTTGACTCCAATTGCTTCTAACAGAAAACCATTTGAACAAGAAACCCTAGCATGAAGTACTTCAAGGCCAAGTTCTTCAAAAGCTTCCAATACGAATACAAGCAACCCCCGGCAACTACTCTCGTTGAATACCTTGATGAAAACACTCTTCTGATCTTCTGTTTTTACACTAATCTGCTGAAAATCATCATCATTTTAATGATAATCAAAATCAATAAGATCACGTTGAATTATATTCAATAAGTTAATGAATATATATATATATATATATAGAGTTTAATGTGTATATATATATAGCTACCGCAGGTGATGGGCTCTGCTGACCGGTTGTGGTTTGATCAGCCGCGGCAATGTTTTGATTCGTCTTTTCAACTTTTTGCTTAAGTTCTTGGATGCACTTTGATGCAATTGAGGTTCTATTGAGCTGTGCCTGTATAGATATGTTATATATGTAATGGAACATAAAAATGGAAATTGAAAGACAATAATTAGATCACATTCATCATTTAAACTTTCAACTAAATAAAACATGTGCGTATATCATATTACTTGTTGGAGGATTTAAGTGTTCAATCAAGGTCCTTTTAAGCAAAGAAAAATTAAATTCAATTTTAGACATATGTCAATCAAAACTGTTTTAAGATAAATTTGTTGACAGTCTCACCATTCTAAAAGAGAGACAGAATTAAATAGGAAAGATACAAATCAAATATGAAATACAGTTTCATAGAGGCCATAATCAAACGAAGCAACAGTATGAGGAAATTAAAGAGATAAAAGGGTTGAGATGGACATGGTAGGTTAATTCCAACACACATCGATCATTGATCATCTGAATAAAGTAATGAATACACATCATGAAAAGAATCTATTTGAAATAAATGAATGGATCAAAGAAAGTTCCTCATAGATGAAGAAAAGAAAAGATGGGAGTTCCGAAGAGGACTTTAGATATAAGTAGTACTTGTATATATAAATCAAGAAGAAGATGATTCGATGAGGATCACAGTGATAACATATATAGGTACTTTCCTGTGTTAGGAGATATGATTTATAAGGATAAAATTGGACAAGAAGCCTGCAGAGCCAGATCCAAAGTAAAAGATAGCATGAATTTGTAGGTAGTGATCAGAGGGAATTACCGCATGAGAGTTAGCAATGGATCGAAGAAATTGCAGTTTCTTATACATGACTGCTGCCAGCTTCTTCTGCTCTCTAGAAACCATGATCTCTCTCTTTTTCTATCACTTGTCTTCTCTTAGTTTGAGTTACTCACAAGCTGCTTTAATAGGGAGGAGAAAAGTCAGTTTGATCAGGCAAATAATAATTTACCTCATCATGATTTCCCGCATATATTATATGCATTTCATTTCATTCCAACAACTTGATGGAAATATCTCTTCCTTTCTAAGCCCTACATCCACATCATACTAAAGGTGGAACCTAAAAAAGTCCTTCAAATTATAAATGAAATTTGTACTATTCGATCATGTTGTCATTTATTAGTTTATGATTAAGTTGTGTGGCTATGTATTATTATCATGCAAAAAGTATGTGAGTATTTAATCTCATTCTCATACACCACACAACCCTCTTTTTTCTCTCACTTGCACAAAACAATTAAACTTAGGAAGTCAATATAAGTCCATTTAGTGCATCCAGTTTGACCCTAGATACATTGATCTAACTCTAACCATAACAAAAGTAAAATGGGATTTGTAATATTTTACTTTTAAGTTATTACAAATATGTGAATTAAAGGACTAAACACTGCTAGGCTACCAGCTCAATTTCCCTCAGTAAAATGAGATTATCGGTGAATCCAATGCCCAACTATATACATATAGAGTAAGCAAATTAACACTTGATTTTTAAAAATCTTTATTTTATCAAATTCGAATACAACTATATTTATCAATAATATTTCCTCATATCAATTTTGAAAACGGATCAGTACTTTTCTTTAATTTTATATAAGAGCACGGGTGTGCATGGTGGGATGTGTGGTGAAGAATATCATTATAGATTATAAGATATGTTTAAAAAAAGGAATATTATTATATAGGGACAAAACGTGACTGATGATTCTTAACTTTTATGAAGTTTTCCTTGATTAAGAATAAAAATTATAAGCAATTAATTTTGTCGCCTATTAATATCAACTAATTATAAAGCAACACAACAAACTTCTCTTAAACTTGGTGTAAAATATACTTGGATGACATATAAATTTATGGCATTGAAAGGCACTTTACAATGAAATGAGAAAGAAGACATATGTAAAAGGGAAAACATGAAAAGCATTCAGGAACGTGTTTGATATATATGATGACATTATTATGGAAACAGTTGGGGATCCTTGATGGAAAATGATGTATTGCATGGAATAGAGAGGAGTTGGGGAGTGGTGGGGTTTGCTGGCAAGGAAGGAATCTACTCGTGATTGAGACACCATCGAAAGTTGCAAAGGAAGAAGCGTCAAAGCATGTTTCATTTTCCAGTTGTGTTTTTTTGTCAATGCCTCCAAGCTCTCCTCACGGGCTGGAACCATCATGCTCTCTCTCTCTCTCTCTAAGTGCTCTTTTGATTCTAAAACAATGTTGTGGTGCACATACTGTTACTAGAAGAAGAATATGGCCTCAAAGCTCATAAAGCAACCCTACCACAATATTATTATGTGCTTGAATAAATGGAGTAAAGATTGAATGACATTTTTTAACTTTTGATCTAGTGACACTTCACTATAAAAAATAATTAATGTTAAGATTTTTATATTTTTTTCCTCTCATGCATCACTCAAGCTTAAATTCCTCTCATAAAAAGTCTAGTAAAAACAAGAACTTAACAGAGATTGGCAGTTTCAATGTTTTATCCTTACTTGTGGGTCATTGGGATATATTGACACGTCCCCTTATATGGACGAATGTCGAACGCATGTTAAATACTTTTTACGGTATAACATGTGCAATAAAAATTATTAATAAAAGGGGAAAAGAGAGTTTGAATACATCTAAGTTCTAATATTATATTAGTTACTAGATCCAAAAGTTTAAAGTAATAAAAAATTGTTCAATTATAGTATTTAAAAATTGAGATTACTATATATTGACAACTATGAACGAAGTTATTTGTATGTAAAATCCATTAGCTAGATTTACAATACACCCATAAAGTTAGGCAAAGTAAATTGGATGCGTGCTTATGAATTGTGTTCTTAAAAAAAAAAAGGCCTCCTCCTCCTCCTCCTCCTCCTCCTACTACTACTAATAATAATAATATGGGTTCCAATAATACATGCCTTTCAAAGAGAATTTTTGTTGAGAAGAACTCGATAACAAAATAATTTTGGTTCATTCAGAGAAACAAATTGATGTTGACTCAGGTATAGTTAGATTCTTTTCGGTGTGTATACATATAAATTATTTGGTTGTTTCTCACTATATATTGTAAAGTACCCGTAACTTTTAAATTGAATCTGAATAAAACTATTCAGTGTCCTTTCTAAGATCTTTATAACTGTTAACACTTATAAAATTGATAAACTAATCATAAAATCACAGTTTCACTTGTTTGCTCCTGTATGGTTCTGGTAAGTGATATTTACTGTTAGTTCATGTGTGTGTTGTCAGGTGAGTGGGCTTCGGTTTGGAGTTTGTCAGCATTCAACATGAAAGTCAGGTAACAATTGATACTATTCACATGAGAAGGAAGAAAAACACAAATCATTAGAACCAAACAAATGTATATTTCCCAGCTACTCTTTTACTTGGGGTTTTAAGGTCTTGCCAGCAGAGTTAACTTCAACATAAGATATTATAATATTTTTTGTCCAATTAATCTTATTTGTAATTGTTTGATGTGGGCCCAGATAAATATATTATAGATTATGATTTGTTGAACTTCATGTCTTCCTCATAATTATATAGTTCATTTCGGTTATTGGCTAATTTATTAGCAAATAAGGTCTTTTATTAATGTACAAAAGAGATTAGGTTCAATTATGCTCACTAGGTGGAGAGGGATTTGATTTCTGTTTAATTGTAATAAAAGTTATATACGGAAAAAAATATATCACATATGTGAAAATTTTGGTGACGTTCTGTGTACAAGTAGGTTTTAGTTTCTTGCTTCTTCTCCTCAAATGTATAAATTTTACAAGATATGTAAATGCAATAGAGTATGCCTAATTATAGATTTTTATTTTTTTTAATTTGAATCTTGTAAAATGTTATCATATCTGCAGTTGTTATACTGCAATATTTAATGTACAGCTCTTTTCCAAATTTCGTCAAATTCAATTGTATGGACGTATACTTTCATAGACAAAATGTTAAGGTCCAGTGATAAAAAACACAAGCCACTCATTGCCTTTGAGTGAGGTAGTGGGTTCTACACCCATATCTTACATAATTGTGGGCACTTTTTCCTTTTATAGTGGGTTGTCACCCCACTTGATATGAATTGTTTTCTTCCACTTCTTAAGAAATGCTCCCCATATATCATTATTAGAGTCATATCTTAACCGGTTTTGATTATCACCTGGGTAAGTACAAAAAAAAAAAAAAAGACATACTTTCAATAACCTTTTGAGAAAATTTGTTTTTTTTAAAAAAAAAAAATGTTCAACTATTTTAATTGAGCTGGTTATACTCCGCTGGTTTTGTGCGTGGATGGGGGCTTCGGATATTTACGCAAAACATACCTGTGTGGGAAGGCACCCCAGGCTAGGAAGTAGGTATCAAAGGGTCATGCTTCTAGTTTTTTATCCATACATGTCTAATCAAAACACTGCCAATTTCAGCACCTCTGGAAACAATTACTTTCCTTGTATCATAGACGTGTATATTTACCAAAAAGGGAGGGAAATTTACACAAACGCCAAAGATTAGGTAAAATTACATTAATATGGAAAGTTTGATTATACTTACAATAAATTATCCTAAACTTTAAAAGATATGACACAGACACTCATGCCATTAGTCAACTTCCATCGAAGCTTTAAATATCGATACAAATATCAGTATCGAGCTATCAAATTTATGGATATATTGAAGATAATATCGATATTGTTTAGATATTTGGACAAAAATTTAAAAACTAATGGATATTTACTTTTAAAGTTTATTTTTTTTTAAATTAAAACTTTATACTAAGCTAAAACAATTAATAATGCATCAAATGAATTACTTTTTATAATAAATTAAGATATATTTAAGTAATTATGATTAGATAGAATATGTATATACACTATAGCAATTGTAAATATGTAATTATAATATATTTGAAATTATAAAAATATATGTTTTTAATAATCAAATTTTTAGTGAATTAATATTTTATTTTACAACATTTTCTACACATAAAGAAAATAAATATTTACTTTTTTAATGATTAGTACATGTTTACAAAATCTTGTGAATAAAAGTTAGTACCAAAATAATTCTCGGTAGTTTAAAGACATAAAGTATAGTTTAAAGACATAAAGTATTTTTCTATCTTGATTTGCACAATAATTTTTCCTTGAAATTTGTTTGTATAATTTTAAAGGTGATTATTAATGTGCCATATATATATATATATATATATATAACTTTGTCTCTTCCAATTGCTCCATAAATTAAATAATTTGGATTTACTTTAGTTGGTGATATTTTTGTTCAGTATCCATTTAAATTTCATTTGATATTTATGATGAAGAATAATTTAATTATTATCATTGCCAAAAAGTGTTGAAACTCCCCGATCTAAGCACAGCCCCAATTTTTTGGAGCATATTTGGAGCATTGAAATTAGGATTTACATAGGATTTAGGTAAAAAAAGTTTTACTCGGCTTATAATTCAATCAAATTTGAGTCAAACATATTGATCCATCTGATCTAGTTACCTACTTTATTACTATTTTTTTCTTTTTGAGTTTATTTCTATTTTTTATTATACACATTGATGATGATGATGATGATGATGATCATAATAATAATAATAATAATAATAATAAGTTTATTTTTAAGTGTTGTTCATACTAGTTTATCTATTCAATATTATTCTTATGAATTTATGTATGACACAAGCTATTTTTATGATGATGCTTGAACGAAATTTGAAATTTTTGTTGTAATATAGTTGGCATTGTTGTATTATAGTTAATGAATTTTATGTTCTTTATATTATTTTACTGTTTATACTTCATATTTGAATTTAAAATTTATTAGTTTTTGACAATGTTTAATTGAATTCCCCTTTATGTATGAATTCAAATAAATATTAAACTTTTAGCATATATTTGAACTTAAGCTTATATTTAAATTTAATAATATTTTTACTTCAAATGTAAATTTACGCAAATGAAAGTTAACTTTATATTTAAGTATATGCTAATATATATATATATATTTTTTAATAATTCAAGTCAAAATGAATCGAGTATGTGGCGAAAAATTGAAAACTCATAAGGTCATGAATTGGGTATGAGGCACCCCACTCAAAATAGGTTTCGGTTTGGAGATGCAACCCCAATTCGGCCTCTTGTTATCCTCTACTGCCATTACAACCATAAATTTTTACTATAAATATAAGATTACCCTTTAAATGTTAAATGATAATTTTACTAGTAATAGTGGTATCATATTATGTTAAATAATTTTTTTTCTAAAATTTAAATTTTAATAAGACAAAAAAAGTTTAGGCCAAAATATATCAGTCTAAATTTTTCATTTTTAAAAATATTGGGATATTTAAGAAAACATAGGGTTAGGAATATCGAGATATTTTATGGATGTATTAGGACACGTACGGATACACAGAGGATATTAAATATTCTCTCATATCTATACTAGTTCCTTAAAAAATTTGAATAATATCGAGCATCCCGTTGATATTTCTCTACTGTCAAGTATTAGATGACAATGGTCAAAAGCATAAAATGACCACAAGACCTTTAATTTCAAGGGACAAAATTGAAAGTAAAAATTTTTATTATTTTATTCTAAAAAATTGTATACAAAGCATAGGACAAATTGCACAAACTCCCTCAAGTTAGTAAACTTTTATTCATGTTGCATGTTTTACTATAATTACACAAAAGCTACTAGAGCTTTCAAAAGTCCAACACAAATACCCCTACAATTATTCTACTATTGTTAAGTAAATGTCAAATATACAAAATGACCAAAATACTCTTCAGTATTAAGCATCAAAGTAAACTCGAAGTTTCATTATTTTAACCTAAAAATTAATATAATATATATTTTCTAATTTCATTGAAAAATATTTAAAAAATGTGAAAATAAAAATCTAATCTAGTTGGAGGAGATTTGTGGTTGATGGAAATTTGCACAGATCTCCTCCAATCGGAGGAGATCGTTGTGAGAGATCTCATTCAGTTGGAGGAGATTTGTGCAAATCTCCTCCAACTAAATGCAATCTACTGAACCTCTTTTTTTTTTTTTTTTTTTTTTATGTGATAAATTAAAATGGTGAGAATGTGTTGTGTGGTTTGTGTTGATGGAAATGGGTTGATGGTGAGGTTGGATTTATTGATGTCATTCTTGGTTTTGGTTTTGCTTTTATTGGTTGTTGAATATGATGAAGTTAGATGTTGATGGTGGCATATAAATGGTGGGTATTTGGATGTGGGTGATTAAAGAGAGGATGTAGAAGAATTGAGATTACACAAAGAAGAAAATTGTTTGTTTTGAAGTAGAAAATTCGATTAGGTTGATGAAGAAAAATAGTTTGTTTGAAGAAAATTGGGTATAGATGTGGTTGCGTTAATGAAGAAGATAAAAGTAGATTGATTTTAATTTTTTTCAATTCTTTTAAATTGAATTTTTGTTTTTAAATAAATAAAATATATAAATTTATTATTAAAATATTTACTTTTTATGCATGGACCAAATTACCCTTGGCAATATATATTTGACGGAAGTTGAATGACGGTAGAGGGTATTTGTATTGGACTTTTGGAAACTCAGATAGCTTTTGTATAATTATGCAAAAAAATATGCCTCATGAATGCAATTTCACTAACCTAACGGGGGTATGTGCAGTTTGTCCTAACACATATATATATTTAATTTCATTAAAAAAAAAAGTTTAAATTAAAATGCCGTCCTATTATTTAAATTTAAAATTAATAATAATATATAATTTTAAGATTTATTAAAAAAAAAACTTTAAAAATGACAGATCTCCTCCAATTGGAGGAGATCTAGTACTAAAGTTGTTTTTTCCCTCCTACTTTGACGAACTAAACTAGATGAAAAAATGTATGTGCTGGATCTGAAAATGTGTTTTTTTTTTTTTTTTTAATATTGTTATTTGTTGTTTTTTGTTTTGTTTTGTTTTTTTTTTTTTTGGTGAAATTGTGTTCTTGTTTTTTGTGTTGTTTTTGTTGGTGATGTTGATGGTGGGTATATTTGGACGTGGAAGATTAATGAGCGAATCATAGTTGGTGTGTAGATCCAGATTTTTCTTCTCATCAACTTCTTTGGAATTATGTAGAAGAAGAAAATTGAAGATGGTGATAAGATGAGGATGAAGAATAGAAGTTGTAGATGATGATGATGATGATGATGATGAACAATTGATTTTTTCAATTAATTTTTTTAAAATAATCTATTTTGAGATATATAAACCTAATGTGTAAACCATTTTACCCTTAACTAACAGCCGGGGTGTATGTATCATACTTTTGAAAGTTTAAGGTTATTTGCTGTAATTATGACCAAATTTCGTATATAGATGTAATTTCATCTAATCTAAGTGGTTTTTTGTAATTTCCTCAAAAAAAAAATAATAATAATACTTCGTACCTGTGATTCCTTTAACATCAAAGGTATATATGCCGTAGACAAACAACTATATAAAGACACATCTCTACCTTGTTCTTATTGCAAAAAGTAAGCTAGTATATCTTCATTGAAAAGACATATACACGTACATGTGATATTGAATTTTCTTTTCCTGGAAAAAAGAAAAGGATTATACATTTATATGCTCTATTTTTTTGTGACAGTGCCAAACATTATATATGCATGTGACTCAATAATTGAAAAACTTTCAATAATTTTCATCATTTGTACTTTGAGGGTGACTTGATGCTTATCGATTCTTACGTTAATTCCAACCCGAGAAAAGTACAATTATAAACAGCTAATTCAAAGTGTGATTTCTTAGGCTCTAAAAAATAAGTTAATTTGATATTTCATGCACCTAGCTACTACCTGCCAAACTAGCACATTTCAATTTTCAATTGCTCCAAATAAATAATTTACGCATTATTTCTCGTGTTCATTTCAAAGGCTAAGTTAAATTAAAATAATAATAATAATAATAATAATAAAGGAAATTAAAAAGTTGAGTATATTTTCATAGTACTAAAAGTAATTTCCTTTTGCTTAACTTATGTACATCAAAAGGAGAGAAACAAAATGATCTAGTGTCAAGTCATTTCTCACATGCACGTCTTATCCAAGTGGATAACCCTTTTTTGATATTTGGAAGTATAGATTCGAACCATGTTATTAGAGTCTCATCTAGGTCAATCTCGACAGAGTTCTATATAGACTGGTCTTGTTGTGCATATATTTGAGGCTACATAATTGGAGCTGGTAAAAGCTCATATAATAGATTGACCTAATAGATGAATGTTCAGTTCACTAGTACCCAGTTCGCACAAACGAGCTCCCAGTTTGCTAATTCAGTTCTCAGGTCGCTGGTCGATCACAATCCAGCTCGCCTTATGCCCAGCTCGAAATCGTTCAAGGTAAGCTACAACTTGCAGATCGAAGCGTCTGTTAAGGGAATTTTCCAGAATAACAACAACCTAAAATTGAAAAAGTGTCAACCACCAAAATCGAAAATAAATTCAAATCTTATGTATTTGAATCAATTTCTGATATGACGGAATCGATCTCTGATACGATAGAAACCGGTTTTGAAAGTGTAATTAATGTGAAATTCTTTCATATTTTAATTGTATTTAAATTATAACGTCTCACACTATAAATAAGGGTTGAAATTTCATTGTAAACAGACAACACTTAATAATATATTGTGACTCTGTCAAATTACCAAAGAACACAGTCGTGGACGTAAGCATCGTTATGGCCGAACCACGTAAAAATCTTTGTGCAAACACTGTTCTTCCTCTTCCTTTCTCTCTTTTATTTGCTTTGTTTCTCTTTAATTGTAGGTATTGGGTCAAGAATTTGGATCGATCAAATTTACACATCGACAGGTCTCGATAATACCCTAACACGTAAAAAGTATTAGATAATAAAAGAATAAAAGAAAATTGTCAATCAATATCAAAGTCAAAGGCGTTATAATAAACAACACCGTGTTGAATTGCCGTCTATAACAAAATGGAGTAAATATCGGTAACAGTTTCATTGTTTTCTTAATATTTTCAAATTTTTTATGGTATATCAAAATATTGGAATTTTAGAATGTTGTCAATATTTCCAAGGTTTTCTTATAGATTGGACCATTGATTTGTTTACGAAACTGATAATTACTTTCTTTAGTCCTAGGAATTAAGCTTATTATTGCACGAACAGAAACAATGCCATAAACCCTCTACAACCATGAACACTTGATTTTGTTGATTATTTTGTTATTGGCAAAGAATTAAAATTAAAATGAAAAAAAAAAAATAAAAAATCAAAGTCTCCTTGCGACGAATTTGGTGGACTCAACACCATGTGGAACATCTTCTTCTAGACAGCAGGTAAAGTTAGGCTTATGGTTAGGATTTCAAGTTTAATATAGATCAAGATAAAGATAGAGAGATTTTTTTTTTTTTTTTTTTCCGAAGGAATTTTTTTTTCCTTATAGTTTATAAAAAAAATTAATTTTTTTTAAAGAATTTTTTTTGTTTCTTTTTATAAGTGAGATTGTTGTCACCTATAAAAATGATTTAAACACCCATTTTTTAAACATATTTATATGATAAAATTACCCTTAAATAAATTACAAAGAAGAACAAATGTATATTGCCACAAAATTTTGTTTACTTTTAAACCTTAAAACAATTTCCTTTTTTTTTTTTTACTTAAAAAAAAAACAACAAAAATCTAAAAAAATCCCTAATAGAAAATAAAAAAAAAAAAAATCATGAATCTTACATATATCAAATGATTCTTTACATTTTTTAATATAAAAATATTGTTTAATAATTTTTTTTTTATTTATCCAAACACAAATAAAGGCTCATTCTTATTGAAAAATTTAGTGCCTTCAATCTTCAGCTATGGATGCTCCTCCTTGTTCTTCTTCTTGATAAAGTGTAAAATAGAATTCAATGATGAATTCACTCATACATTTAAAAATAAGTTTTACCAATGGCAATATCAAATATCCTAAACAATATTGCAAGTAGGGATGACAATTTCACTCTTGAACCCATGGATTTTCACCCGCAATGGGCAGGTGTGGAGTTAATTAAATAAGTTTGTGGTGGGGTGGAGATGTGATGGACACATTTATGTACACGTTTTAGGCACCTAACTCCTATACTTTAGTTATGTTTCTTGAGCAATTTATTGTATTTAGCAAGTTTTGTGTAGTGTTTCAAATTATTTTATGTTGCAAAGTATTTAGGAGTAAAAATGACAAATTCAGCCTTGATTGGGGCAAGTTTCAACATGTTTCGAAAGACTTCCATGCTCTCATACCAAGACTATAGTAACCTTCACGCATGACCATCATTGTGACTATTGCATGCTAGTCGCCATCATCCCTTACCACTGTCACCATGGTGCCACACCATCACCATGCCCTTCTCACGCTAATTGCCATGATGAGCTACCATGGTAACCATAGCGAAGTGCTGTTGGTTACTTTTTAATTCCCATTTTAAGTAATAAATCTCACAAGTACATAGATTGTATAGATGTCATATGGCAGTTGTGAAATCGTCTTTACAAGGATGTGGGAATTGATTACCAAACTAGCACTAGATAAAAGAAATTATAAACAAATAACATGTGCTAGGATTCCAAATTTCACTTAATTTTAGATTTCAACCATCATAGCATCAAAGATATATTTTGATTGTATTGTTGCTAGTTTATTACTAGTCCTCTCAATACTTCTCTTACAATAATGCATTGAATATACTTTCATCCACCGACACCTATCTTTCGATGTCTATCAAATGAATAAAATCTCATTAGGTTTAAGATAATCTACTACCTAAGTTGGATTGGTAGTTTCATGAGATACTTAGTTGTCACTTGAGCACTCATGGTCTTTCTAATTGTCACATATGTGACGTATTTCCTCTCCTAAACCTAGGACACACATTTGTCAAGCATATTGTATGCTATTCCTTTATGTCTCAATACACAAACTCAAATCATACATATGGTAGTCAATCACATACAAGCATTAAGTTCTAAAATCCTACTCAACATGCATAAACCATTCTCAAGCAAATAATAATCAAATCTATTAATATTAATTATCAATATCCATCATCATCCCAATATAATATAAAATCAATGGATACATACAAAGGTAAAATTAAAAATACACAAGAAAAGTTAAAAAAAAAAAAAAAACCCATGAACTTCCATGAGCATTCTCTGAGTTTAAATCCTTCCTCTTCTCCTACTCATGCAAAAGTTTCTATCCAAAATATGTTGAATGATACTGATAGGTGAAGTTTTGAAGGTGTATGGGGATGAGAACCAAGGGTGAGAGAAGAAACATTAAAGCCCCATTCTCTGCGCCTCAAAACTCTCAAAAAATGGTGAAGATAGGTGTATTTAAAAGCTCTAGATGTTAGGGCATGAAATGGAAAGAGAAAAGTCGAAATTACCCTTTATAGGTATGTGGTGCCCATTGGCGCATTGGGTTGCATGAGAACATACTAGGGAGTGCACTATTGGACATGAGCACACTACTAGACGAGGGCAATGACAAGGAAGTGCATTGATAAGCCCATTTTTATGGCAAGGGAGAGTGCTATGTGGGCAATTAACAAATTACTAAGCACGTTATTGGGTGAGGAAACATATGAGTAAGTGCATTGTGGACAATGCCACAAGCTGGGTGAGATGTTGGTAGCATGCGAAAGCAACTGTAGTAAGCTGGGGGGGCACAGGCAAAGCGCACAGTTGGGTAGAAATTCAGGCTGTTCAGTGTGCTAGGATAAGGTAGCACACTAAAGGTATGCACATTGGGCAATGAGCTTTGCTAGTCGATGAGCAAGATTGACAAGCGCACATGCAACACACTTTCAACAGTGAGTGGCGCTCCTTGGTGTGCGAGGCTAGCTAGGCACCTAGGAAGGCTTGAGTCTTGATATTGTTCTTTTGTCCACTTTATTGCTTCTCTTGATGGTGATCACTTGCTCAATGATGTTCTCATAGCTTATTCGCATCAATCTTGATTCAAGCTGTCAAGTTAATGCGCGCACACCATTTTTGAGCTTATTCCCAAGAAAACACTCAAAAACACAAAAAAAAAAAAAAAAAAAAATTCGAGAACAATGACAAATATATAAATTTAAAAGCCTAAATCTTTACTTAAAGTACCCTTATCAAGCACTATAACGTGTGGCTTGGGAGTCCTTTTTTTATGCAGACAATAAGTTGAATTTAGGACTTGAACGTTTAATAGGGTTTGTGCCCTATATATCTCTCATGATCAAATGTGAACAACAGATAATACATATTGTCGACGTACGAATTTGGTCGACCCAAGTTCTTAACCCAATACCTGCAATTAAATAAAAACAAAGCAAAATAAAGAGAAAAAGGGAGAGGAAGAACATATTGCAAAGGTGTTTTTACGTGGTTCGGTTAGAACAATGCCTACGTCCATGACTGTATCCTCTGACAATTTTGGTGAGTTATAGTATATTATTCATTATTGTGTGTTTACAATAAAATTTCAGCTTTTATTTATAGTGTGGGGCATTACAGTTTGAATACAATTAAAATAAGAAAGAATTTTACATTAATTATACTTCCAAAACCGGTTTCCACTATGTCAGGGATAAATTTCACCATATCAAGAATTGATTCTGTCGACATAAGAATTTGAATTTATTTTCGATTCTGATAGTTGACTCATTCTCAATTAAGGTCGTTGCCAATCTAGAAAATTTCTTTAACGGGTGTTTCGATCTGCAAGCTGGAACTTACCTTAGACAACCTTGAGCTGGGTATAAAGCAAGCTGAATTGTGGCTGACGAGCGACCTGAGAACTACATTAGCAAACTGCGAGCTCGTTTGTGCGAACTAAACCTTTGTTTATTAGGTCAATCCATTGGATCAGTTCCTTGGGTTTTTACCAGTCCATTTACATGGTCCCAAATATACCCACAACATATATGTTTTGACAGTCCTAGTTTCTATTTTTCTCTCAAAGAAGCACCATAACTCTCCACAATTTTCAACAGTTCTCTATCAAGTTTAGAGACCTTAACGGTATATGGAGGAGCTATCGAGCCTCATAGCTTGGATTGGTTTATTAAATATTGTTATACCGTTGTGTAGTGCAATTTTAGGGATTGCTTTTTTTTTTTTTTCCATGTGTTATTTGCTTTTAAAATTAAAAAAAAAAAAAAAATCTTGCACTTGCTCAGTATCCAAACATAATTTTTTTGGGTATATTACAAGTCTATAGGTGTGGTATGTCAACCTGCATCCATACCCACAAAGCTTTGTGAGTACGAGTGTAAAATTTGCTCATGAGTTTGGACAAACTAGTTTGAACCTGATCAATTATCATTCCTAATCGCAAGGCTTCTTAATTTCAATCCTAATATCCAAATTCTTTTAAGTCTTGATTGACACACCAATGTAGCATCATCTGTAAGGCTCTTGTTATGTAAAATTTTAATAAATAACCATAAACTGACCTTTAATCTTTCGAATTATCAGATTTAGAAAGAATAATAAGATAACTGAACTCAGTCTTGCTGTTTTTAGGTTCTATTACTCATATAGAAAACCTAATTTCTTGTACATAAATAATTAAGTAAACATAAGAGGAATTAACACTCATTTTTCCTCCCATTTTGTCATTGTTATTCAATTAATAATTTGAGTTTTAATAATACGTAAAAGTTAAAAGTGTCCATTTTACCTTATTGAATGGAGACGAACTTCAATCTATCTTCTTCCCTCTTCTCTCGGCCCTCTCTTTCTCTTTTAGTTTCTCTCAAGTTCTTTAGCCCCTAGTCTCTCTCTCTCTCTCTCTCTCTCTAAAAGCTTGTCTCTTTCTTCTCCTTCTCTCTCTTCTTCCTCTCTCTTTCTTCTCTTCTCTATCATCCGTCATGTATACGGATTTGGAAAAAAACGTTATGGTTTTGGAGCTATTGTTTGAAAATTTTATGGGTTCCTTGAGTTTTGCAACTGGAAAATGATGTGTAAGGAAGCCATTGAATAGAAAAAAACTCTGTTTGGTGTTTAAAATTACAACTTTTGGGGATTTTCAAAAAAAAAAAAAAACAAGTTTTGGGACTTAAGGTCTTTGTTCGGGATTTATTTTTGGGTACTGATATTAAACATTTATTATATTTTTTAATTCAATTTAATATTTATTTTTATAGGCCTTGCTAATATATATATGTTTACTAGTCAATAAATTTTAATGCAAAAATTCATAAATAAATAAATGCATTTTTGTAGTCCTTTGTCGTCAATAAACAACTTACTGGACTGGGCTAGTCCAATCCTGGCCAACAAATATGATCTAAGAGTGCTGTTGTTTAAGAACGGAACTTACAATCCTCTCAAAGGGTAATGCCAATACTCTCCATCCACACACACACACGAGTCCTCAAGATAAGTATACCAATTCTGGTTCTAATACCATCGGCAGAAACAGATCTAATAACCCAAAATACTATCAAGTGAAGAAATTATTACACTTATAAATTCCAAAATCCCCCTTAATTAATATATACATATGAGATTCTAATATTGTACGGAATACAATCAGTGCAAGTATTGATACTGCTCATAAACAAGCAATATCAAAAGGTTTTAGATCAAGAAAGGCTAGGTGCAATCATCATTCAAACGGTTCAAGAGAAGTCATGTGTAGTATAGCTTCTCTGAGTTATAATCCTCCATAAAACAGAATACAAAAGCAATTAGAAAAGAAGAATATTTCCATAATGTGTTTTTTTATTTTAATCACCGGGACTGATTGATAGGATTATCGGGATCATACGAGATGGAACACTAGTGGCACGATCCGAAAAATAGCTTCCATACTGGAGAGGTTGTTATTAGGTTGTTATCTAAGCATTCTTGATTAACAAGAATTAGCTAGCGTTGAATGGCTGAGATTTAGTCAACAAGAATTAGTTAGAATTGAATTATTGAGATTTGGCCAACTCAAGAGTATAAAAGTATGTATAATGTATTCAGTCAATTTCTTGGATTGACTGCATTCGACCAGTATAATTAATGTCGGATACTTTTGGAGACCCTACACATTTCAGTTGGATATTTGGGTACTAATCTCAGTGAGGGTAAGAAACGGATCCAATATTGATCTGAATCTTATTTGGGCCATTAATATGTAGTTTGGACTAAACACTTGTTTATTTATGAAAATTTTTTAAGATATTTTTTATACACAGTGAAATTAATTTGAGTTTTAAATGTAGTAGTGCAGCACTAAACAAATGAAAATATTTTTTATTTTACTCATTTGATTTTTAAGATATTTTTATATACAGTAAAATTAATGTGAGCTTTAAAAGTAGCTGTGTAGCACTGAACAAATGAAAAATATATATATATATATATATATATATATATTTAGCTTTAACAAGTCCGTGAAACAAAATTGTTTGTGAACAAACTGTTAGTTGATCAGTAATAGTACCGAAAGCACTCATTTACTTATACTAATTTTAGTGTTATTTATTGGATTCTTTTTTAATGCTTAGATAATATTATGTTAGAAAAATTCAAGTAAAATCTAGACCAAGTTTGAATCTAAATCCATAAACTCTAGTCAGAATCATGTATTGGGAACACATCAATTGTTGTGCACTCTTCTTTCTATATCTTAGTGAAAATATTTTGAGTTCCACATTACTTACAAAAGTATAATAGTCGAAATCTCGATGGTACCTATCACCTATAGTGTTTAATCTAAATAAGTTTTGACCGACTCCTCAGCCTGGTGGCAGTGCCCTTAAAGAACTTCTACGCTGGAGATACCATAATATTTTGCCACATGTGTGATTATATGAATCATATAATTAATTTTATTGGATGAATATATGTACATTTTATGTACATCTATACATAATGTATACAATACATAATGAGTTATCGACCATTTCTTTTCTAGAATGTCAGCAGAATAAAAGAGGGAAGGAATCATAATGTCAATTATTAAACAAAATCAGAAAGTTTTGTACTAGGAAATGCTTTTTAAGTATAAACCAAACATCTACTTGCTATGAATGTGATAATACAATCAATGTAGCCTTAATTGTCAGTTACTGTGTCCACAAATGGACGAGAATATGAGTTAGCCATGTTTTTCTCGGCTGACTAACTGTTAAATCATTAGCCCCACAAAAAATCTCTCTTCCTCTGTAGGAATATGCCTCGCTCAACCAATAATTCATTGACTTTATAGTTCTATAAAAATGTTTCAAATCAATAATCTTATTAATTTAAAAGATTTATCATTAGATCATGTTAATTTTTATTTCATTTTTTTTCAAAAAAAATTATTTTCATATCTGGTGATATATAAGATTTATTATTATTATATTTTTTTACTAAAACAAAGCACACCTAATTTGGAAAGCACTGCTTTTATAAAATTTACGTTGTGTCTTTTCGTTTTAACTTAAAATCCCACATACAATGTCACTCCCAAAAAAAAAAAAAAAAAAAAAAAAAAAGTTCCCACAGGCAATGTAACGATTATAATTTGAGTCACTGGCTATTTCTAATTAAACCACGTTAAATATGTACATCTTATATTTCTTTCGTGCGATTGGACATACTTTCTATAATAAATTATTCATTTCTAATATGGCCTTTTCCTTTTGTTTATAGACTAGTTCTCCTTTCAGATATTTTTTAAGGCAATAAATTCAAAGATGAAACACCATCTATAAACAAAATATAAGTAATCTTAATTTTGGAAATTATGTTCATAACTTCATCTAAACTCTAAACTTTTCGAGGCACTGCTAACCGTGCTATTAAATACATGATTGAGAGCCTCATACATCTTTTTCTTTCATTTCATTTCTTTTTCTTTTTCTTTTTTAACAATTGTGAATCGTAGATATTTATGTAGTTTTAATATCTAAGGATGAGTAAAGCCAAGATAAGGAGATCTTGAATGGGAGTCCAAATTGTTTTATCCGCTTATCAAATCAAATTTCAAATAAAATTAATCAATATTATTACTTAATTGGATCAATATCATTGCATTTTTTTTTAACATCACAAGTATCCATTATAACAGTCAGAATATCTGAGATCAAGACTTTAAGGAATGGCCTGGAAAGCAACACTATTTATCTCTACTCCCAACTAGATAAAAGAGAGGAGTCCACACTAAAATGAAAAAACTATCCTCCAACTGAATGGATTTAAGTGTAATTTGCCCACATATAGATGGGTTAGACTGAAATTATCCACATTATGAATATTGCTACTCAATCACGGCCTTGTTTTGTGAGAAAGCGCTGGGTATGTTTGACTCCTGGGTCAAGCAGCTTGTGAGTGAATCAATAGTATTTCTTTTGTCCGTGTACTCTGAAGGAAGCAAATGTCTAAATATTGATGGGATAAGTAACTAGCTTCTAACTATTTTGAGAAATTTGCATGTTGATGCTCGTCCATCTGATGCTCTTCAAATTATGGAAATTTATTGGTGGCCTCCACCTCCAGGTTGGATTAAAGTCAACATTGATGGATCGTTAAATGGGACTCTAGGTTGTTCCAGTTGTGGGGGTATTTTTCGATCCAGTAGACGTTTTGTCAAGGGTTGCTTGGCAAGCCTTTTGGGGATTTTAGATATTTATGAGGCTAAAATCATAGCAGTTGTTAAAGCTATCAAGTATGCTCATGCCTTTTCTTGGTCTCCAAATATTTTGATTGAATCGATTCCCAATATTTGGATTAAATGTGATTGATTGTATGTGGTTTCTTTGTTAAAAGCTCACTCTCACTATGTTCCGTGGCGTCCTTTGGCCTCTTGAAAACATTGCTTGTTCTATATTTTCAAAATGCAATTTCATGTTTCGCATAATTATTGTGACGGGAATCAAGCGATAGCTGTCTGCACATGGTCTTCGTTGAAATACTAATAGTTGGTGGTTCAATTGTCTAGATTTTTGTTGCTCTTTTATTAGTAGGGACATTTCTCCATTGCCTTATTATTGTTTCTGTTCTTTTGGGTTTGTATCTATTTTGTTTATGTTCACTTATTTTGTTTCTTTTTATTATTAAATAAATTGATTGGTTGAAGTTTACGTGTATATGATTTGAGGGCTTGTAAGATGCCAACCTCGTTGGGATGTGTCAAGTTCCTTTTAATCCAACTCCTTTAACTAGATCATATTTTATGTAATATATATATATATATATATAAGATCATTAAGTAAAAATACCATATCTAACTAATTTTATTTATAAAATTATAAATTAAGTAGATGTCAAGCCCACTTGCAGTTGCATCAAAGCTGATTAATGGATTTGATTTATATAGAATAGGAGGTCGAGTGAGCTGTAAAGTAATTAAAAAACAAAAGACTCTATTGTTGAGTAGTAGCATAAACTCACGTGATATCCACAGAGCAAATTTGCATATTCACATGCAAAACATATATACATGTTGATAAATTAAATTAATATATGATAAATTGACAAGAAAGATTTTTGGTACACACAGGTTTTATTTATATTTTTATTTTGTCGTGCTGTTGTCGTTTAATTTATTTATTTATTTTTTTTTGGGATAATATATATGGGGTTTTACTACTATGCGTGAATGATTTGTATGGTGGGATTGTTAATCAATATGTAGATTGAAATCCAATCATCCATAAAATTTATAGTTTGAAAATTAACCAAAAAAAAATGAAAAAAAATATAAATCCTTTCTGTAACTATCACGGCACTGATAGCAAAATCCGTATATATCATGACCATATTGATGAGTAAAAAAATGGAAAATGAGCTGTAATAAGAGCATTGTATGTGGACCATTGGTCAATCATAAACAAATATTGACTAAGTCAAAGCTTATGAAAATAAGTAAATCTAACAACTAATAACTAAGAAACTAATGGTGTGTTTACTTGATGAAAATGAAAAATAAAAATGAAGAATGAAAATGGTTATTAGTGTTTACTCTTAAATCAATCAGTATTAGAAATGAAATTATGTATTTCATATGAATTTGGAATTGTGGAATGAGAATCTCATTCTCTCACCTCACTTGGAAATCTCATTCTCATTCCCTTTTACAAGTTAAAAAGTCTTTTATACCTTATTAAAAAAAAAAAATCCTCTTTTGATAATTTTAATTAAAGGTATTTTTGTAATGAATTAATTTCGATTTCAAAGTAAAGTAAATATCTTAATAGGAATACTATTAATTCCGATTTTGATTTCTGTAATTAAAGTAAATAACCTATTCTTATTTCTGATATAACTTTCCGATTCTAAACTATTTCAATTCTAAGTAATTCTAATTATGTACAAATAAACGCACTATGAAATTATTATATCAATGGACAATAAAGAGAAAAGAACTGACATAGAATAGTTTTTACCCCAAAGAACATTGAAATTAATTAAGTGAATGCATTGTATATGGATCATTGATTCATCATCAATGAATGTGACTAAGTCAAAACTGATTAAAGTAAATGAATCTAACGATTGATAACTAAGAAATCGATATTATTATATCAATGTGCACTAAAGAGAAAAGAACTTAAATGGAATAGTTTTCACCTCCGTACACACTAAGATTAATTAAGTCAATTCATGGTCATTGATTAATTATAAATAAATGTTAACTAAGTCAAAGCTGATGGAAGTATGTGAATCTAATGACTAATAACGAAGAACCTAAAATTATTATATATCAATATGTATTGAAGAGAAAAGAACTGATATAGAATAGTTCTCATTTTAGTGTGTATTGAAATTAATTAAGTCAGCACATTGCATATGGACCATTGATTAATCGTAAATTAATGTTGACTAAATCAAAGCTGGTGAAAATAAATGAATCTAATGGTTAATAACTAAGTCAAAGCTTTTGAGATCTCATCCTCATTTGGGAGAAAATTTTTAAAATCAAGATGAATTTTCATCCCCACATATAAATAGCAATGGAAATGAGAGAAGCCACCCGAGCAGGAGTTCCCAATTTATAAATAATTGAAAAAAACTCATTATTGTATGAACATGCATGTAGGCTACCTTTAAGACATTGTATTTTAGGTATGTTTGGTAATCTATAATGAATTATAGTGGATTGTATTGGATTAGATTGTAATTATATTGTATTGAATTGATAGTTTAAGATATTATAAAAATAATAGATAGTGAAGTGAAATCAATAGTTAATACTAATAATCTCCAAATTCGTTGTTTTTGAGAACAAAATTATTGTAGTTAAAAATAATATTGTTATTTCTAGAGGTAGACTCCAGTGGTTGGAAATAATACTATATTTCCAAGGAGTTAGAATTCTTTTCCAACCTTTTTTTTTCTAGATCCTTGATAATCTAGTAATATATTAGCATCGAAAATAATGGACGATCAAAATTATTATATTTTTTTTCTTTTTAATATATTACTCAAACTTAAACTTCTTTTATCAAAAATCTAAAATAAAAATAACCCATGAGAGAATTCCTGCTCATTTCCAAGAGTCAAGTTGAGCTGGTTGGAAATCGTATTTCCACTAGGTAGGTTTTGGTGATTGGAAATTGTATTGGCACCAAGTAGTTTTGACAGCTTTCAACATTATTTCTAAGGGCATTTCTTCCATTGTAAAAGATACACACAATTTTTATCCTTCATTGACTATGTGATTTCTTGTAGTCACAGAAACAGCCATCACCGATGAATATTTAACTCGGTCAAAAATTATCGGTTGAAAAATCTGACAGTTGTTGTAGTTCAAATTCTTCTAAAAGATTGAATGTAATTTGACCACACTGAATAGCTCTAAGAAAAAGAGATGGTGTTTCTCTGCTATAAGAGGAAGCTTTGCGATTGTTAAACATAGGTTTGGTATTGTAGGTCATGGCAGCAAGTATTTATATGATACTATGTAATACCCTAGCATAACCTTGAAGGAGTCTAATCACTCACCACTAGAAGAGAGTGCACCTCACCAATTTAGAGGTCTCAAAAGGACTGGACTAGTTTGCCCTAGTCCGAATCCAGTTTGGTCTGGCTCATTTTCTTATAGGACTGAATTTGGTTTGAGTCTAATTTTCAAAAGCTTGAATATGGACTAGGCTTTGGTAACTTACTGTGTGGACCTAATTCGGTCCTAAACAAATAAATTATTTTTTATTTTTTATTGTAAACAATCTAAAATTAAAAAAAAAAAAAAATTAGTAAAACCAATTAAAATTGCTAGGCAAGTGTGCAAGTGGTTCACGAAATTGTCAATATTTAAAATATATTATTATAACTACATTTATGGCCACATTCAAATGGTGGGGCTTTGTGGTCTAACCAATGTTTCAAAAGCATTAGGTACCGGACGATCGGCAACCTGGCGTTTTAGCAACTAGATTGTTTAGGTGGTTAAAGCTATTAAACAACGGCATTTCAACAACAATAGCTTATTCACAACAATTGTTCTCTGTTTTTCCTAATGCCCTCTTTCATTTCAATATATTCACCACAATATCCCATGGAAATTTTTAGTAAATAGCTATATAATATTTAATAACTATTTAACAAAATAGAAAATGTATAAACAACTTTACTCTCAAACCTTAATCGATTGAAGTTTACTCATTCCCTCTCATTTCTCTACTTTCTCTCCCCTCTCTTCCTCTCTCTCTCTCTCTCTCATCATTTTGCATTGCTGGCCCCTGTACTCTCTCAACGGTTCACACCAAATCACCCTCGCTCCTCTTTCTCACATCATCGTTGCCCCTCTCCCTTTCTTCCCGTTTCTCTCACGTCACAATCATTGTAAGTCACTGTCATCACCCCTACGCTGATTGTTGATTATTGAAGTCTGGTGTAATGAGAAACCAGTGAAGTTTGTTGATTGTTGAATCTAGTATTCTATCGTGGATTGTTGAATATGCTATACTTGATAGTTGAGTCTTGTATTCTAGTGTGGTTTTGGGAAAATAAAGTCTCTCTCTCTATCTATTTTTTTTTTCTAATTTTCTTTTAAAAAAATGTGTCTCCACGATTAGGTGCCACAGAGATCAATTTCTTTGCCTATACGGCCCTAATCGACCCTTTAGGTAGGTCTCTGCCTAAAGTCTCGATTAGAGATTTTTCGACATGGCAATCGGTAGCCTAACACATCAACGGCGACTAGGCTACTAATTTTTTCAAGTTTTAAAATACCAAGTTTAACATCTCTTATCAATTTTTACGATGACAGGTTTGACTTCCCTCCAATTATTTCCTTATAACCTTAAACTTTGGGATGGAATAAAATATTCCCAATGTCAACTTATAAGAAGAAAAGTTAAGATGTTTACACCCTTTAAAAATTGTATGAACACCTTATTTGTAAGTATACCCACTATTTCAAAACTCAATTGAGTAGGCCGAGTTCTCGACGAATAATTGCCAATTGGCACCTTGCCGATCCAATGACCCCAAAATCAAGAGTTCTACTCGCGCTAGGTGAGTACTTGTCCGAGTTGGCTAAGTATTCGGGCCAACTCGACCTAACTCAATTAACTCGCCCAACACCTACATAGATGATAGACCTTAAAAGAAGAAAAGATGGGCTAGTACCCACAACACAAGACAGGAAAAATTGACTTATTCAAACAATGAATGAAGGGAACAATCTTGAACTTTTGGTGGCATATCTCAAACATTCAACGATTGATTTTGATTTCTTTGAAAGAGAAAATTAGATCAAGCAATTATTAAAAAAAAAAAAAAAAAGTGAGATGCACATCTTAAAGAAAGAATGACTGACGGGCCCCGACTCCTATTCTCAAGGTGATCCGTCCGGCACCCTACGGTAACCTTCTAGTCGAGATCCTCTACGGTTGAAAAGCTCTTGTGAAGCTAGGTCTTTTGAAAATTATATTCTGAAAATCCTTTTATATCCTTTTTTAAAGTTTATTTGTCAGCGAAATTTGGGTAGGAACTTTTTCCATTTAAATTTTACATTTATAATAGAATCTTGTAAAAATTTTGGCAATACAACATCTGTTTTTCTGAAAATACCACATTGTAAAATTACATTTAAAATACCTGTACACTTCAAAATCATTCTTTTCTCCACTACTGGGCCTCCGACCCTTTTTCCACAAATCACAAACAGTCTCAAGCATACATTGGCTCAAAATAATTTCAAATTCTGAAATATTATATGCATGAACATGAGCATATTACAATTTCAAAAACGATATTTAAATTTACATATGAAACAATTCTCATGCTTTAAAAATATAACTTCATACATGAATAAACAAAAGTTACAGTTGCGCCCGATAGAAAATATGCCTACACCTGTTGTAAAGTTTCTACTGTCTAAATATTTGCATTTGTACCTGATCCTGAGAGATTTTTTTTAAAAATAATAATAATAATAATAATAACGAACTAAAAGTGAGCAAAATAGGCCCAGTGAGTGTCAGATATTTCTATTCAAACCATTTCAAGAGTTTCCTCCCTAAACATTTTGGTAAATTCATTTCATAACTAAAATCATACTGTAGAAATCTAATTAAATAATTTGAGAACCACATATAACATAAAGCATGAATTATCATTTACAATCACATATGCATTATAAACTATATTTGAAATAATATATTGAAAAATAATCTTTCTAATATCAACATTTTCTTTCAAATGCTTTTCAAATAACAAAATATGAGTAACATAATATTTCACACACTTTCATTCACTTTCTTTGTTATTAAAACATATCAATGATGATCATTTATATTTTTGAAAAACTTTTACATAAAATAGGTCAATCATTGTCATTTTCAATTCATATGGTATTCTAAAATAAAGGTATAACAGAACGACATCCTACATCGTCTCAGGCCATACCGTATAGCGGAGTGGAATCTTACATCGTCTCAGGTCATACCGTATGACGGAGTGGAATCCTACATTATCTCAGGCCATATGTGTCCAATATTAGGTAGTGAAATCATACATCACTATAAAGCAGAATCCTACATCGTCTCAGGTAGTAAGCTAGCTTAAAACGTACCCTATAGGAAGCGAAATCCTACATCGTCTTCCAAGAAGAATTCTACATCGCTTTTGGGTACTCTACCAATACCGGAAATAATAGAAGATATATCATATGCTATAAAACCTTTCAAACACTTGTTTTTCATTTTAAAACTCACATTTAATGCAAATTTTAAAATTCATGCAATTTGGTTCTCGTACGAAAAATTCGTTTATCGTATACAAATCAATTTACAAATCACAACAACATGAATATATATTAACATACAAATCTAGTATGAATAGAAATAATAATAACAATTCAAAACATTTTCGTTAGAACACTAACCTAGACTCATAGCTCGCTATTTAACTCTAATTAACGGAATATTTTACTTTGCCTCTAAATAACCTATATATTTCCGTAATCTATTTTTAGACTACGACACGCCTAACGTAATTCATAGGAGTATAAATTCATGCATCATCCAACGAACTACTTAACCAATCAATATCTTGAATCACCCAATTTTAATCTATTTTAACTTCGATTACTCGCATTTAACATTCGTTCGCAATTCTAATTATTTAAACGCTATAAACACTTCAATTCAAAATTAAATTCATACGAACGAACTTAAACAACAATCTCGAACCAACACTTTCTCACTTGACCAAATTCAATACATGATCTTATTATCATTTTTTTTTATGTTTTCACATCAATTTACATTTGAACACATCAAGAATCAACGCAAATCTCATTTATGACTACTAAATATCATTTCCAAGCGATTACGATATATTAAATCACGAAGTGATCAATTAATGTCCAACGATTTCTTTTTCGATTTTCGTACTAATTCTAACATCCAAAAGTTCCCTAAAATTACATCAACCAATTGAAACAATTTTTAAATGATCAAATAATGGCCAAATATGTACACCCCAAAAATCATCATTCCAAAGTATTCAACTCATTTAAAACAAACCAAACTTATGCAAAACACATAAAAAAACATAGCAAAACCATCAAAAATTCAATCAAATCCTAACACCCCTTAATAGCCGAATCTAATATACACATACATATCCATTTTCGAAATCAATCTCATATCAAATTCATCCATAAATCAATCTCCACACTAATGAGGTTGTAATTCCTAAAACCCAAACGTGCATTCAAAAAATCCTTCCCGAAAGCTTAACAAAATTTTTTGAAAATTAATACTTACCTTCCGAAATTGCTAGAAACACTTCCTAAATGACTTCAAGCCTTCTGAATATGTCTTATTCCTTCAAAAACACCTTCACTTTCTCATGGAATACATTCGGCCTCCAACCCCTCTTGCTTGGGCATGACTTCACTTTGGTTTGCTTCACTTGTTTTCTTGCTTGAAACTCCTTGTTTTGATGTTAGCTTTTTGGATCCTTGGTAGCTTCCTTCAAAATCGAGAGATTGAGTGAGAAAGAAAGTGAACTAGTGAGCTAGAGGGAAGGAGAGAACCAAGAGAGACGCTTGAGAGGGGTGAGCTTACCGTGAACGAGATGAAAGGATGAGAGAGTGAAGCTTGTAAGGGACGAGAGAACTGAGAGAAGAAGCGTGAGTGAGAGTGAGAGAGCTCGTGAGAGAGACGACAATGAAAGAATGACAGAAGAGGGAGCTTTGAATTCAGGTGAGAGGAAAGAAATGAGAGTGAGACCCTGAGATGGAAGAAGAAAAAAATTAAATGAATGAGAGAAATGAGAGTTGACCAAAATATGTGGTGGAGAATTTTCTTGGGTTTTTATTTATTTAATTTACATTTCTAATAATTTGATTATTTGATCACTAATTCAATACCTTACACTTGTCACTCCATCTCTTTTTAATTTTCATCCACTTGTCATCTATTTCATGATTTCTTTGCCACTTGAATTATTTCATTATTCTGAGCTCCTAAAATGCGATTTTCATATTCGGAATCCTCTCAGGTCTATTTGAAAATTTTCTTAAAATCTAATTCCAAACTCGAAAACTTCGTTAGTATTCGATTAATTATCAGGGTCCATTCACTTTAATTAATTTTGGGATTTTGAAATCATAAACATACCCTGGACTTATCCAAAAATTTTATGAAAATTTAATTACTTATCCAGATTCGAATATTTTAATAGCTTTACTATTCCGTAAATAGGGGTAAGGTTCAATGGGTTACCTCAATGCCGGGAGAGCATATTACAATGACAACCAAAAGTTGATTTATCAATTAATTAAAAAAAAAAAAATGTAACACAAACCTTGATTTTATTCATCAACTTAATTTGCTTCCCTTCTTTTTCCTTCTTGTCGGTGGCAACTTCATATCCTTAAAAATCAAAGCAACTTCTCTCGCCTTTGTTTCTCATCATCTTCAGATGTCATGTCTATTCTTAGAGCGCTGGTTATTTCATCTTTAGTAAAAGACCCATCCTTTCTTCTTCTACTTCCTTCTCTCTCTCTAATTCTCAAGATCTTCATTCAAACAAAAAAAAGAAAACGAAGCCACAAATTAAGGCACATGGGGACATTAAATAGCTCATGGGGGTTGGACATTAATTAAAAGCAAATGGGGACATTAAAATCCCACCATGGGTGTATCAAAGCAAGTGGATGTGTAATAATTAACTTGTCCATGAGCTATATTTCTTTTTTCTTTTTAAAACAAATGAAGACATTAAACAGCTCATGGTGGGTGTATCAAATCAACACCATTTAATAAATAATTGGGCCACTAAACATTGGGCTCTTTGAATTATTGATTTCATTTGGGCTTTCTAATTTCTTCCCAATTGATGCATGAGTGGGTGTAGTTAATTTTGTGATATTAATTTATATGAAATTAGTTTATTTTAATTTATATGGATTTAGCTTATTTTAATTTATATGGGTTGATTTTGCGATTTTAATTTATATGGATTTAGTTTATTTTAATTTATATGGATTTAGTTGATTTTATGATTTTAATGTATATGGATTTATGATGTTTTATGGTTATATAATTGTATTTTGATCTTATGAAATTTTTATTTTTTTTTAATATGTTTGACCATTACCAATAATCAAATCGAGTACTCGTCAAGTAATCAAATACTTACTACTTGCTAGGTTGCTAGTTGAGTAGTGAGTTTTGAAACATTAAATACACCCTAGAAAAGATTAAAAGAATCTCTAGCTTGTAAATAAGTCTCTCCTATGCTAAAATTATACTTTCTTTAAGTTTGGGGAAAATTTTAATTATCCTTATACCTATTTTATTATCTATTAACTTTATTATTATCCGAAAGTTTGATATTTTCTTTTATTTAAATAAAAGCTTTTCTAAATCTTAAATGTGTTATTATATCAGAGTGAGTGCGTTTTTGAGCCACTTGCTTACAAGTAAAGAAAAAAGAAGATTATCTACAGATTTGTATTTGTTCAAATTTCTTAGGCTAAATGGTTTTTTTTTAATTTTTCTTTTTCATAAGGTTTACATGTTTAATAATATGCAGAGATGAGTTATCATGATATCAAAATTATTAGACTATTCAGTTAAAATGAAAAAGGAAAAGAAAACTGCTAAGCTTGTTTGAAAGAAACATTCATAGATATTAAAAATAATAGCACAGTGAATAATCATGCTATGTTTCAGGACAACAATATTGTTATTCTAGTAAAAGTATCAATAATCAATTTACACTTATATTTTCACAAGTAACTTCATATGAAGATTTTGATTCATTCTTCGTTATTTTCAATCATTTGTATTCCTTATAAGAATTTGATATTTAAGATTATCATTAGAAAAGAAATTAGGGTTTGGAAAAATAAAATAGGATTTCATCATATACATTAACAAACTGATTAAATTAGGATTTGATGAAATAAAACAGAATTTTATCACATACATAACAAACTGATTAATAATTTATAAGGTGTATTTACAAACTATTTATTCTTTTAGTAATTTTATTTAAATGTTATATTTAATTATTAAAATACATTAATTTGGGGTGTGCATACAATATTTAAGGGGTGTTAATATAGCCACTCCAAGAAGAAAACAATAATTAGTACATGATTGGACCGTCCAGCGCATTGATAATAAGGTGCCCAATACATTGAACTGTTGGCCCTTGGGCCCATCAGCTAGTGTCTAATGACTTCAATATTGTCATAGCCCGTCAACTCAACTATGGGCCTGTTAGTGTCAAAAATCAGTCAACAGCTAGATTAATATGAGTTTAGTAATTTACATGAAATTTGAGGGGTTGAATGAAATTGAGTGATGGTATGATAACGATCAACAATAACAGTAATAAATAAACACATGCTAATATAGCGACATAAAGAGAAATGCAGTAAAGATGCAAGAGAGAAAAAGAAAGGGGAAGAGATAAGAAAACTTTTAATATGGTTCTGCCTAAGAATTAATGTCTACGTTCGGGTTATGTTATTGCTGAAGTGGAAGGTTGTGTTTTAATAGATTTTCTGCTAAAAGCTAGCAGAATTTTCTGTTAAGGGATGAAGGACTATTGACCAAGCAGGTGTATGAGCTTCTCAATATAAATGTAGGTTTATGGTGTAGAAACATGTCGTTTGTACATGTAAAAGACCTTTTATATAGTATTGGAATTCCTTATTTACATACTATTTGATCACTATAATATAGGAAATGCTAAGATTCTTGTTCCTATTTTATATGAAATTGCATTAAATACATAGATACTTAATCAAACTACAACAAATCATGTCTATATTAGAGTTAAATGCAATTCTGGTAACTTTCTATTCAAGGAAATCTTTTGTAGATTAATTTTTCTGTTTGATGAAGTTCCATCTTTTTAAAGATTAGTTGAAATAAGGAAATATAGTATCTTCTATCGGCTATAGAAGATTTCCTGTTTTTTGGACTTTACACTATTAAGGAAAAATCGAGCTAACAACGTGTCTTGAGCTGCTTCGTTATTACAACCTCAATTTGTATTTCAGATATGCTGGTGGACGTGAGCTACTTTCTTGCTTTAAATAATTTGAGTCCATTAATGTTCTTGCTAATATGGCATTTACTTACGTGTCTTTGAGAAATAAGTCTCTTATTGTTCCATACTTGTTTTGGGTCTTTGGGCTTCCATTGAGCTCTCGAAAAATGTTATTTTTGGATATTACATTTTAGCACTGTAAAATTGCTATATCTTAAAATGTAAATACATATTATTAGTAATGCAAATGATGGGAATGGTATTATAATGAAAAAAAAAAAAAAGTGCTGAAAAGGGTGTAAATATAATATACATATATATATATATATATATATATTTTTTTTTCTTCTAGATATTTTATTCTGATGTAAGGAAGACAAACAATCACGCCATTCATGTTTTAATTTTCACTCACTACTCAACTAAATTCGACATCATCAGTGTCCAAAGTCCCAACACAGCAACCTTCGATGTTTCAAGCAAAACGTCCACAATAAAGTAATCTTAATGAAATTATATGAAACTTTCTCTTTTATATTCAAAAATGGGGTTAGTGATATTATTTTCATTTTAAGGAGTTTTTTCAGATTTTTGCTAAAATTAAATATAAAAAATATTATCACAAGTCAGGTAAAGGAAAGAATAATTTTATATAAGTAAACAATTAATTACAGTCTAGATATTAGAATTAACGAATTAAAATTGCTAGATGGTACAATCTCGTTATCCGTCCAATTAAAGTTTATCATACATGTACTTTTTTCGATTTTGCTTTTCTTTCATTCAATAACATTCAACGTTTTATTACATGAAGTTACTTGTTTTAGTAGAAATGCAAGCAACATGGTGAGATCGTCCCGTGAAAGACTTCTTGTTGGAAAGACTCGTCATGGAAAGGAATGGAATGAAATAATTGATGCATTTAAACATGTCATGGGTTCAAACTCATGAAAGATTTTCCAGTCAAGGTATTGAAAAAGGGCCCCCAAAAACTTTGGATGTTGAAAAACATCAAAATCCAAATGCCACGAGTGGCCTGATGCCATAATGATTTGGACCTGTCCAGCCTTAACTATGACCCAAAGTTTAGGTGATACAATCATGATTGCGTCCATCCAATTGAAAGTTACCAACTTACCCTGCATATACTTTTTCGACCTTACCTTTTTTCTTTTTCATTCAGTCACATTCAACGTTTTATTATATGAAGTTATTTGTTATAGTGAAAGGGCAAGGAAAATGGTGAGATCATCCTGTTAAAGATTTTTTTTTTTTTTTTTTTTTTTTTTGCGAAAGATATCGTCATGGAATGGAATGGAATAGAAAACACATCAAACACGTTATGGGTTCAAACTCGTGAAAGATTTTCCAGTCAAGATATAGGCCCCCACAGACTTTATATGTTGAAACATCAAAATCCAAAATGCTACAAGTGGCCTGATGCTATAGGAATTTGGACCTATCCAGCCTTACGTATGAAACATCCACTGGCTAGTCAATATTTTGGACCCATCAATTCAAAGTTCTGGCCTCTAGTGGGTTCCATGGTTCTATCATGAAATTAGCACTTCATACTGTGCTACTTGGTTTCGTAATTGATATTAAGATTTGAATGGTTCAAAATAACCCAGAGAAATTGTGAATCTGGATTCATGCATTGAATCGCAACCGGTTCATTTCAGTAGTTTTCTTATTTATTGATTCTTTTTTTTTTTTTTGAAGTATTTATTGATTCTTTTATACTCTAGTGATATCTTCAACCTATTAAATAATAATAAATTTGAAGCTTTATTTTCAGGTTTAATTAGTGATGGGGCTTGTTACAAGTTTCAGAAGTTCTTTAATGAGTTTTTGATGAAATTTAAAACCCATTCCTAAAAGATTACAAAATATGAAAAAAAAATAAAAATTTTAATAAAAGTTCAAATTTGCATATTTTTATAAATTTATAGTTGTGTCTATTGATTTACAATTTGGAAGATCTCTTATCATTATAGAAGAGAAGGTTTATTTATATTAAAGTATTGTCAAAATATTTAAAAGAATGAGTTGCAAGTCATCACTGCTAATATTTTTCAAGAATAAGTGTTCTGTTATCAGCAAACGTATAATTAAATTCAAAGAGTGATTCTAATTAAACAAGTAGAGTGACCGTTATCTAAATAAAATTGAAGATCATTTGTCAAATAATGAGAGTGGCAAATGACTAATGGTTGAATTAATTAAAAGACTTAAAAGAACAATAATATTTTCCACAAGATAATGTCCGTTCCATTATGGTTACCTTTTGTTTTCCTTCTCCTGCGGAGAGAATTATGCTTGAATTTTCAAAAAAAAATAATATTTAAAAATAGAAAATTGAGATGATTTAATAATAAAATCCTCTTTACCATTTTTAATAATATTGTATAATTTAATTAACTCTCAAATTTATATCGAATTTATAATAATCTATAATTTTCGGAAGTATAATAAAATAATAAAGGTTTGGTTACTTTATTCAATCATTAATTTTACCCATCAATTAGAGCTCTTGGATTGGTTGCAAGAGTGATAATTGAAATCAATCCAAAAGTTCAATTGATGGGAAAAAATAGTAGTTGAGTAAGGTAGGTAAACCTTAATAGTAAAAAACAAGTTTCACATGAATTATTCAAGCCAAACATCTACATCAAAACACAATTCTATATATGATGTCAGCAAAAGTCAGGCAAACGAAATCATCATCATCATCATATACAAGCAACTAATTTAGCGTAATTAACTGCTAATTAACTCTCTCTCTCTATATATATATATATATATATATTTGTTGACATAAAAAATGGGTAAACCACAAAGTAATGTGAATTGAATGTGAATAATGATCGAATGAGTGCAATTATGATATAACAATAAGGCAATAATGATGCAAGAATAATAAGCAAAGTGATAAAGGAATTTTAGCATGATTCAACTATATTTAAACGTAACGTGGTTCAACCATATTTAAACAATACTTATGCCCATGGTTATTTATCTTATTGCTTCTAAAGAGGATTGTATTTTTCAATAGAGTTTATGTAGGGTTGGAATAATTCGTGTCTTGTGCATGTGAATGACCCTATTTAGAGTGTTAGAATTCCTTATTTACATGCAATTAGATCACTAAAATACAAGAGAGGTTAAAATTTCTTTCCTATTTTACATAAAACTACATTAAATACGTCGTATTCGAATCAAAGTATAACTCTGAAAGTTTTCTATTTCGAGCAGTTCTCTGTTGGATATGGAATTATTCCCTGTTTCTAAAATTTTGCAGCATTTAAGGAAAAATTATGAGTTGTTGCATTTTGAGCTGCTATTTGGGGTAAATTCGAGTTGTTTCACATGCAAGCTAATTATCTCGAGCTGCTCTCGCCGTTTGGTACTTAGAATAATTGACCTTAGAACTCCCTACTCATGTGGCATATGCAATTTTTACAATAGAGCTTGAGAACCACCAAATTATTAGATGATCCCGTACACTCGTTGGGACAGGTGTGGCACCCCTCTAACTAATTATAGGCAACATATATTAGCATTAATTAACTGCAATTACATGTGTGAGAGAGAAGTTTTATTTAATTAATTAGCAGTAGCACTAATTAACTACAAGTGTGTGGCAAAATTCTCAAACACATATTCAGTTCCTTTTACGCTTCCAACTTGGTTCATAGTGGACAAAATATTCTTTTAATTAACATTAAAGCCACTATTCGCAAAATAAGTAACTTTCACGGCATAACCACCAAGTACTTCGATCTGATTTAAGTTCTTTTGTTACTGGTTACGTTGAATGATTGTTGGCCATCCAATAGATTTGATAGGGCCCCATTATAAAACAAAATAACCACAAACAAAAAACCCACTAGGAACAATGTGTCTATCTCCGACAGCAATTGTCAAGACAATATTATTTAATTTTGAAAGAAACTAGCTAACTTGCGTAGCAAAACCGGCCTTCAAAACAGACATTAACATCACGTACGAAAAGAAAGGCGTAACATGCAATTGGGCTTCACACATAAATTTTGTTTTCAGATATACGTACTTTTAAGTTAATTGCTTACGTTAAACATATATAATCTTATATAATCTAAGAGAAGATCTATTACAAACTGTAATTTCTGAGTTTAATGGCTATTTAATCAAAATCAATATTACTGTGGTACTTTAAGTTTGATCCTATTCAAATAACTGCATTTATAATTGTTATTCAAACAACGTTTTTATATTTATTTAAACATTTAAATCTAGTTTATACGACAAGCATGTTGCTCTTTGTATGCGATGACTAGAGTACAACCTTTAGTAACGGAGCGATGACTTCATGACGCATTTATAAGAAATGTTATGATCACGAACCCATATTATTCTTATCCCATAAAAATAAATAATAAACAAATCAACCCAGTTGAAAATGTATGATTATTTTGGCTTTATAGAGAACACAGAACATTGGACCATGGTTCAAACTTTCTACATGAATTTTATGAGGCGGCGGAAAATGTTGAATATACCCTATATGAAGTAACTTTCAAGATCAAATTTTTACATGTTATGGGGCGGTAAGGGAAGAAAAGAAGGGCATGGTTTGATAGTTATGTGTTACATGTGCAAGGCATGGTTGGATAGTTACGTGTTACATATGCAACTAATGATGACACTATTTCATGTGTGAATGATTTTCTAGTAAGCATGCGCGGTAAAGCTGCGACGCCCAACACACAATGGGTTGATTGAGACAGATGATTGTATAATTAGGTCATGCGATCGTATCAATATCATGGAGTATTTGTTAAAACACATATCTATTATATTATAGAAGATACTTAACAATTATAAGTTAATATTAAAAAAAGAAGTTCGTTCATTTTTAGATATCATGTCCCATGACTTACCTCCTAATTAAGGACAATCATAAATTTTCAAATCAAATGAGAATTATATATAAGACATCCATTAGGTAGAAATAAAAAGAGCTTATAACTAATAGTTGACCAACTCAGTATATTAAAGTTAGTTTTATATACATTTATATGGAGATCTAATCGTCAGATGCGACAATCTAGAATTTTGTGTTATGTATACGTATATGTGTGATTCATTCATTTTCTTGAGTGAAATTCTAAATTATTATATTTGATAACGAATTATTAGTCATCAAATCTAAAATTTCAAACCAAAAAAATTAGGAAATTCTGCCCTAAGATATTTTAAATGTTACCACCTAAGATTAAAAGTTAGAAGCATTTTATTAAGAGATGTAGCTTCTTTCTTAAGAGAATTTTTAACCTTTCATTCTAAGTGTCGGTTCATTTGTGATTGCCTTGTATTATCTACAAGAGCAGATTGCACAACACCACCCATGAGGCATACTTAAAAAGAAATGAAAGCATATATATTTACCTTTTTATTATACCAATCCCCGCACTGTTGGTTAATTTCTATTAACTTTAATAGTTGATCAAGATTTTTTAGCAAATGACTATTTTAAATATGAATAAGACAAAAATTAAAAGAAAAATATGGTGAAAAGCCAAATTAGATCCCTATTATCAGATGAAATCCATCCAATAATGTAGATCTAATGATTTCCATCAATAGTATATAAAAATATAAGGGAAAGATAAATACGGTGGTTTGGATCTCCGCTGTTAGATGGGATCCATCCAATAAAAAAATGAAAAAAAAAAAAACTTTAAAAAAACGAAAAAAAAAAAAAAAGAAAAATTTCATCTCATCTTTAAAAATGGAGATAAAAGAAAAATGAAAAAAAAAAAAAACTTAAAATAAAAGAAAAACTCTAGAAAAATATATTGGTGGGTTTAAAATTAAAAACAAAAAATTAAAAAAAAAATCAAAACAAAACAAAAATGATTAAAAAAGAAAAAATCTAGATTCAACCCGAATCTTTATAGCTTAAAGATCTAAGTTGAACCCAGATCTTCAATAAAGGTTTGGCTACCCATATCTTCATTGAAGATTTGGTGTACAATCGTAGATCTCCATTAACAAGCAACAAAATATTCATAGATCCCAAATCTCTTCTCTTTCGTCGATCTATTCTTTTTCTTCTTCCTCATTTTGCAATCAAGTGATTTCACTCTGCAACTACTCTCTCTTTATCCAACAACAACACTCTCTCCCCTCTCCAACAACAACAACCTGCGAGCTGAGCTAGTTGAGGAGCTGCGAGCTGAGCCAGCCTATTTGATTAGTTTTCTTGAGGTTTTACCACCCCATTTTTGCAGTCCCAAAAATAGGTATAACATAAGCCCCCCAGCTCTTAGTGTAATTTTTCGGAATGGGAGCTCGAGCTCACTAGTAAAAGCTGATGTATCTCATCCTGCCCTAGCATTTTTTTTTTTTTTCAAATTTCGTCCCATCTTGTGGTAACTTTACTAAAGCTGCTGAGTTTGATATATTTTTCTGAGGCCTTTTATGATGGTGTTTTGTTCCCCTGGTTTTCCTGCGAACAGAAAAATCTAGGTGATCAATGTGTTAATTAATGTATTTGCTCAAAGTAAAAAACACCTTATGAGAGCTTGGAAGGTCGCTTGACCATCACAGACTGGGGTTCCAGATCATAACTCAGTTCAGGAACTTAGTATAATATATAAAAACATTACTGTGAGCTATGTAGGGGGTCGGAACCTCGCCTGTCATAGCAGTTTGTCGAACTACGTAAGGCTGTGACCTCAGCTAACAGGGCTAGCTATCTCCAGTGGATCAAGGTCTCAGCTAAGATAGCGAGCTGTCTAGTAGGTCGTAACCTCTCCTATCATAGTGACGCACTTTTGCGAATTGTCCAGTAGGTCGACCTCAGCTAACAGGTTATAACTAGCTATCTCCAGTGGATCAAAGCCTCAACTAAGATAGCGAGCTAGTGAGCTGTCCAGAGGGCTGCAACCTCAGCTAACAGGTCGCGTAAGCACTTTTTCATAGCATGATTTTAAGAAATCAATAAGGCAGCTGTAATATAAAGCATTGAAGAAAATTCATATCTTCTATTGATTTCTTAAATTGAATTACAAATTAGGTACATGACCTGTTGGGAGCAACTGTAATGCGAATGCATTGAGGATTCATGTCTAGCTTGGGAGCTCGCTAGGACTGTTACTATGCACCATATATTCTCCTAAACGGTCTTGTTTGATCAGGTCCTCGATAGCATCTTTCAGCTTCTAGCAATCTGAAGTATTGTGTCCGACCTCATCATGATAGACACAAAACTTGTTCTTGTTTCTGAACTTAGCAGAGGTCTTTATGGGGTTAGGCTGCCCAAAGTCTTCTCTACCCCTTTCTGTTGCAAAGATACTGTCTTGCGTATCTGACAAGACGCTGTAGCTTTCATGGCGCCCTTGCTGCTAAGGTCGCTCGCTTATGAGCTCGTTTCTGGCCTTTTTGGGCGACCTGGTGCCTTAGACTCTTATTCTAACCCTCACTTTCGTCATCACCATTACTTCTCTTCTTCAGCTGGTTGAGACTGCCTGATCCTTTTACTTGGTCAGACTTTTTGGGGCCGAACATTTCTTCCCATCTAATTTCCCTTACAGCTCGTTCATAGAATTCACTCAGATCCCTTACTGGGGATTTATATATGCTCTCATAGAGCTTCCCATCCTTGCAAAGCCCAGCTGATATCGCAGTTAAGATGCTGTCATCTGAGGGGTTCTCCACGTTAGCGACCTCATATCTGAACCTGGTAATGAAATCTTTCAAAGACTCACCCTGCCCACCGTTGAAAGACTGTAGCGAGGTGGCAGGGTGGTGCAAGCTGCTTTTTCAAAGCCTGGTACTGGCTGATGAATTTTTGCTGACATTTCCCCCAACTGTTTATGCTGCGAGCTGGGAGACGCTTGAACCAAGCTCGCGGAACATCGCCCAAGGTGGCTGGAAAAACACGGCATTTCACAAAGGGGTTGGACGTCTGAAGATCCATTTGGATATTGAATGCGTCCAGATGATCGTAAAGGTCACTGTCCCCATCATAAGGTGGAACATTGGGGAGCCTGAATCTGAGAGGAAGGGGTTGCGTCTCGACCTCCCTGGTGAGAGGGGTTCTCTCCTCATACTGCTCTTTCAGATCCTAGGGTCCAGGTTGCTCCTCCAGCTGCTGAACCCTCTGAAGGAGCTCTTCTATTGCTGGGTTTCGAAAGTTATAACCTCCCTCGAGCTCTTGACCTTGAGAGCTGCGATCTGGGGTACCTTCCAAACGAGACCTTTGCGAGCTCCTAGCTCCACGAGCTCGGCGACCTTCAGTTCTTGAACGCGAGCTGGAGGAATGAACTGAGTTGGCAGGTCGTGGCTGATCTCCGAGTGGTCTTTCGGGAGCTGGTGCTTGGGCCTATACCAGTGCCCTGATTGCCTCAGCGAGTTGCTGCACTGTATCCTCTAACATTTCTTGCCGCTAGTGCCATACATGCAGCCCCCCAACCATAGGGTCTAATGGTGCTGGCTGGTGAGAGGTCGTTGGAGGCATACCTACAGCAACATCTGTCATGGGCGCGTGAGATGTGCCTGATATTGGCACAACAGCATTCTCCCTCGGTTGGAAATCATGCTCCTGCTGATCTGTTTGCCTTTCAGATGGATTAGCTGTTGGGTCTGAACTTCTGGTTGTTCTTCCTTTCGCCATGGTTGCTAAAAGTTCAAGATTGCAGTCTGGAGCCCTCCCTCTAGCGCCAATTTATGTCGACGTCGATTTTTTGGTCTCAGTCGACTGGATGATCCAACGCTCAATACCTGCAATCAGAAAGCACACCAAAGAGATGAGAGAGGAAGAACAAGAGATGGAACACTGAGATTTTTTACGTGGTTCGGAAAAATGGTGCCTACATCCACGGGTCACTCTCAATATCTTTTTTCAGAGTGACTATAATACTAAAAAAATTTCAACATCACTTTTTTATAATGAATTTTCCTCCTTATTTATAGAGAATGGGGGATTATAATTGAGTGATGTACACGTAAAGAAATCAACTACTCTAACATAACATTTATTGCATTGACTAACAACTCTGTCATAATCATACCGCATTAATTGCTCATCGGGATCTGGAATATCATGGAGCTCGCTGGTACGAGACCTGAGAGCTGAGAGCTCCATCCTGCTAGCTGAGTTGGAGGCTGAGCTACCTGCGAGCTGGATGCTGAGGAGCTGCGAGCTGAGCTAACTGAGGAGCTGGATGCTAAGCTAGTTGAGAGCTGGATGCTGAGGAGCTGCAAGCTGAGGAGCTGCGAGCTGCGAGTTGAGCTACCTGCGACCTACGACCTGGAGGCCTGCGAGCTACGAGCTAAGTCGCGGAGCTACGAGCTGAGTCAGCCTATTTGATTGGTTTTTGGGCTTTTACCAGCCCATTTTTGCAGTCCCAAAAATAGGTATAACAGAAAGAAAATTTGATTCTTTAGGTGAGAGGAAGAAATCAAGTTCTCTTTCTAAGATAAATTTCATTCCTTAATTAAGTGAGGATCTATACAAGTTGATTCTCTGCTCATTTAATAATCAATAGAATCACAAACATGGAATTAAGTTCCTTTTCTACCTAAAATTTTCTGATTAATGAATGTGTCATTTTTTTCGATAAAAAAAAAAAAAAAATGTGTCATCGTGATAATAAGTCTCATGCAAATGTGCATTCTTCACGATAGCCCGAAACACATCCATTTAGTTAAAAAAGACCAAACATATACAAATATCTGACCTCACTCGTCAACAATGTGGGACATGTGACAACAAAGAATTAGAATTCGTAAATATGTGTCTTTATGCCTTAGAGAATATTTGCTACATTTCTCAAATTAAGAATATTATCTTCATCTCAACTGAGATGAGAGATATAATTACAACTGGTTTATTAATTCTTTTTTTTTTAATCAACTAATTTATTAATTCCACAATACTAGTTTATCCATATTTTTGTCTAAAATTTATATCTAGATGATATAATAATTACACTGTAACTTATAATCATTTCCAATATTATTTAGAATGTAACTTTTAATTCAAATTAAATTTTGAGAAAGGTGCTTTCAAAAAAAACAAATTGAGAAAGGTACATAATCTCTAAAAGAATATAATAGTATCACGTGTGTGTGTATATATATATCAACCTTCCATTGCTCACTCTCGATCCTACCCATCAACTTCTTATTTGAATTTTATACATACACAGATGTAAGTTATCATATGGAGCAAAGAGAACAATTTCAGCGGAGAAAGTTGATTTGACACCATGAAACATATGTTATGATAAGGAGATGCAGCCAATAAGTTAACGTACCATTCTAATTGTAACATCAAAAGAAGACTAAAATGTTTGTACAAATGCCAATGCAGTTTTTATATGGTATGGATAGCCACTCCATCTAATCTTCTTAACTTTGTGTCTTAATCATGTATAGATAAATTTTAATTTAAACTGATGTGATAATTGATTTATTATCTTATCATTATTTATATATTTTTTTAATTTAGAATCTTGATTTTATTATTTTACCTTTTACGAACTTCTAGTCTTGAAAGTGAAAGATTGTTAAAGATGGAAATAGAAAAATATAATAGTTTCTCCACTTAAGAATCTTTTATTATTATAAAATAAAAATCATGGTTCAAAAGTTTTGTCATTTATCACATTTCTAAGCTATCTAAAATTCAATTATTTTGACATTTGGAAAAACTTTTCTTTTTAGTAATGAAAAAAACCAAAAAATAGAAAAAAAAAAACATAACAAATAGCTTTTATCTTTTCATCTTCTGATTAGATCCATCATGATATATTTTATTATATTATTTATGATCATTAGTCTTATGATTATGATAATGTCTTTTGATTCATGTCTTTTTATTTCATAATCATCATTTTATTATATTGATGTCTTTTTATTCATGTCTTTTCATCTCGTAATATTTCCAATTGTTATTTTGTAATTTAATTTTTTTTATTTCTGTTATTTTGTAATTTAATTGATGAATTAATATTATGACCTTTCATATTTTATTATTCATGATAATAGCCTTTATCTTTTCATCTTCTCATTAGCTCTGTCATGATATGTTTTATTATATTATTTATGATAGTCTTAAATAACAATATATTTATATAAATTATTAGGGCTTTTAAAATTTTAATGTAGATTATTTATAAATTCATAGGAGTAACTTCTATCTTTACATCTTCCCATTAACTCTATCCCATACATACATACATACATACATACATATATATATATATATATATTCCTCTCAAATCAAAACCATGCACATCAAATTTTCTCTTTAATTTTTTTTTTTTTACGTGGTTGATCACTTGATCATGTCTTCAATTTTCTCCTATCTCTCCATGCTTCCATGACAAAATCAAAGCCACCAATCACAAAGTTGGTGCTTCCATGTATTTTATTTATTTATTTGTTAATAATGAAAGATATGGAGTTGATTTTGTTGATTGGGTATTGATTTTGTTGACATTGTTGACGGTGTTGTAGATGGTGTTAAGGATTGGGTGTTATTGATGGTGTTCAATACTGAAGATGATGATGTGTGATGTGGTGTAGATCTTTTTAAAAAAAAATAAATTAAATTTTTTAACTTGATTTCCACCCTTAATCAATAGTGATAAAATAGTAGAGATATACATATGTATTTTTGGTAATTTATATTAATTTTTGGTAAAAAATATTTTTTTAATTCGATCGTCATCGTCCAAATAAATAGTGGATTTAATTAATTTGTTAATTTAATTTTAAAAGAAAAATAACAAAATTTTTTAAAAGATAAAATTATCAGTTAATTTAACTAAGTGGATTTTCTTTGATTAATGGAATGAGGCTTGTCTTAGAAAAAAAAAAAAAAAAATCAATTAAACCTCAGAGGTTTGATGTAATTAGTTCAAAATATTTTTTTGGCCCTTACATTTAATTGCTGAAATTGCAAAGTTCAGAGCTAAAAATGTCTATAATTTCTTTTTTCTTTCTTTTTTTAACTAGCACAAATATTGTAATTTTTAATTTGACTAATTATGATACTAGGATTTATTTGGTGTTTTTGTGAAATTGTATTCCATATAACACCATTGAATACCTTTTAAAAGATTATAAAATTGTTTTGCATAATTTGGAATAGGGTGATCATCAGTTTGATCTTTATATAGGTTATTATTTATCAAATTTTTAGCAATATTTGTATTTTTTACTTGTATTATTATTAAATTATCATATATTTATTAGTGTCATCGTTTTGTTAATCAAAAGTGGTTCAAATTTTGTAAATGTAGGGATATTTTTATCAACACCAAATTATATCCGCATTGAAACACATAAACAAAAAATACAATTACATATTACAACTTACCTGCGGTTCTAAGTTTACAATTAAAACATCTATAAGGTTACTCATTTAAATATTGGGGATGTCACCATATAGTTTAAGGAGAACATAACAGCACCCAACTTCCGTCACGCCTTTCTGAGGTCAAGGCTAAAATCCCTACGCTCCAGCTAAGGGTCCAAATATGGCGTCAACAATTATTGTAACAACTATAATTTTCCTCTTTTAGTAATGATGAATAAAATTAAATAACAATAATCTTAATGAAGCATTTTTAATCTTATTGTAACAACTATGTTGATGTATGTAAAAACTTGTGTAACAGACACATTAAATGTTTCACAATTTTGTAAATCTTTATACTATGGCTTTTGAAGTTCTATAACAGCAACAATTGTAAAATATCAATTAAGATATATATAAAATAAATGTGTAGTATTAGTCTAACATCAGTAAATTTTCTCTTCACTAATGGTAAATTATAACACACTTTGTGTACCATTATGTTAATAAGTTTTGATTGATTAAAATTACTTCATAACCTCATCATGTTGCAACTTCATTTTTTATATATACCATTTGCGGTGGGAAGGATTCAAACCTAAACTAACACCAGATTGAATGAGTGATTTCTACTATAAAACCACACTTGCAAGTGGTATCACCAACTCGAAGAGAGAATATAAATTCTGTTCCAAATTTTGATTGGATTGACCAATTGATGTTGACCAAACTTGATTTACTCTTGATGACTAAACCACTAAAATCGGTCAATTTACCTTCTTTTTCCAAATTAAATGAACCAAATGTTGACTCAAAACGTATATATATTCTTGTTTTTCAAACATTTCTGCTTCTTCCATATAAGTACATGTCCAATTTGAGTCATATAAAATTAAATGAGAATGGCAGTTAAAGTTATACTTATTTCTCTGCAATTAGTAGTAAAATCTTCTTGTTCTGCAAACAACCATAGTGATCGTTAATAATGATGAACATGAACGTCGAAGTCAGCCCTTAATTTAAGACTGGCAATTTCCAACTAAAGAATCCAAAACAAGTCTTTTAAGCTTGGAAGCATTTGATTTACCATGTTAATATCTCATGTGCTGCGTCGAAAACTAATTAAATTTCGTTTCAAGACTTGGCTGTCAATCAACTTGATTTTATTGTAACAACACTTGGATATTGGAAATAAGTAAATTAGAAGACCCTTCTAGTGAGGGTTTTTGGTTCAGCAAATGAGTTTTGTCTGGCTTCAAAAAACACTAGTTTTTTTTTTTAATCAAATTGTAGTGATATTTTTTGAATTCCCCTATATTCTTCTCTTCTCTTATTCACATTTCAAAACACATAAACTTAAACTTACTTCACATAATTTCTTTGTCAAAATCTTATTAAACAGGACAAGAAAATCTTAATACTTTATCTTTTATTCAATTTATATTATACAGTCAATATACAACTAAATATAATTGACTAACTACATTAAAGAGGTTTAGTGAACTTGTATGACGTCATAGGACTTAGATCCCCGTGCTTATTTAACTTCTACGGATGTTTTGATGTGAGAGAAGAAAAAGTAAAAAAATATATATTATATTAAAAGTGGGACCGTGGGAGAGAGAAAATGAAAATGTAAATTAATCTTGTCCATCCTTTCATTTGTAAAAAATTGCCCCATATCAATGAATCTTCTAATTATCAACAAAAATCATATCATTATTGAGTCCAAATTCAATGTTAGAAGTTAATATACTCTAGATTTTTTTATACAACATATACAATTGAATTTTTGGGACTTGATGAGATGCTAAGTTGGCATGCCAAGGTGATATTGGTATGTCGTTTTAATAACAACGTAATAAATGATATTTCTCTCGCATAAAAAATTAATATTGGTGTAGTTTTTTAATAATAATGTGACACGTGAGATCTATTTTTTAAATAAAAGTTTTTTCATAAATGAGGAAAGACATTAATATTAATTTTTATATAGGAGAAATGTCACATGTTACGTTATTATTAAAAGGGTACACCAATATCAATATAGTATGTTAACTCAACATCTCATGTAAGATTTTCTCGATGAGAGGAGCTTCTTACCAAATGATACTCCATCTCCGACAACTCTTCTTCTTCCTTCTTCTTCTTCTTCTTCTTTTTTTCTAAGGGTGGACATTTCTAACCCAACCCAGTCCGACCATTTTTTATTGGGTTAGGTTGAGTTAAATCTTAAAAAAAAAAAAAAAAGGTTAGGTTGAAAATTAAATTAGATTAAGTTGGGTTAAAAATTTTTTAACCCAACCCAACCCAAACCCAACAAATGTTTATTCCTAGTTTTAAAACTAAGATTTTTTTCTCCCTCTAGAATAACACTTGCTAGGGATAAGTATTAAGGATAACCTTTATGGTAAACTAAATCTTTTATTTATAATTATTGAATCTTTATTTGTACTTACTTTATATATAATCAAATTATTAAGACTATGAAAGTTATCAATTATATCTTTTTTGTTTTTTGTGATAAATTAAATCCAACTTAATCCACCCAACTTAATTCAACCCAACCCGACTATTTGTATTCATTTTATTAGATTGGATTGGGCAAAGTTGAAAAATTTATTGAGTTAAGACGAGTTAAAAAATTTTCAATCGAACTCACGTTGGGTTGGAAGATTTCTAACTCAACCTAACCCGAACCCAAAAACACTTACCTTATTCTTTTTTTCTTTCTTCTTTTTTTCTCCTGTGCGGATCTTTTTCGTGGATGACGAAGCATCGTTAGCGGCACTTCTTCCTCTTTTTTTTCTTCTTCTTTTTCTTCTTCTTCATCATCATCTTCTTTTTCTTCTTCTAGACGTTAGTTTTTCTTCTCCATCTCTTAATTGGTGATGCCTATTGTATAAGGTGTTAGTAACGCTCCAATACACTAGATGTTAGTCACACCCATTATTAGGCATGGCTAACGCCCAAATATGCAGACAATTCATAGATTTTTATACATTTCTGTAGATACTCTTCTCCATCTCTAGCGAGGAGATGAGAAGATGAAGAAGAACCAAAGAAGAGGAGAAAAAAGAAAATGACGAAGAAAAAGAATAGAAAGAAGAAACTGAAAGAGGAAAAGAATGAGTTGATGGAAAAATGTCATTGAAAAATTTTGTCGAAAAAAATGACCAAAGCAGTTGGGAGGATGATTGGAGTGGTTATGGAGTGTGACTAGAGTGATCTGAGAGGAGAATCGAAAATAATGATTACTTGGTTTTTGATATTTTCAACATCAAATTATTAAAATGATATAAAGATATTTTTGCCTGTAGAGTGCATTTATTAATAGATAAATTTTACTCACACCTATAATTTAGGATCAAAATCTTTACTTTCCTCTCTGTAAGAGCATCTCTAATGCTGTTATGAAATTTTAAATTTTTATTCATGACACATCAACATCTTTTTTTAATATGAATCCACACTGGCAAAAAAAAAGAATGGAAATACTTAATTTTATTTGGATTGCAATTATCTACAATAAAATGCACATTCAATTTATTTAGTGAAAAATACAAAAAATATCAATACAAGAATGTTAAAATTCTTTTTTAGTCATATTTTTATTTTTTTTAGCTCTTCAAATAAATTAATTGCACCATATACCCTTTTACCCAAATTGTCCTCATCTATTTTGTTCTTCTCTTTCATTGCTCATGGTATGAAATTTTTTATTTCTTTTGTTGATTATTTGAGTTTTGTTATGATTTTTTAAGGTTTTTTTTTTTAATGTTTTAGATGTTGTGTATTAATATTTACGGTTAGATTTGATTATGTTTGGTTAGATTTAGTTTGAAAATAGAGATTTACGATGAGATGCATCAATAAAAATGATGATCAGATTTACGGGGTTTTATGGGGCCACAAAAACCGATGTCAGGTTTAAATTCTATGTTTTTTAAATTTTAAGTTAAGGGTAATTTGTTAAACTTGTGTATAAAATGAAAATAGTTTATTTAAGAGATTGAAAATAAATTTTTATAAATAAGTAGGTCAAAATAAATTTTTTCTTTTGTTCTTGGATAAAAGTAGCTTTGACGGTTTAATTTATAACCAACCATGGTAAAAATTGTATTACAGTATCTCTCCTCGTATTATTCAAAGTTTTGGACTCTTTGAGGAAAAAAAGAAAATTTTTGGAATAAAATTGTTTAATAAAAATTTTGTAATTTATTTTGGTGGGAAAAATAATGAAAAATGTTGGTTAGAATTTTTAGGAGAATTGAGAAACTCATAATTGAATTTTTCGATTTTTAAAAATTTTTTTCCACATCAGCTTCATAATTAATTTATGTAATTGTATTTGATTTTTTTTTTTTTAACCCGATTATCTGTTGATTTTATGTGGCCAACCAATTAAATTCAAATAGAAAGTAGACGCTGTAATATACATGTTGTGTCCTGTAATTCAATTTCAACGGTTTCTGGAATCACACGGCATCCATGTCAATTATTAGGCCGACTCCTCTATTTATGAAAAAAATAAAGGGTGGCGCCGAATTTGTCCTTTTATCCAAGGAATTATAATTACAGTTTAAGAAAAAGCATTTTGTACATAAGTGAGACTCATAAAAACTAGATTATGAAAATTTTGTTTTATGATTCAAATACAATTTTTTCTACTTTGAAAGAAAATATAGTAGTCTTGAGAAAAAAAAAAATCAAAGTTATTTCATTGAATTAGATATATTGACTATATTTTTTTCCATATACTTTGAAAAATAGTTTAAATTATGAAATAAAAAAGTGCTTCACAAATTTGAAGTCTTCATTATTGATGGACCAATGAATAAGAATTTTTTGTCCTTTACTATTTACATACTTTTTTTCTTTTTGAATACCGATACCTTACAAGTCAGATGACTGTCAGAACCCGTCAGGATGGATTAATAACAACTCATACTTCGTGGTTTAAAGGATAAATATGAGACTTGAACTCTAGACCTATTAAAGTTAAGATGAGTACTCAATCATTTTTACTAAATAATGATGTTTATTATTTACATACTTGTAATAATATATCAGAACTTAAACAGATCAAGATAATTACATAATTATAAACTATTAATAATAAAATTGTCACACTCATTTGTATTGGTAAGAGTTTTCTTGTCACATATCTATAGTAAAATCAGCGTATACAATACTTCAAAAAAATAAAAATAAAAAAATCATCGTATACAAAGATGACTTTTCAACTGCAAACGCAACATATATCATGCTGATTTTGTTAACTGTATATTAGAATTTTTTCTTTCTTTTTTTTTTTTTCAATCAGCGTATACAATACTTCAAAAAAAAAAAAAAATCATCGTATACAAAGATGACTCTTCAACTGCAAAACGCAAGATATATCATGCTGATTTTGTTAACTGTATATTAGAATTTTTTCTTTTTTTTTTCAATTGTCAGGGACGACACCTACAATTTCTGTGAGTAAAACTTTCTAGTGCGAACATAAAGTGCCAAAGCCAAAAAAGTGCCCAAGAAACAAAGAGAACTCCAAAGTATGAAAGTCCTTTTGTAACATTCAATTCCCATACATTTCCCATCTCCATTGATTCCTGCTTCCTTGCGGTAAACAAGGGCTGCTAGGTAACCATAAACAAAGGATCCAATCGGAATATTTGCAACCACCACGTTGTGGTTTACGCTGAAATTCTTCAACCCGAAAAGCTCGGTGGTCGTGGCCACGGATATGGACGTAATCGCTCCGGTACACACTCCGATTACTGCTGTGCTGAGGTTGAGAGCAAGGTTGGTTGGGTTAATTAGTAGGAGAAACGATGCTGCCATAGGAGCCATTAGCGCAACTATTGAAGCTGGCCTTGATATCATATATTTGCTCCTGAAACAAAAGCCACCAAAAAAAAAAGTACATTTAATACTTTTTTGCAACCACTTTTTGTCTGCCAAACAATGATAATAAGTCAAATGACTACTTTAATTTTGACCTTGGCACGTTTTAGGCTCAGGTGTCACAGCCATAGTCTAATGTGGACAAACTGTAATTTTATATAGACTTGTTTAACATTAATTTCGTATTTCAACATGCTATTCTATGTTGCCTTGACTTGAGATAAAAGCGTGTAATTCAAAGTTTTCCAATCTCACATTTAAATTCTGAAGAACATTCTTTGTATCTATTATTTGTTAGGTAATCATTAAACCTAAAAATTTAACTAATTACATGTCAAAATATATTTATAATTATAAGTAAATTATATATAACGTAGGTACGTGCTCATACTTAGATACAGACAATAAAATATACGAATTCAATTATATGTACATGGAAAGTGTCAAAAAATGATAAAGATTCTCTTTCACATTGATTTTCCTTTTTTTCCTGAAACTCTCTCGCGTTGATTTTATGCTAAAAAAATGATTGAAAGATAGCACTATATATGAAACTAATAACAGTAAAAATGATAAAAAGAATCTATTTAAACAATTGATGATACGTATCATGAAATTTTTTGTGCTAAGCACACAAATAAATATAGGAGAGGATCCGAAACTAGAACGGTAAATATGCACACTCTAGAATCTCTCATTTACATGGATTGAAACACCTCGAGATGATTAATGGTTGTAGCTGCGGTTTGCTAGGAAAAGAAAGAAGTAAATGCAACCATTGAATGCCTTGTATCAAGAATATATCAAAAAACTAAAAAACAATACAGAGAAAGAGAGAAAGAGAGAGAGAGTGATTGAAGAGGTATACCTTGAGAAAAAGTAGTCCAAAAGAGAAGGCAAGAGACGGCCAAAGAATGTAAAAGAAGAGGACAAGGAGACCAACGAAGAAGTCCCAGAATTCCGCCGAGACTCAGCGATTTGACCCAAGTTGTTCAAGAACACAAGACCAAGTGTGGCACCAAAGAAATACACCAAAAAATACAACCAAAACTCAACTCTCCTCACCATCAACTTCACTCCAATTTCCTCTTTCACGCCAATCTCTTGAACCTCATGATCATGACCAGTACTACTCTCATGTTCTTCCTGATCATCCTCCTCTTTTATGACCCCTCCGCTCTCCATGCCCTCCTCATCCAGATTTGGAGCACTATTATGCACCTTTATTTCTCTTTTGAACCAACTTTTCACTGCCTCTCTTGCCTTCTCTCCAACTGGGATCATCACTAGTGGTGCCACCAAGAAAACCACCATGCCAATCACGTTCCTGAGTGATGATAATTTACTTGAAACAGAACGAAAGCTGCCAACTACGGCGTAGATTCCAGTAGCCATTGTGATGAAAAACATCAGCATGAACCCACCTTTCGTGCTCCTGGAATTTTGGACATTGATTTGCCTGACTAGTGGGGCAGACACCACACAAACTATGAGAGGAAAAATGGAGTTGAAAAGAAGATAAGCTTTGGCTTTTTTAGCGGGCGAAGAGTACAGAGCATCGACGAAATCTGTGTAGATTTTTGCACTCAAACCAAGATAACTAGTTGTGATTCCAACCGCAACTTGGCGATCCAAAGGGAAGTTTTTGATTGTCACAACATAACAAACTGTGTTGATCCAACAGATGCTGTTTCCAGCCAAAACTGTGAGCAAGAAAAGGTAGACATAAGAGACTGTAGAGATTTGGTGGGTGATGAAAAGATATTGGACGCCATAACCAACCAAGCCAAGAATGGCACCGATAAATAGTACAGCCCAGAGAGGCAAATAGATAGCTGCAATGCCAGAGAGCCAGCCAAAGAGCTTGCCAGCATCGGAAGCGAAGGCGAGGTTGTTGATTTGGAGCTGGGACAGGGAGAAGAGTTGCTTGAGTTGGGAAGAGTAAGCCGGGAAATTTGAGTTGGTACCATTAATGGACTGGAGCCATATTGAACCCACCAAGCTCAGCCATTGAAGGAGGCTTGAATTAGGCATGACAGCTGAGAGAAAATTAAAGAGAGAGAGAGAGGGGAGTTGGTTGGTCAGTTGGTTGGTTTATTTGGGTTCTCTTTGTGTAATAAATAGCCTGCTTTGTGTTGCTTGGTATTTAATGAGTTTTGTGCATGGAAGATTTAGAATTAGAAACTGGAAAATTAGTGGGGGGGTGGCCGTGGTGTGAAAACAGAGACTTGAAGTCAAAAAACGCTAATGATACTCCACTAAGAGAATGACACACCACAGATAGAGAGTTCCGTCTACCCCGGCAAAGAAGAGTACTGTTTCCATGGGTTTTTTTTTTTGGGATAATTTTTTCTTCTTTAGAAATTGTTTTCTTGTGTATTTAATATTATTAACATGTGTCATGGTTTGTTTTCCCACCACACATTTCTATTGTCCAAGAGTCAAAATGCATGTGATATTGAAAGTCGAATTTCTCATATGCATGCAAAGGCGTTATGCTTGCCCAAATATAAATCTAATTTCTTTTAAAGAGTGTTTATCCAAAAAATTATATATGAGTGTATGTGTGTATACTTGATTCTATGAGTGTATGTGTATACTTGATTCCTTTAAAGAGAGATTTTGTAATAAAAATTATGATCATGATAATAAAATTTTTCTATATAATTTATAATATATATAATATTATTGTTATGGTGATTTTATCGACAGTACTCAACTCTAAGTACTAGAGATTGTTAAATATTGAAAAAAAAAAAAAAAATTTGTTCAAATTTTCTTCCAGGCCAAGATAGTTTTCTCATATCATATAGGAAAATTATAAAACCCGGAAATAAAAATGGAAAAGAAAAAAATAAATAGAAGAAAGAAAGGGAAAAAAAACTGCGAGAAGAGGAAACTATATATATATATATATATATATATATACACATAAAATTCAAAAGGAAAGAGGAAAAAGTAGTAAAATTATTTTATTCGATTTTCTCTCTTCTTTCAATTACTATTCCTTTTTTTTTTTTTTTTTTTTTTTTGCGTCACCTTATTTTATTGCTGTTTTCCCCCACTTTACAGTTTTATTTATTATTGTTGCTTCTTTTAAACTTCTTTTTTTTTTTTTTTTTTTGACTTATTTACAGTTTTATTTATTATTGTGATTTCTTTTAAACTTCCTCTTTTTTCACTTACCATCATAGACATTTAGACAGGCTCATAACTTGCTCTTTTTCTATTATCATTTTCTCTCTCTGTTTTTTTTAAACATTTTTCCTTTTCCTTTTTTTTTTTTTAATAAGATGAAACCCCATCACATATATAAGACGGAAATTTATAGTCTCTCAACCAATAATGAATCTGCATTGGTTAATAATCATTTTAACTATTACAAGGTTAATAATCATTTTTAACTATTACAATGTAAAGTTTGTGGTAGAAAGGCATGTGTTCCAATTTTATGATCTTATTGTTATAGATGTAAGAGGTAGTATATATCCGCCAACTAATCTTATTTTATAATTTAATTAAAAATGAGAGAGAGGTTGGCTAATAATTGATTTGCTTAGACTTAATGTGTTTTGTGGATTTAATGTGTTTTGTTGAGAAAAGTAAAGTGTTTATAATATGTTCAAAAAATAATTTATAATGGTATACTGAAATTAATAAAACATCATGAGATTATGTTCAACATTCTAATATTTTTAAAATGATAGAAAAGATCTACTTTGAGGATCAAAATTTGTGTTTATCCCGATAAATATTTTTCTTTTTTTTTTTTTTTTCTTTTTGATTGTCCAGAAAGTTCCATTAAAAAAAAAAAAAACTACAAAAAAAAAAAAAAAAAAAAAAATTATGATTAAAAAAACTTTTTTGATTAGTAGATAAGCTTTGCCAAATAAATATTAAATTAATATATATATTTTTAACTAATATATTATAAGATTTGAGGCAGAATACATCGCGATTCTGCAATCTCATCAAAATTGATGTGAGAGGTATATGTCTATTAGCTAACCTCATTTTATAATTTACATAATAATACTTTTTTCCATATAATTACAAGATGATATGACACTAATAATCTGGTATCCATCAAGATTCATCGTTTATTAAACATGATAGTGGCATATGATATCTTGGATTGGACAATTTCAATCCATGTATTCCTCGACACGGGGAATGGATCATTTTCAATCCCTCGTTAATTAATAATCCTGATTTCTGCTACAAGACTCATTAATCACACCACAAAAAGGTGGGACTCCATTGAGTCCCATTTATTTATTATGATTATTATTATTATTATTTATTTAATATAAAATACTTAACAAATTTACATATAAGTTTAATATATGAATGAAATATATAAAACCCCTCTAAAGTTAAGTCAAATATAGGCGTATTAATATTTTGTTTTTGCAACACAATACTCATATATTAACGGTCAAATACAGTTAAAGTTAACAGTTAACTTAGAAATATTGCACAACGACGAACATGCCTATGAATAAAGATAAAAATTTATACTTAAAATTTCAAAATAAATTTAAAATAAAAAATAATTTAAAAATTGTCGACGTCCGGAAATGGTCGACTCAGAGATTTAAGGGCCCAGACTGCGAACGTGGTAATAAATTATGAGAAATGCAATAAATTCGTAATAAAGAGGGTTTAAGGTTGGTCTGTTGTAATAAAGGTAAAGGAATGTTGGCTGTGGTAGATGGAGACAATAATGGAACAGTTAATACAGAAAGGATGGGGAAGAATGAATGCAAACACAAGGATTTTTACGTGGTTCGGCGACTGTGCCTACATCCATGAGCCACTTTGAAATGATTCCGGCAGAGTGACGGTATATTAGTGTGGTTTCGTTTTTTTTATACAGTAAAAATCTCTCCTATTTATAGAGGGTGAGAGATACAAAGGAGTGTAATACACGTTACAAATTAAGATTATTTCAACTAATCCTAACATAAATCATGCTGCATTTATTGTAAAGGTAATGATTGTTCCTTCCAAGCACACGTCTACATTTATTGCACCAGGAGAGGTCTTCTCTTTATTAAATGCATGACTGCTGCATTAAATGCTCCTTGGTAACTGGGTAAGTGGCGCTGGCGAGAAATCAGAAAATTAGGTAGAACTAATGACTTGCTGCAGAAGGCATTACCTAGCGCGAGGTCTCTAGTTTGGCGAACTGTATGAGTTGAATATGCGTTGAAGCGGGCCGAAAGTATGCTCGAACAGTTTCAATATTATGCGAGCTCACGATCTCGGCGAGCTCGATGAGCTTGCTGCGACGACCTGAGGATTGGGACTTCTGGGTCTCCATTCCTGTTCCTACTTATTGGGTCTGCACTGACCCATTTGTCCAGCTCGAGAAAACGGACATAACAAAAATATAAAAATATAAAAAAAAAAAAAATTGTTGGATCTCCACTATCTATCATTCTTCATGGATGGTGGAAATTATTATTAAAAAAAAAGTTTAATATATTTTAAAATTTTTAATAAAATAGAAAAATTCCACCATCCATCCATCTGAATGGACTGTGGAGATCTAGGAATTAAAAGAAAATATGAAAAAAAAAAGTTAAAAAAAAAATCTCTCTTTCTTCTTCTTCTTTCTCTCTCTCTACCTTCTTCTTGAACCTCATCTCTCGCTTTCTCTCACCTCAGATCTTCAACACCTTTCATCATCAACACCTTTCATCTTCAACACCATCATCATCAACAATCAACATCATCGGCGAACCCAGACGATGTTCCATTGATGCTGGTTGGATGTTCGGTTGATGATGGTGATGATGGTGGGTTTTGTTGGTGATTTTCGGTTGATGGCGATAGATTTTGTTGGTGATGTTGGTCTAATTATTGATTTGGTTAATGATAGATTAGGTTTGGGGTTTAAAGATGATGGGTTCGATTGAAGATGCTGGATTTGAAGATTGGGTTTGGGTTTTGACACGAAGTTGTTTTTGGGTTCAATATGAAGTTTTTTCTGGGGTTTGAAGATGAAAAAGTTGATATGAAACCCAGAAAAAAATTGTTTTTAGGATTTGGTAGATGAAGATGAAGTTAATGGTGGGAGATGAAGTTGTTTCTAGGCTTTGATGATGTGAGATAAAGTTGATGAAGTGTTTGGGGTTTGATTTCAATGAAAAAGATCCGCAGAAGTTATTTCTAGGGTTTGATGATGTGAGATGAAGTTGATGAAGTTTCTGATGTTTGATTTCGATGAAGAAGATCTGGGTATTTGCAGATCTTCAACCTCCTTTTTTATATTTTTTTTCTTAAACATATTTTTTTTCTTAATTTGTTATGGATAATGGTGATGATGGGTTATTGATGGTGATGAATGGGTTGATGTTGATTTGAGGATGATGATTAATGGCGGGTTGATATCAATATTGGCTGTTGATAGTGGATTAATGGCGGGTTGATATCAATATTGGCTGTTGATAGTGGATTAATGGTGGGTTGATGTCGATGGTGGCTATTAATTGTAGACTGGGGATGAAGATTAATTGGAGGTGGAAGAGATTAGACTTCCATCATCCATTATTTTTAATGGACGGTAGAGAGATTGGATCTTTATCCCTGAAAAAATAATGTTTTATTATAAATAAAAAAAAAATTGATTTTTTTAATGATGTCTACCGTTCATTATATTGATGGGTGGTGGAAATCATTTTGATTTTTTTTTAATTATTAATTTTTTTTTTACAATTTAAAAGTTTTAATTTATTTTATTTAAAAATTTATTTTAAATTTATTTTAATGTGATCTCCATTGTTCATTTAAATAGACGGTGGAGATTAATTTTTCAATAAAATGATATTAATTTATTAAAAGATGAAAATGACCTTAAATCAGGTAAGCTTAACTAACTTTAATTAATGGATAGGGGGTTTTGTGTTTCAAAAATGAAAAATTGTTTCTGCTTGTATGAAACCTTACTTCAGAGAGGTTTTGTATATTTAACTCTTAATATATTATATTAAAATATTTCTATATCAATTTAAAAATAAATAATATTTTACTTAAAATAATTATATATAATTTATTTTAAAATAATTAAAACATTTTTATTATAAATTTTTGAAAGGAATAATTTAGGAAAATTTTAATTTACAATTTTTAAATAATTTCATTTTCTATTTCAAAAAATAATTCAATTTCTTGGAAGTAATTTAAAATAGTATTATTTTATATAAAAATGAATTTAATATAATTTTTTTACTAACAAATTCCATGCTATATCAAATGTAAAATAATTTTTTGGTTCACTGCACCAAAAAAATAAACAAATAATTTTTTTTATTCTAATCCTTACTACACCAAACACATAAAATACTAATCGAGTCCAATTCTATTAAATCCAATCCATCATTTTAATATAATTCAGTCTAATTTCACGACTGAAAGTCCTATAAATGTGAGTTGAAAATCTATTTTTATAATATTAAAAAATATTTACTCCATAAATAAAGGAGGAAACATCCCCATATGCTAATAAATATATATGGATATGGCTTGAAAACCTATATATCCGTGTGAAAAGGGAAGTACTTGAACTATAAATGAATTTACAATAGAGTTAAATAGAGAATTTTTATATTTTACCTATGAAAATGGATAATCACAAAATAGGAAAATGAAACAAAAATAATAAAGAGACAATGACTTAATCCTAATGTGGCTGAGCACGTAAAATGTGGTTTTCTGTCGACCACCACTTTTACCTTGAGAGCAATCAAAGATTACATTTAGGTGCACTGATGTACAATAATATGACATTGAAAGAGGTAACAATCCCACAAAAAAAAATGGTGATTAAAAATTCAATAAAGGACGACAAGGATTTGAATGATTTTAATGGGTGGCGGATTTTAATTAATTCCAATAACAAAAATCTATACATATTCAACGGATGGATGTAGTTAATCCCAACCAATATCACTTGAAATTGAATGGTTCCACTAATAAACTTAAGGGTCCTTCTTTTTTTTCTTTTTTTTTTCTTTTTTTGAAAATTGAATAGTGACTAAAATATAAAATCTGAATGATATGTTGGTTAATTATTTTTTTTTTCTTATCTCTGAATGTATAGTAATTTAATTGGTTTTGAAAAATTAAAATTATCTAAAAATTAGTAATTTAACTTTTATATTCTTTTACTATTAATTTAATATTAATAGTAATATTATTATTTTTATTTATTATTATTTAATATAATAAAAACAATTGTAATATATTATTTAACAATACTAAAACAGTACTTTTATGTACATATTAATATTATTTTTATTTATAATTTAAATATGATTAATTGTTATAGTAATTTTTGAAAGTTATATATACATAAATAAATTATTATAATAAAGTAAATTAAATTTATAAATTTAAATAAAAATAAATAAAATATTATTAAGTTGAATTACTATTGCAACAAAATTTGAAATTGTAAAGTAATATATATTTTAGTCATTACAATATTTTATTAATTACATTTAAAATAAATATATATAATGTAAAATTAAGACACATTTGGAAATATATTATTTTGAGAATGATAGATTTGAAATAATATATTTTAAAAACTATTAAATTATTTGACATTAAAATAAAAGTTAAAGATTGTATTTTTTTCAGTGATTTTTAAGTAGTTTTAAGTCGTTTGATTACTTAAAAAAATAAATAAAAATCATTTAATAGATGTAATTCAGATTCATTAAGTGAAAAGTGATAAAAATAAACAATCCCTTAATTCGTGTTTTTTTTAATCAATTTTCATAAAATTAGTATAGTAATTCAAAATTTAGGGAGAAAGAAATTACTTAAATTTATTACTTCTAAAATGTAAATGTGACGTATTACAAAAATTTCTTTTATCAATTATGTTCTATATTTTGAGGAATCACAATTTTGGAACTATAACACATGAGAAGGAAAATTGAATAATAAAACGACGTTGTCAACTTGTCATGTCTTTAAGTGAGTTGATAGTTCGATATCTAAATTAAAAATACAAAAACAAAAAAGATTGAAGTCACCATTTTAAAACGAAAACATCCACTTATAAGTTACGGCAATTGTAAATGTGTTTAACTAGTATGGTTTTACTCTTTTACTGTATCGCAATTATAATTATAAAAAATTAATCAATTAAAAATAAAATATATAAATATTTAATGAATTTAATATATATGTGTATATATTAGTATTTTGTTATCGGTATTTAATTGTTATTCTAAATATTAATATGTTGAAATATTAAAAGATTTGGACAGTACGTAATTAGGCTCACACTAGTTAATTTGCAACTATGTAACCCAATTAATCCAAGCCTTATGGTTTAGATGAGACAACCTTTACTAATTACGCTCCTAAAATTAAATCGTACACATATGTATAAAACTTTTATGGTTAATGTCTCTTAATTTTAAAAAATTAAGACGAATCAATCAAATTTATCCGTTATATTTAAATTAAATACGAGAGAGTTTTTTTTTTTTAAAGAGAGAATATAACGTAAGAATTTGATTGGTCCGTCCGGAAGTATTAATGGTCGAATTATATATATATATATATCAAAGGAAGAAGAGAGTGCACGACACGAAGCTAAAGCTAGTTGGCACTGTAGGGTCGAGCCTGTGAATTGGTTTAAACGTAACTGATTGGTAGGGTTGATTGAACAATTTAATGAATGTTAAACGTATATTGTTGTTCACGATACTTGGGATCAAGACTCAACACATTAAGTTTATGCCCCTTGTTACATGGCATTGGTTTGGGGAGTGGAACACAATTAAAGGCACAAGAAAATTGTTGATGCCGTAACAATACAAAAACGAGAACAGAGAGACTAACTAATGTGAGATCCATGTATGGTACCTCAACAATCTCCAGGCGGTGGTGATTTTTCAGAGATCATGTGTTCATGTGCGTTTCTTAATTTGTAATGTTCTGGGAATTACCAAGAAGAACAAACATATGTGAACGTATGTCATGCTTGAGCTGATGTCATCCATGAGATGAGAAGCTTTTATTTGTGGTGCCCACTTTAATTAGATCATTTTGAGCCATTCATTTCCAGCACTAATGTGGCCCCTTTGAAATTGAGGTCGTCTTTCGGGTTTCCTTTAAAAGAAAAGAATGAAAATATGGGTAATACATATTTTAAATATATATATATATATATATATATGGGTAATATGATCGAATGAGACCATTTTGAACTTATCTATTAAAGTATAGTTTCGTTAGCTGTTTTAAAAGATTTATCTAAAAGTAATGTTAGGCATTTCATATTTTATATTCAAATTTAAATATTAATAGTATATTAATCAATGGATAGTGAAGTACTAATCATTTATTTTTCTCTTTAACAAATCATATTATGATCCATTCGTAATATTAATAATAAATTAGTTAAATTCATTTTAGACAAAAAATTTAAAATATGATTGATTAAAGTTTATATCATTGGCCTATTCACTTTTGCCATATTAGTGCTTGTTTGCCTCTTCATAATTATAGTGGGAGTTTAAACCCACCTCGCATGTTTAGTGACAGTGTATGCAAATATTTCCCTGTATTTCAGGAATAACTATTCTAGCTACACAAATAACACTTATAGTGTTTGATCATTAGGTGCTAACATATCCTTGACTCGCTCAATATATAGGTACGGGCTTCGACAGACAAATGATTGCCTGCAAACGTATTTTATGAAACTTCTAGCTATCATGGTAGCACCCATCTTTTGAATATGGGTTAATGAATGGAAGTACATTATCAAATCATCAAGTTTCTTGATTAGACAATGACACAGATATATATATATATGATCTTTCCTTGTTTATTGATGACTCCCGTCATCATTATAAGTTCCCCTTCATGTCATACTCTTTATCTGCAGAACAATAATGAAAATGCCATAAATAAAGTCCACATTTCGAAGCTTTATGGTAGAAGATGATGAACACCATCCTTCAGCAACAAATGCAGATCGCCCTAACTGGACTGTAAGTCTTTATCATAGTATGATAGACCTTAAAACTATGCAATAAATATTATCATTAGCTATCTCATTTTGGGCAGGGATGGATTGAATGCTGATCAATCTTACAATTAGTCTGGTAATCAATATAACTGAACATGTCTTTTGTACTAGTTGTAAGTGTTAATCTGCCACCAGAGTTTGATCCCGTTTGATCTCAGCTGTCCTTTGATACCAGTACTTACAAACAAATATATATACATTCAAAGTGAAAATATATGCAATTTTTTATTTTGCTTTGCGAGTTCTCATTTTCATGCCTATTAATGTCTCGAAAGACTATTAGGTGGACAATCAAAAGTGAAAAGTGCATCACGCGATCAGCAGAGAAGAGTTCGACGTTCTTATATTAGATAAAAAATGAGTTAAATATTCTTGAACGTAATTATGAAGGTAGGTTAGTTGCAAATGTTTGGCTCAAGCAGGAGACATAGTACTTGAAGATAATGTTTGGGAAGCATATATTTTTTTGAGTTCATAATTAAAATCAGTACAATAAATAGTGTTTTGGTAGGTTTAGACCTACCCAATAGTGTCTTCATTGATTCACCAATGAAGCTTATTAATAGAAAATACCAACCTCTAGCCACAGCATTTAGAGATGAAATAGCACAAAACCATACATAAGAAAAATCATGCCCTCTTCACTGTTATGTATGTCTGCATATAGTTGATTTTAGCTGTCCAGACAACATAGTAGATATAGCAATTATGTCAGATGTTACATATAGTTGGACAGCTATTATGCATAGTCTAAAAAATAAATAATTCCAAGATGAGAATAGAAGAAGTGAGGGCAGGGGCCAGAAATTTTTGTTAGTCAGTACTAAGTTTTTATATTTTATATTCTTGATTTAATTTAAAAATTAAAAACAAGATAATTTTAATAAAAAGGAAAAAAAAAAAGAATATATGTACACATATTCAAGTGTTTAAGAAGTCTTGTCCACAAATTCAATATATTTATAAAGTTGTTTTAAAAAGACGGAAATGCAACGAAAACAAACAACTAATAGACTTGAACGATATTGTATGGTTGAAATACATATCTTAGTAATATATATATATATATATATATTTAATAAAGATACGATTGGCTTCAATTATCATATTAAAAATAATGTTTAGTAAAAAAACCTGTAATTAAATAATTAATTATTAAGTAAATTAAGGTTTTTTTTTTCTTGAAATTTTTTTTGAAAAGATTTTCTTCTTGAATTTTAAGTACATGTATGTTGTTTCTTAAAATGTTTATATATTAAGAAACAAGATAAAAGATCATGTATTATGTTGTGTAAACAAATCTACTCTAAATTTATTGAGATTAGTTGACTAAACTTATATAATAATATAAATAATTTTATAAATTAATAATATTACCTTTTAAAAAAATTTGTACTATATATATACATATTAGCCCGGGCCATTGGTTAAGGGGTGAAAAGGTTTTAAGGGTTAAAATTTGATAAAATATGTGAAGATGAAACAAAGTTTACACATACAACCATAAATTTTTAAAATCGAAATAGAACTTTTGAGACTTTAAAAATTAAATAGAATTAGATTAATGATAGGTTGGGCAATTGATATCAAATAAGTCAATTCATCATGTTAACTCTGGTATTTTTGAATATAAACAAATGAGAGAAATTTTGTGTAAGTCACTAATAAATCTCATGAAATATGACATAACTTTTTTTCTCTTACACCTCTCCAAATGGAGAAAATCTTAAATCAGCTGAGCAGATCAATATACATATATATATTTATATATTATCTAATTGCACATCCAATTATAACATAGTTTAGGGTGCGATGGTACATGCAAAATCTTTAGGCCATGGAGAATGTTCTGTATTGTTTATGCTACCTTCAAAATTGTGAACAAAAGTTATATCATTTATTGATGAACAGCCTGTGCTACCAACTTCCTAGAAGAACTATTAATTAATTGGGCGGCACCCACCGGCTGCAAATGCAGATGCAAAATGCTGGTCCTGCTGGTAGGCATTTGCACTTCTCAAATGTATAATAATGACTGGAGGCGTCTAACAGCCCGAGGGAACCATATATAGTCTCTGTCAGTGTGGTAGGCGAAATAGAGTTGATGATATTACGTAAGTGTTTATTAGATTTATAATTGTAAAATTTTAGATAAAAAATCGCTTATAATATATAATTAACAGTTTGAACAATCATCCTGGTGCAAAGTTACCAAAGAAAAGTGATACGAAAGTATAAGAAGCATGCCGTCCCTACCTGGAAGAACAAAAAATGCAGTACAAGTGTGTGAGGTTAGGTGTGTGTACGTATAGAGTCTTCTTCAACCTTTAACTACAGCGAACAAAGAACTTAATCATAGCACTAAATCCTATCTTTCGTGTCAAATAAATTTGTGCTCGAAATCGATTAAAAGCACCAATTCAAATGGTTGATACACTTCGATAATTTCCGTACCTCTCACATTTGATACATCAATCCAAGAAGGGAAAAAAAATAGCTTTTTTAGGTTGTTAACAATTTAATCTTTTATCTTAAATACGATTTGGGAAGAGATATATTTTTCAACCATTTAAGTTTTTATTATATCTATTGGTTATTAACATGATATATATTAATATTATAAAATGTTTACTACTATTTTTCCTTTGAATTTTTTGGTTTTTTTTTGTTATTAATTACAGTGTGCATTGTCCAATCTTTTATTGTCTATCTCTACAATTCATACTTAATATATCGAATAAATATCTTAAATATTATTGTTGGGATGGTGATATGTTAACAGTATCTTATAGAAATCACATTATAGCTATGTGATGCCGGATTTTGACATATACAAAACCCGCATCAGATGCTATCTATTTCGATGCTATATCACATTTGCTTGACTTACAGTCCTTTACATGTGAATCTGTCCAGTGGCATTAGGTAGGAACAAGTAAGCATTAATTTTCTTATACATTATTTGATGCAATTTTTTTTTTCAAACGTTGACAGTAGTTTAACAAACACTAACGCAGTCGCTCCCTGGACTCAATTTTCTTGCTGGAACACATGCAAACAGATAATATGAATAAACAGTTGGTTCCTAAGTCGAAGAGTTAGAGAATCAAAATATAATAAATGATTTGAGAACCTTTTTCGGCTTGTTTTATAAAATTGCTTTGGAAAACGAAATGTTTTTGACGTTAAATAACATTTGAATTTACAATTTTAAAAATTGTGACGTAAATTTTGCATAATATCATTTATAAAATCGACTTAACTTTGTATGTATTTATATAGGAAGGTTTGTACATTTGGCATCCATCGCTCCTTGCCTATATATTTTCTTTTTTTTTTTTGAGTGCTAGAACTGATCTAAGAAATAATCGAGACAGGATAATAACGGCACGGTTTAGGAAGCAGCTTTCATATAAAAAGAATCAATTCACACAGATGGGAGAACAGTTCATACAAAAATGAGAGAAATCCATAAATTATTTTTATTAGGAGAGTACACTAGATGTAGAACTCGTACCTTTGTCAAAAACACAAGAGGTAGAGCCTCAACCAACTAGGTGAGGCACTGTCCAAGCTACCTTTTATGTTCTCTTTGAAGATAATATGTTATTCATCTTCCAATTTTTTAATTAAAAAAATATTATAAAACAAAAAGGGCCACTTAAGTATTACTTTACTAATGTGTAGTTGGGCTGGGCCAAATTCATTTCGGGCCCAGATAAAAAACCTAAACAGCATCATCACTCGTCAGAATCAAAACGCACCGTTTCCAGTCGTCTCTTTTGCACTTCTGAGCTCTGAATCAGAGAAACCATAAGGTACTACTCCATCCCTCTATATGTTGTGTTCTGATGATTCGAGTTTCTAGAAAAAGGTTTAGCGAAATCATTGGTTGATTCTTCTGTTGATTTTGAATTGGAGAAATTGAGTGATTGATTGGTTTAATGATTTTGGATGCTTAAAGGAGTGATATTTAGGTTAGTGTTTGGGGGGGAGACATTTGGGATGCTTAGGGTTATTTAGACAGCCAACAATCTCCTCTAGGGAGATCACTACCGCCTCAACAATTCTATGTGATGTTTCATCTGTTAAAGCATCTTAGGGAGGGTTTGGGCCGCAGTCATGACCCGTTGAGGTTACTGAGTTAGCATTAGGGCAAACTTTCTTGACCCGACTCGGTATTTATATTGAAAAGAAAATGCCTAGTCTGTCTCCTCTTCCCCTCACTCTCTCCCTCTCGCTTTCGCGGAGCCATCTTGGTTGCGGTCGTTGCTGTCTTCGCCAGTTGTTGCACTTGTCCTCGCTGCTACTCAGAGAACAAGTTGTCAAACAGCCGCGAGAAATTGGCCTCTTCTCTTTTTGCTCATTCTAAGAACTGGGTGGTTTTTTGTTTGGTTGCTAAGATAATGTAGTAACTCTAAATGTTAAAATTTCAGTTGAATTTGACCCATTTGTGTTCTGAGTTGTGTGTGTTAATCTATGATGTTTTTGACCCATAAAACCCAGTTTTGTTTTCTAGGTAAGAATTGTTATTTTCACTTGTTTTTGGTGTATTAAGAGCTTACTTGTTTGATTATGGATTATGAAGTTCAATTGCAGTTGTAAATGCAAAACTTTACTTATTTGATTGCCAATATGGTTAAAATGGTGTAACTTTTAGTTCAAATTTATGAAATTATATAGATGTAGAAAATTATTGAAGTTAGTGAGATAGAACGAACCATTATTAGTATCATATATTTTTTTTTTTTGAAATATCAATAACTATTATAAACCATTAAAATATTTGGGAATATAAAATTCACTTTGACCTCATGCTAAAAGAGAGTCTCCAAGGAGAACAAAGCTAAAGTTGTAAGCCCATGTATTAAGCGGTTCCCTTTTCTGAGAAGGACTTGACATTTATAGACACTCACAACTTTACATAAAGCCTTAATATTTGAAATAATTGGGTAAGCTTCCCCTCAAGTAATACAAGCATCATTCACCAAGGAAAGTACCCTTACAACATCAACCTCAATCAAATCAATTTTCGGGTGCAAAGAAAAACCTAACAAAAGGCCTTCCCTAAGAGCAATTAATTTCCCAATTTCTGGACTGTACACACCTTTCCACGGCTTTGCCATCGCCGCACAAATCAACCCCCTATGATCACGAACAGCCACAGTTAGACCCACTGAATTAGATGTTGGATGCAAAGTTACATCTGAGTTGAGTTGTAGGCTGCCGGGGCGGGGAGGGTGGAGGGGCATCAGTAGGAAGGCAACAAAGCAGTATTACCAGAGTAGTATTATTAACCTCAATCATACATGTTTTTTTTATCTTTGTTTTTGTCTGTAATGTTCACTATAAATGGGATGTCGATAAAAAAATATATTTGGATCTAAGGGTTTTATTAAATAGCTTATCAAAATCCAACACTTCTAAATGATAGAAATTACGATGAAAAAAGAAATAAGAATCTAGTGGAAGATTGTGAACCTGTAATAATTTGACTTTTTAATTTTAGGCAATTAAAAAACTACTTTTTCTCATTTATACTATTTATTATTATTAATTAAAAAATCCAAATTAAAGGGCAATTTGGACTTTTTATTTTAGGGTTTACTTGAATTTTGATAATTTGATGACACATTTTTGTGTTGGTGTTTTTGGTGTTTTATGTCTTGGAACCCAGAAACCTAAACTTTAATGGCAATAACTGGTGAGAGCTCTTCGGCTGTGGCAGTACCCAATGACAACAAGCCTGTCATTGTTAGGGTTAAATGAAAAATTACTCAGTCTTGGCTTGACGCGTTCTATGGGTCTCCATTTTCTTTTTTTGATTTTATTTTGTTTCTATGGAGAGTTGGTTTGGTTTTTGTTTGGGTGTGTTTTTATGTGTGTGTCTTTTATTAGGGCTGGAAATCAATGAGAGACCGTTGAAGCGATCATTGTTGGACTTTAAGAAGCTGCCAATCTCGGATTCAGCTGGGAAAGGTAAAATTGGAGTTTGGCTAATTTTTTTAATCTTATAAAGCTTTGCTTTGGTTTTTTAATCAGAGAACGTTGAGGCTTGTAAAATGGAGAAACTTTTTATAGGATTTTTGTTGGTGAGTGTTTGATTAGGTCTTTCATCATAAGCTATGCAATGAAGAAACAAAATTATTGTATCTTTATGTTAGATTTTGATTGTTAAGTGTTGAATTGTGTTTCGATGAGTAAGTTATACTCTTCAAAAAACTTGTATTACTGACTATAAATGCCAAATGATTAAGATGACTCGCAAGCCCATGGACAGTTGCAAGAGGAGAACTTTGTTGAGTCTTATCAACTATCTGAATTTTGCTTTTGGAGTTGTAGTTAAGTTACTTAATTCAATCCGACATTTTGGGTCACATTTTCAATTTGAAGGGTTAAAGGAGTGACCTTTATTATCAAGAAACATATAAATCACAAGAAGTACTTAAACAATAGTCAACGGTAGTTTTAAAGTAATTTCAAATAAGTCAAATTACAAAGTGATGATGCTATTATGTCAGATGCTACATATAGTTGGACAGCTATTATGCATAATTTAAAAAATAAATAACTCCAAGAAGAGAATAGAAGAAGTGAGGGCTGCGAGCTGAGCTAGCTGAGAAGTTGGATGCTAAGCTAACTGAGAGCTGGATGCTGAGGAGCTGCAAGCTGAGGAGCTGCGAGCTGCGAGTTGAGCTACCTGCGACCTACGACCTGGAGGCCTGCGAGCTGAGCTAGTTGAGGAGCTGCGAGCTGAGTCAACCTATTTGATTGGTTTTCTGGGCTTTTACCAACCTATTTTTGCAGTCCCAAAAATAGGTATAACAGAAAGAAAATTTGATTCTTTGCGTGAGATGAAGAAATCAAGTTCTCTTTCTAAGATAAATTTCATTCCTTAATTAAGTGAGGATCTATACAAGTTGATTCTCTGCTCATTTAATAATCAATAGAATCACAAACATGGAATTAAGTTCCTTTTCTACCTAAAATTTTCTGATTAATGAATGTGTCATTTTTTTCGATAAAAAAAAAAAAAAAAAAATGTGTCATCGTGATAATAAGTCTCATGCAAATGTGCATTCTTCACGATAGCCCGAAACACATCCATTTAGTTAAAAAAGACCAAACATATACAAATATCTGACCTCACTCGTCAACAATGTGGGACATGTGACAACAAAGAATTAGAATTCGTAAATATGTGTCTTTATGCCTTAGAGAATATTTGCTACATTTCTCAAATTAAGAATATTATCTTCATCTCAACTGAGATGAGAGATATAATTACAACTGGTTTATTAATTCTTTTTTTTTTAATCAACTAATTTATTAATTCCACAATACTAGTTTATCCATATTTTTGTCTAAAATTTATATCTAGATGATATAATAATTACACTGTAACTTATAATCATTTCCAATATTATTTAGAATGTAACTTTTAATTCAAATTAAATTTTGAGAAAGGTGCTTTCAAAAAAAACAAATTGAGAAAGGTACATAATCTCTAAAAGAATATAATAGTATCACGTGTGTGTGTATATATATATCAACCTTCCATTGCTCACTCTCGATCCTACCCATCAACTTCTTATTTGAATTTTATACATACACAGATGTAAGTTATCATATGGAGCAAAGAGAACAATTTCAGCGGAGAAAGTTGATTTGACACCATGAAACATATGTTATGATAAGGAGATGCAGCCAATAAGTTAACGTACCATTCTAATTGTAACATCAAAAGAAGACTAAAATGTTTGTACAAATGCCAATGCAGTTTTTATATGGTATGGATAGCCACTCCATCTAATCTTCTTAACTTTGTGTCTTAATCATGTATAGATAAATTTTAATTTAAACTGATGTGATAATTGATTTATTATCTTATCATTATTTATATATTTTTTTAATTTAGAATCTTGATTTTATTATTTTACCTTTTACGAACTTCTAGTCTTGAAAGTGAAAGATTGTTAAAGATGGAAATAGAAAAATATAATAGTTTCTCCACTTAAGAATCTTTTATTATTATAAAATAAAAATCATGGTTCAAAAGTTTTGTCATTTATCACATTTCTAAGCTATCTAAAATTCAATTATTTTGACATTTGGAAAAACTTTTCTTTTTAGTAATGAAAAAAACCAAAAAATAGAAAAAAAAAACATAACAAATAGCTTTTATCTTTTCATCTTCTGATTAGATCCATCATGATATATTTTATTATATTATTTATGATCATTAGTCTTATGATTATGATAATGTCTTTTGATTCATGTCTTTTTATTTCATAATCATCATTTTATTATATTGATGTCTTTTTATTCATGTCTTTTCATCTTGTAATATTTCCAATTGTTATTTTGTAATTTAATTTTTTTGATTTCTGCTATTTTGTAATTTAATTGATGAATTAATATTATGACCTTTCATATTTTATTATTCATGATAATAGCCTTTATCTTTTCATCTTCTCATTAGCTCTGTCATGATATGTTTTATTATATTATTTATGATAGTCTTAAATAACAATATATTTATATAAATTATTAGGGCTTTTAAAATTTTAATGTAGATTATTTATAAATTCATAGGAGTAACTTCTATCTTTACATCTTCCCATTAACTCTATCCCATACATACATACATACATACATACATATATATATATATATATATATTCCTCTCAAATCAAAACCATGCACATCAAATTTTCTCTTTAATTTTTTTTTTTACGTGGTTGATCACTTGATCATGTCTTCAATTTTCTCCTATCTTTCCATGCTTCCATGACAAAATCAAAGCCACCAATCACAAAGTTGGTGCTTCCATGTATTTTATTTATTTATTTGTTAATAATGAAAGATATGGAGTTGATTTTGTTGATTGGGTATTGATTTTGTTGACATTGTTGACGGTGTTGTAGATGGTGTTAAGGATTGGGTGTTATTGATGGTGTTCAATACTGAAGATGATGATGTGTGATGTGGTGTAGATCTTTTTAAAAAAAAATAAATTAAATTTTTTAACTTGATTTCCACCCTTAATCAATAGTGATAAAATAGTAGAGATATACATATGTATTTTTGGTAATTTATATTAATTTTTGGTAAAAAATATTTTTTTAATTCGATCGTCATCGTCCAAATAAATAGTGGATTTAATTAATTTGTTAATTTAATTTTAAAAGAAAAATAACAAAATTTTTTTAAAAGATAAAATTATCAGTTAATTTAACTAAGTGGATTTTCTTTGATTAATGGAATGAGGCTTGTCTTAAAAAAAAAAATCAATTAAACCTCAGAGGTTTGATGTAATTAGTTCAAAATATTTTTTTGGCCCTTACATTTAATTGCTGAAATTGCAAAGTTCAGAGCTAAAAATGTCTATAATTTCTTTTTTCTTTTTCTTTTTTTAACTAGCACAAATATTGTAATTTTTAATTTGACTAATTATGATACTAGGATTTATTTGGTGTTTTTGTGAAATTGTATTCCATATAACACCATTGAATACCTTTTAAAAGATTATAAAATTGTTTTGCATAATTTGGAATAGGGTGATCATCAGTTTGATCTTTATATAGGTTATTATTTATCAAATTTTTAGCAATATTTGTATTTTTTACTTGTATTATTATTAAATTATCATATATTTATTAGTGTCATCGTTTTGTTAATCAAAAGTGGTTCAAATTTTGTAAATGTAGGGATATTTTTATCAACACCAAATTATATCCGCATTGAAACACATAAACAAAAAATACAATTACATATTACAACTTACCTGCGGTTCTAAGTTTACAATTAAAACATCTATAAGGTTACTCATTTAAATTTTGGGGATGTCACCATATAGTTTAAAGAGAACATAACAGCACCCAACTTTCGTCACGCCTTTCTGAGGTCAAGGCTAAAATCCCTACGCTCCAGCTAAGGGTCCAAATATGGCGTCAACAATTATTGTAACAACTATAATTTTCCTCTTTTAGTAATGATGAATAAAATTAAATAACAATAATCTTAATGAAGCATTTTTAATCTTATTGTAACAACTATGTTGATGTATGTAAAAACTTGTGTAACAGACACATTAAATGTTTCACAATTTTGTAAATCTTTATACTATGGCTTTTGAAGTTCTATAACAGCAACAATTGTAAAATATCAATTAAGATATTTATAAAATAAATGTGTAGTATTAGTCTAACATCAGTAAATTTTCTCTTCACTAATGGTAAATTATAACACACTTTGTGTACCATTATGTTAATAAGTTTTGATTGATTAAAATTACTTCATAACCTCATCATGTTGCAACTTCATTTTTTATATATACCATTTGCGGTGGGAAGGATTCAAACCTAAACTAACACCAGATTGAATGAGTGATTTCTACTATAAAACCACACTTGCAAGTGGTATCACCAACTCGAAGAGAGAATATAAATTCTGTTCCAAATTTTGATTGGATTAACCAATTGATGTTGACCAAACTTGATTTACTCTTGATGACTAAACCACTAAAATCGGTCAATTTACCTTCTTTTTCCAAATTAAATGAACCAAATGTTGACTCAAAACGTATATATATTCTTGTTTTTCAAACATTTCTGCTTCTTCCATATAAGTACATGTCCAATTTGAGTCATATAAAATTAAATGAGAATGGCAGTTAAAGTTATACTTATTTCTCTGCAATTAGTAGTAAAATCTTCTTGTTCTGCAAACAACCATAGTGATCGTTAATAATGATGAACATGAACGTCGAAGTCAGCCCTTATTTTAAGACTGGCAATTTCCAACTAAAGAATCCAAAACAAGTCTTTTAAGCTTGGAAGCATTTGATTTACCATGTTAATATCTCATGTGCTGCGTCGAAAACTAATTAAATTTCGTTTCAAGACTTGGCTGTCAATCAACTTGATTTTATTGTAACAACACTTGGATATTGGAAATAAGTAAATTAGAAGACCCTTCTAGTGAGGGTTTTTGGTTCAGCAAATGAGTTTTGTCTGGCTTCAAAAAACACTAGTTTTTTTTTTTAATCAAATTTAGTGATATTTTTTGAATTCCCCTATATTCTTCTCTTCTCTTATTCACATTTCAAAACACATAAACTTAAACTTACTTCACATAATTTCTTTGTCAAAATCTTATTAAACAGGACAAGAAAATCTTAATACTTTATCTTTTATTCAATTTATATTATACAGTCAATATACAACTAAATATAATTGACTAACTACATTAAAGAGGTTTAGTGAACTTGTATGACGTCATAGGACTTAGATCCCCGTGCTTATTTAACTTCTACGGATGTTTTGATGTGAGAGAAGAAAAAGTAAAAAAATATATATTATATTTAAAAGTGGGACCGTGGGAGAGAGAAAATGAAAATGTAAATTAATCTTGTCCATCCTTTCATTTGTAAAAAATTGCCCCATATCAATGAATCTTCTAATTATCAACAAAAATCATATCATTATTGAGTCCAAATTCAATGTTAGAAGTTAATATACTCTAGATTTTTTTATACAACATATACAATTGAATTTTTGGGACTTGATGAGATGCTAAGTTGGCATGCCAAGGTGATATTGGTATGTCGTTTTAATAACAACGTAATAAATGATATTTCTCTCGCATAAAAAATTAATATTGGTGTAGTTTTTTAGTAATAATGTGACACGTGAGATCTATTTTTTAAATAAAAGTTTTTTCATAAATGAGGAAAGATATTAATATTAATTTTTATATAGGAGAAATGTCACATGTTACGTTATTATTAAAAGGGTACACCAATATCAATATAGTATGTTAACTCAACATCTCATGTAAGATTTTCTCGATGAGAGGAGCTTCTTACCAAATGATACTCCATCTCCGACAACTCTTCTTCTTCCTTCTTCTTCTTCTTCTTCTTTTCTTCTAAGGGTGGACATTTCTAACCCAACCCAGTCCGACCATTTTTTATTGGGTTAGGTTGAGTTAAATCTTAAAAAAAAAAAAAAAAAAAAAGGTTAGGTTGAAAATTAAATTAGATTAAGTTGGGTTGAAAATTTTTTAACCCAACCCAACCCGAACCCAACAAATGTTTATTCCTAGTTTTAAAACTAAGATTTTTTTCTCCCTCTAGAATAACACTTGCTAGGGATAAGTATTAAGGATAACCTTTATGGTAAACTAAATCTTTTATTTATAATTATTGAATCTTTATTTGTACTTACTTTATATATAATCAAATTATTAAGACTATGAAAGTTATCAATTATATCTTTTTTGTTTTTTGTGATAAATTAAATCCAACTTAATCCACACAACTTAATTCAACCCAACCCAACTATTTGTATTCATTTTATTAGATTGCATTGGGCAAAGTTGAAAAATTTATTGAGTTAAGACGAGTTAAAAAATTTTCAATCGAACCCATGTTGGGTTGGAAGATTTCTAACTCAACCTAACCCGAACCCAAAAACACTTACCTTATTCTTTTCTTTCTTTCTTCTTTTTTTCTCCTGTGCGGATCTTTTTCGTGGATGACGAAGCATCGTTAGCGGCACTTCTTCCTCTTTTTCTTTCTTCTTCTTTTTCTTCTTCTTCATCATCATCTTCTTTTTCTTCTTCTAGACGTTAGTTTTTCTTCTCCATCTCTTAATTGGTGATGCCTATTGTATAAGGTGTTAGTAACGCTCCAATACACTAGATGTTAGTCACACCCATTATTAGGCATGGCTAACGCCCAAATATGCAGACAATTCATAGATTTTTATACATTTCTGTAGATACTCTTCTCCATCTCTAGCGAGGAGATGAGAAGATGAAGAAGAACCGAAGAAGAGGAGAAAAAAGAAAATGACAAGAAAAAGAATAGAAAGAAGAAACTGAAAGAGGAAAAGAATGAGTTGATGGAAAAATGTCATTGAAAAATTTTGTCGAAAAAAATGACCAAAGCAGTTGGGAGGATGATTGGAGTGGTTATGGAGTGTGACTAGAGTGATCTGAGAGGAGAATCGAAAATAATGATTACTTGGTTTTTGATATTTTCAACATCAAATTATTAAAATGATATAAAGATATTTTTGCCTGTAGAGTGCATTTATTAATAGATAAATTTTACTCACACCTATAATTTAGGATCAAAATCTTTACTTTCCTCTCTGTAAGAGCATCTCTAATGCTGTTATGAAATTTTAAATTTTTATTCATGACACATCAACATCTTTTTTTAATATGAATCCACACTGGCAAAAAAAAAGAATGGAAATACTTAATTTTATTTGGATTGCAATTATCTACAATAAAATGCACATTCAATTTATTTAGTGAAAAATACAAAAAATATCAATACAAGAATGTTAAAATTCTTTTTTAGTCATATTTTTAAAAATATTTTTTTTAGCTCTTCAAATAAATTAATTGCACCATATACCCTTTTACCCAAATTGTCCTCATCTATTTTGTTCTTCTCTTTCATTGCTCATGGTATGAAATTTTTTATTTCTTTTGTTGATTATTTGAGTTTTGTTGGGATTTTTTAAGGTTTTTTTTTTTAATGTTTTAGATGTTGTGTATTAATATTTACGGTTAGATTTGATTATGTTTGGTTAGATTTGGTTTGAAAATAGAGATTTACGATGAGATGCATCAATAAAAATGATGATAAGATTTACGGGGTTTTATGGGGCCACAAAAACCGATGTCAGGTTTAAATTCTATGTTTTTTAAATTTTAAGTTAAGGGTAATTTGTTAAACTTGTGTATAAAATGAAAATAGTTTATTTAAGAGATTGAAAATAAATTTTTATAAATAAGTAGGTAAAAATAAATTTTTTCTTTTGTTCTTGGATAAAAGTAGCTTTGACGGTTTAATTTATAACCAACCATGGTAAAAATTGTATTACAGTATCTCTCCTCGTATTATTCAAAGTTTTGGACTCTTTGAGGAAAAAAAGAAAATTTTTGGAATAAAATTGTTTAATAAAAATTTTGTAATTTATTTTGGTGGGAAAAATAATGAAAAATGTTGGTTAGAATTTTTAGGAGAATTGAGAAACTCATAATTGAATTTTTCGATTTTTAAAAATTTTTTTCCACATCAGCTTCATAATTAATTTATGTAATTGTATTTGATTTTTTTTTTTTAACCCGATTATCTGTTGATTTTATGTGGCCAACCAATTAAATTCAAATAGAAAGTAGACGCTGTAATATACATGTTGTGTCCTGTAATTCAATTTCAACGGTTTCTGGAATCACACGGCATCCATGTCAATTATTAGGCCGACTCCTCTATTTATGAAAAAAATAAAGGGTGGCGCCGAATTTGTCCTTTTATCCAAGGAATTATAATTACAGTTTAAGAAAAAGCATTTTGTACATAAGTGAGACTCATAAAAACTAGATTATGAAAATTTTGTTTTATGATTCAAATACAATTTTTTCTACTTTGAAAGAAAATATAGTAGTCTTGAGAAAAAAAAAATCAAAGTTATTTCATTGAATTAGATATATTGACTATATTTTTTTCCATATACTTTGAAAAATAGTTTAAATTATGAAATAAAAAAGTGCTTCACAAATTTGAAGTCTTCATTATTGATGGACCAATGAATAAGAATTTTTTGTCCTTTACTATTTACATACTTTTTTTCTTTTTGAATACCGATACCTTACAAGTCAGATGACTGTCAGAACCCGTCAGGATGGATTAATAACAACTCATACTTCGTGGTTTAAAGGATAAATATGAGACTTGAACTCTAGACCTATTAAAGTTAAGATGAGTACTCAATCATTTTTACTAAATAATGATGTTTATTATTTACATACTTGTAATAATATATCAGAACTTAAACAGATCAAGATAATTACATAATTATAAACTATTAATAATAAAATTGTCACACTCATTTGTATTGGTAAGAGTTTTCTTGTCACATATCTATAGTAAAATCAGCGTATACAATACTTCAAAAAAATAAAAAAAAAAATCATCGTATACAAAGATGACTTTTCAACTGCAAACGCAACATATATCATGCTGATTTTGTTAACTGTATATTAGAATTTTTTCTTTCTTTTTTTTTTTTTTCAATCAGCGTATACAATACTTCAAAAAAAAAAAAAAAATCATCGTATACAAAGATGACTCTTCAACTGCAAAACGCAAGATATATCATGCTGATTTTGTTAACTGTATATTAGAATTTTTTCTTTTTTTTTTCAATTGTCAGGGACGACACCTACAATTTCTGTGAGTAAAACTTTCTAGTGCGAACATAAAGTGCCAAAGCCAAAAAAGTGCCCAAGAAACAAAGAGAACTCCAAAGTATGAAAGTCCTTTTGTAACATTCAATTCCCATACATTTCCCATCTCCATTGATTCCTGCTTCCTTGCGGTAAACAAGGGCTGCTAGGTAACCATAAACAAAGGATCCAATCGGAATATTTGCAACCACCACGTTGTGGTTTACGCTGAAATTCTTCAACCCGAAAAGCTCGGTGGTCGTGGCCACGGATATGGACGTAATCGCTCCGGTACACACTCCGATTACTGCTGTGCTGAGGTTGAGAGCAAGGTTGGTTGGGTTAATTAGTAGGAGAAACGATGCTGCCATAGGAGCCATTAGCGCAACTATTGAAGCTGGCCTTGATATCATATATTTGCTCCTGAAACAAAAGCCACCAAAAAAAAAAGTACATTTAATACTTTTTTGCAACCACTTTTTGTCTGCCAAACAATGATAATAAGTCAAATGACTACTTTAATTTTGACCTTGGCACGTTTTAGGCTCAGGTGTCACAGCCATAGTCTAATGTGGACAAACTGTAATTTTATATAGACTTGTTTAACATTAATTTCGTATTTCAACATGCTATTCTATGTTGCCTTGACTTGAGATAAAAGCGTGTAATTCAAAGTTTTCCAATCTCACATTTAAATTCTGAAGAACATTCTTTGTATCTATTATTTGTTAGGTAATCATTAAACCTAAAAATTTAACTAATTACATGTCAAAATATATTTATAATTATAAGTAAATTATATATAACGTAGGTACGTGCTCATACTTAGATACAGACAATAAAATATACGAATTCAATTATATGTACGTGGAAAGTGTCAAAAAATGATAAAGATTCTCTTTCACATTGATTTTCCTTTTTTTCCTGAAACTCTCTCGCGTTGATTTTATGCTAAAAAAATGATTGAAAGATAGCACTATATATGAAACTAATAACAGTAAAAATGATAAAAAGAATCTATTTAAACAATTGATGATACGTATCATGAAATTTTTTGTGCTAAGCACACAAATAAATATAGGAGAGGATCCGAAACTAGAACGGTAAATATGCACACTCTAGAATCTCTCATTTACATGGATTGAAACACCTCGAGATGATTAATGGTTGTAGCTGCGGTTTGCTAGGAAAAGAAAGAAGTAAATGCAACCATTGAATGCCTTGTATCAAGAATATATCAAAAAACTAAAAAACAATACAGAGAAAGAGAGAAAGAGAGAGAGAGTGATTGAAGAGGTATACCTTGAGAAAAAGTAGTCCAAAAGAGAAGGCAAGAGACGGCCAAAGAATGTAAAAGAAGAGGACAAGGAGACCAACGAAGAAGTCCCAGAATTCCGCCGAGACTCAGCGATTTGACCCAAGTTGTTCAAGAACACAAGACCAAGTGTGGCACCAAAGAAATACACCAAAAAATACAACCAAAACTCAACTCTCCTCACCATCAACTTCACTCCAATTTCCTCTTTCACGCCAATCTCTTGAACCTCATGATCATGACCAGTACTACTCTCATGTTCTTCCTGATCATCCTCCTCTTTTATGACCCCTCCGCTCTCCATGCCCTCCTCATCCAGATTTGGAGCACTATTATGCACCTTTATTTCTCTTTTGAACCAACTTTTCACTGCCTCTCTTGCCTTCTCTCCAACTGGGATCATCACTAGTGGTGCCACCAAGAAAACCACCATGCCAATCACGTTCCTGAGTGATGATAATTTACTTGAAACAGAACGAAAGCTGCCAACTACGGCGTAGATTCCAGTAGCCATTGTGATGAAAAACATCAGCATGAACCCACCTTTCGTGCTCCTGGAATTTTGGACATTGATTTGCCTGACTAGTGGGGCAGACACCACACAAACTATGAGAGGAAAAATGGAGTTGAAAAGAAGATAAGCTTTGGCTTTTTTAGCGGGCGAAGAGTACAGAGCATCGACGAAATCTGTGTAGATTTTTGCACTCAAACCAAGATAACTAGTTGTGATTCCAACCGCAACTTGGCGATCCAAAGGGAAGTTTTTGATTGTCACAACATAACAAACTGTGTTGATCCAACAGATGCTGTTTCCAGCCAAAACTGTGAGCAAGAAAAGGTAGACATAAGAGACTGTAGAGATTTGGTGGGTGATGAAAAGATATTGGATGCCATAACCAACCAAGCCAAGAATGGCACCGATAAATAGTACAGCCCAGAGAGGCAAATAGATAGCTGCAATGCCAGAGAGCCAGCCAAAGAGCTTGCCAGCATCGGAAGCGAAGGCGAGGTTGTTGATTTGGAGCTGGGACAGGGAGAAGAGTTGCTTGAGTTGGGAAGAGTAAGCCGGGAAATTTGAGTTGGTACCATTAATGGACTGGAGCCATATTGAACCCACCAAGCTCAGCCATTGAAGGAGGCTTGAATTAGGCATGACAGCTGAGAGAAAATTAAAGAGAGAGAGAGAGGGGAGTTGGTTGGTCAGTTGGTTGGTTTATTTGGGTTCTCTTTGTGTAATAAATAGCCTGCTTTGTGTTGCTTGGTATTTAATGAGTTTTGTGCATGGAAGATTTAGAATTAGAAACTGGAAAATTAGTGGGGGGGTGGCCGTGGTGTGAAAACAGAGACTTGAAGTCAAAAAACGCTAATGATACTCCACTAAGAGAATGACACACCACAGATAGAGAGTTCCGTCTACCCCGGCAAAGAAGAGTACTGTTTCCATGGGTTTTTTTTTTTGGGATAATTTTTTCTTCTTTAGAAATTGTTTTCTTGTGTATTTAATATTATTAACATGTGTCATGGTTTGTTTTCCCACCACACATTTCTATTGTCCAAGAGTCAAAATGCATGTGATATTGAAAGTCGAATTTCTCATATGCATGCAAAGGCGTTATGCTTGCCCAAATATAAATCTAATTTCTTTTAAAGAGTGTTTATCCAAAAAATTATATATGAGTGTATGTGTGTATACTTGATTCTATGAGTGTATGTGTATACTTGATTCCTTTAAAGAGAGATTTTGTAATAAAAATTATGATCATGATAATAAAATTTTTCTATATAATTTATAATATATATAATATTATTGTTATGGTGATTTTATCGACAGTACTCAACTCTAAGTACTAGAGATTGTTAAATATTGAAAAAAAAAAAAAAAAATTTGTTCAAATTTTCTTCCAGGCCAAGATAGTTTTCTCATATCATATAGGAAAATTATAAAACCCGGAAATAAAAATGGAAAAGAAAAAAATAAATAGAAGAAAGAAAGGGAAAAAAAACTGCGAGAAGAGGAAACTATATATATATATATATATATATATATACACATAAAATTCAAAAGGAAAGAGGAAAAAGTAGTAAAATTATTTTATTCGATTTTCTCTCTTCTTTCAATTACTATTCCTTTTTTTTTTTTTTTTTTTTTTTTTTTTTTTTTTTTTTTTTTTTTTTTTTTTTTTTTTTTTATTTATTATTTTGCTTCTTTTAAACTTCTTTTTTTTTTTTTTTTTTTGACTTATTTACAGTTTTATTTATTATTGTGATTTCTTTTAAACTTCCTCTTTTTTCACTTACCATCATAGACATTTAGACAGGCTCATAACTTGCTCTTTTTCTATTATCATTTTCTCTCTCTGTTTTTTTTAAACATTTTTCCTTTTCCTTTTTTTTTTTTTAATAAGATGAAACCCCATCACATATATAAGACGGAAATTTATAGTCTCTCAACCAATAATGAATCTGCATTGGTTAATAATCATTTTAACTATTACAAGGTTAATAATCATTTTTAACTATTACAATGTAAAGTTTGTGGTAGAAAGGCATGTGTTCCAATTTTATGATCTTATTGTTATAGATGTAAGAGGTAGTATATATCCGCCAACTAATCTTATTTTATAATTTAATTAAAAATGAGAGAGAGGTTGGCTAATAATTGATTTGCTTAGACTTAATGTGTTTTGTGGATTTAATGTGTTTTGTTGAGAAAAGTAAAGTGTTTATAATATGTTCAAAAAATAATTTATAATGGTATACTGAAATTAATAAAACATCATGAGATTATGTTCAACATTCTAATATTTTTAAAATGATAGAAAAGATCTACTTTGAGGATCAAAATTTGTGTTTATCCCGATAAATATATTTTCTTTTTTTTTTTCTTTTTCTTTTTGATTGTCCAGAAAGTTCCATTAAATGACAACAAACTACAAAAAAAAAAAAAAAAAAAAAAATTATGATTAAAAAAACTTTTTTGATTAGTAGATAAGCTTTGCCAAATAAATATTAAATTAATATATATATTTTTAACTAATATATTATAAGATTTGAGGCAGAATACATCGCGATTCTGCAATCTCATCAAAATTGATGTGAGAGGTATATGTCTATTAGCTAACCTCATTTTATAATTTACATAATAATACTTTTTTACATATAATTACAAGATGATATGACACTAATAATCTGGTATCCATCAAGATTCATCGTTTATTAAACATGATAGTGGCATATGATATCTTGGATTGGACAATTTCAATCCATGTATTCCTCGACACGGGGAATGGATCATTTTCAATCCCTCGTTAATTAATAATCCTGATTTCTGCTACAAGACTCATTAATCACACCACAAAAAGGTGGGACTCCATTGAGTCCCATTTATTTATTATGATTATTATTATTTATTTAATATAAAATACTTAACAAATTTACATATAAGTTTAATATATGAGTGAAATATATAAAACCCCTCTAAAGTTAAGTCAAATATAGGCGTATTAATATTTTGTTTTTGCAACACAATACTCATATATTAACGGTCAAATACAGTTAAAGTTAACAGTTAACTTAGAAATATTGCACAACGACGAACATGCCTATGAATAAAGATAAAAATTTATACTTAAAATTTCAAAATAAATTTAAAATGAAAAATAATTTAAAAATTGTCGACGTCCGAAAATGGTCGACCCAGAGATTTAAGGGCCCAGACTGCGAACGTGGTAATAAATTATGAGAAATGCAATAAATTCGTAATAAAGAGGGTTTAAGGTTGGTCTGTTGTAATAAAGGTAAAGGAATGTTGGCTGTGGTAGATGGAGACAATAATGGAACAGTTAATACAGAAAGGATGGGGAAGAATGAATGCAAACACAAGGATTTTTACGTGGTTCGGCGACTGTGCCTACATCCATGAGCCACTTTGAAATGATTCCGGCAGAGTGACGGTATATTAGTGTGGTTTCGTTTTTTTTATACAGTAAAAATCTCTCCTATTTATAGAGGGTGAGAGATACAAAGGAGTGTAATACACGTTACAAATTAAGATTATTTCAACTAATCCTGACATAAATCATGCTGCATTTATTGTAAAGGTAATGATTGTTCCTTCCAAGCACACGTCTACATTTATTGCACCAGGAGAGGTCTTCTCTTTATTAAATGCATGACTGCTGCATTAAATGCTCCTTGGTAACTGGGTAAGTGGCGCTGGCGAGAAATCAGAAAATTAGGTAGAACTAATGACTTGCTGCAGAAGGCATTACCTAGCGCGAGGTCTCTAGTTTGGCGAACTGTATGAGTTGAATATGCGTTGAAGCGGGCCGAAAGTATGCTCGAACAGTTTCAATATTATGCGAGCTCACGATCTCGGCGAGCTCGATGAGCTTGCTGCGACGACCTGAGGATTGGGACTTCTGGGTCTCCATTCCTGTTCCTACTTATTGGGTCTGCACTGACCCATTTGTCCAGCTCGAGAAAACGGACATAACAAAAATATAAAAATATAAATTTTAAAAAAAAAAAATTGTTGGATCTCCACTATCTATCATTCTTCATGGATGGTGGAAATTATTATTAAAAAAAAAGTTTAATATATTTTAAAATTTTTAATAAAATAGAAAAATTCCACCATCCATCCATCTGAATGGACTGTGGAGATCTAGGAATTAAAAGAAAATATGAAAAAAAAAAAAAAAAAAAAAAATCTCTCTTCTTCCTTCTTCTACTTTCTCTCTCTCTACCTTCTTCTTGAACCTCATCTCTCGCTTTCTCTCACCTCAGATCTTCAACACCTTTCATCATCAACACCTTTCATCTTCAACACCATCATCATCAACAATCAACATCATCGGCGAACCCAGACGATGTTCCATTGATGCTGGTTGGATGTTCGGTTGATGATGGTGATGATGGTGGGTTTTGTTGGTGATTTTCGGTTGATGGCGATAGATTTTGTTGGTGATGTTGGTCTAATTATTGATTTGGTTAATGATAGATTAGGTTTGGGGTTTAAAGATGATGGGTTCGATTGAAGATGCTGGATTTGAAGATTGGGTTTGGGTTTTGACACGAAGTTGTTTTTGGGTTCAATATGAAGTTTTTTCTGGGGTTTGAAGATGAAAAAGTTGATATGAAACCCAGAAAAAAATTGTTTTTAGGATTTGGTAGATGAAGATGAAGTTAATGGTGGGAGATGAAGTTGTTTCTAGGCTTTGATGATGTGAGATAAAGTTGATGAAGTGTTTGGGGTTTGATTTCAATGAAAAAGATCCGCAGAAGTTATTTCTAGGGTTTGATGATGTGAGATGAAGTTGATGAAGTTTCTGATGTTTGATTTCGATGAAGAAGATCTGGGTATTTGCAGATCTTCAACCTCCTTTTTTATATTTTTTTTCTTAAACATATTTTTTTCTTAATTTGTTATGGATAATGGTGATGATGGGTTATTGATGGTGATGAATGGGTTGATGTTGATTTGAGGATGATGATTAATGGCGGGTTGATATCAATATTGGCTGTTGATAGTGGATTAATGGCGGGTTGATATCAATATTGGCTGTTGATAGTGGATTAATGGTGGGTTGATGTCGATGGTGGCTATTAATTGTAGACTGGGGATGAAGATTAATTGGAGGTGGAAGAGATTAGACTTCCATCATCCATTATTTTTAATGGACGGTAGAGAGATTGGATCTTTATCCCTGAAAAAAATAATGTTTTATTATAAATTAAAAAAAAATTGATTTTTTTAATGATGTCTACCGTTCATTATATTGATGGGTGGTGGAAATCATTTTGATTTTTTTTTAATTATTAATTTTTTTTTTACAATTTAAAAGTTTTAATTTATTTTATTTAAAAATTTATTTTAAATTTATTTTTAATGTGATCTCCATTGTTCATTTAAATAGACGGTGGAGATTAATTTTTCAATAAAAATGATATTATTTATTAAAAGATGAAAATGACCTTAAATCAGGTAAGCTTAACTAACTTTAATTAATGGATAGGGGGTTTTGTGTTTCAAAAATGAAAAATTGTTTCTGCTTGTATGAAACCTTACTTCAGAGAGGTTTTGTATATTTAACTCTTAATATATTATATTAAAATATTTCTATATCAATTTAAAAATAAATAATATTTTACTTAAAATAATTATATATAATTTATTTTAAAATAATTAAAACATTTTTATTATAAATTTTTTGAAAGGAATAATTTAGGAAAATTTTAATTTACAATTTTTAAATAATTTCATTTTCTATTTCAAAAAATAATTCAATTTCTTGGAAGTAATTTAAAATAGTATTATTTATATAAAAATGAATTTAATATAATTTTTTTACTAACAAATTCCATGCTATATCAAATGTAAAATAATTTTTTGGTTCACTGCACCAAAAAAATAAACAAATAATTTTTTTTATTCTAATCCTTACTACACCAAACACATAAAATACTAATCGAGTCCAATTCTATTAAATCCAATCCATCATTTTAATATAATTCAGTCTAATTTCACGACTGAAAGTCCTATAAATGTGAGTTGAAAATCTATTTTTATAATATTAAAAAATATTTACTCCATAAATAAAGGAGGAAACATCCCCATATGCTAATAAATATATATGGATATGGCTTGAAAACCTATATATCCGTGTGAAAAGGGAAGTACTTGAACTATAAATGAATTTACAATAGAGTTAAATAGAGAATTTTTATATTTTACCTATGAAAATGGATAATCACAAAATAGGAAAATGAAACAAAAATAATAAAGAGACAATGACTTAATCCTAATGTGGCTGAGCACGTAAAATGTGGTTTTCTGTCGACCACCACTTTTACCTTGAGAGCAATCAAAGATTACATTTAGGTGCACTGATGTACAATAATATGACATTGAAAGAGGTAACAATCCCACAAAAAAAAATGGTGATTAAAAATTCAATAAAGGACGACAAGGATTTGAATGATTTTAATGGGTGGCGGATTTTAATTAATTCCAATAACAAAAATCTATACATATTCAACGGATGGATGTAGTTAATCCCAACCAATATCACTTGAAATTGAATGGTTCCACTAATAAACTTAAGGGTCCTTCTTTTTTTTCTTTTTTTTTTTTTTTTTTGAAAATTGAATAGTGACTAAAATATAAAATCTGAATGATATGTTGGTTAATTATTTTTTTTTTCTTATCTCTGAATGTATAGTAATTTAATTGGTTTTGAAAAATTAAAATTATCTAAAAATTAGTAATTTAACTTTATATTCTTTTACTATTAATTTAATATTAATAGTAATATTATTATTTTTATTTATTATTATTAATATAATAAAAACAATTGTAATATATTATTTAACAATACTAAAACAGTACTTTTATGTACATATTAATATTATTTTTATTTATAATTTAAATATGATTAATTGTTATAGTAATTTTTGAAAGTTATATATACATAAATAAATTATTATAATAAAGTAAATTAAATTTATAAATTTAAATAAAAATAAATAAAATATTATTAAGTTGAATTACTATTGCAACAAAATTTGATATTGTAAAGTAATATATATTTTAGTCATTACAATATTTTATTAATTACATTTAAAATAAATATATATAATGTAAAATTAAGACACATTTGGAAATATATTATTTTGAGAATGATAGATTTGAAATAATATATTTTAAAAACTATTAAATTATTTGACATTAAAATAAAAGTTAAAGATTGTATTTTTTTCAGTGATTTTTAAGTAGTTTTAAGTCGTTTGATTACTTAAAAAAATAAATAAAAATCATTTAATAGATGTAATTCAGATTCATTAAGTGAAAAGTGATAAAAATAAACAATCCCTTAATTCGTGTTTTTTTTAATCAATTTTCATAAAATTAGTATAGTAATTCAAATTTAGGGAGAAAGAAATTACTTAAATTTATTACTTCTAAAATGTAAATGTGACGTATTACAAAAATTTCTTTTATCAATTATGTTCTATATTTTGAGGAATCACAATTTTGGAACTATAACACATGAGAAGGAAAATTGAATAATAAAACGACGTTGTCAACTTGTCATGTCTTTAAGTGAGTTGATAGTTCGATATCTAAATTAAAAATACAAAAACAAAAAAGATTGAAGTCACCATTTTAAAACGAAAACATCCACTTATAAGTTACGGCAATTGTAAATGTGTTTAACTAGTATGGTTTTACTCTTTTACTGTATCGCAATTATAATTATAAAAAATTAATCAATTAAAAATAAAATATATAAATATTTAATGAATTTAATATATATGTGTATATATTAGTATTTTGTTATCGGTATTTAATTGTTATTCTAAATATTAATATGTTGAAATATTAAAAGATTTGGACAGTACGTAATTAGGCTCACACTAGTTAATTTGCAACTATGTAACCCAATTAATCCAAGCCTTATGGTTTAGATGAGACAACCTTTACTAATTACGCTCCTAAAATTAAATCGTACACATATGTATAAAACTTTTATGGTTAATGTCTCTTAATTTTAAAAAATTAAGACGAATCAATCAAATTTATCCGTTATATTTAAATTAAATACGAGAGAGTTTTTTTTTTTAAAGAGAGAATATAACGTAAGAATTTGATTGGTCCGTCCGGAAGTATTAATGGTCGAATATATATATATATATCAAAGGAAGAAGAGAGTGCACGACACGAAGCTAAAGCTAGTTGGCACTGTAGGGTCGAGCCTGTGAATTGGTTTAAACGTAACTGATTGGTAGGGTTGATTGAACAATTTAATGAATGTTAAACGTATATTGTTGTTCACGATACTTGGGATCAAGACTCAACACATTAAGTTTATGCCCCTTGTTACATGGCATTGGTTTGGGGAGTGGAACACAATTAAAGGCACAAGAAAATTGTTGATGCCGTAACAATACAAAAACGAGAACAGAGAGACTAACTAATGTGAGATCCATGTATGGTACCTCAACAATCTCCAGGCGGTGGTGATTTTTCAGAGATCATGTGTTCATGTGCGTTTCTTAATTTGTAATGTTCTGGGAATTACCAAGAAGAACAAACATATGTGAACGTATGTCATGCTTGAGCTGATGTCATCCATGAGATGAGAAGCTTTTATTTGTGGTGCCCACTTTAATTAGATCATTTTGAGCCATTCATTTCCAGCACTAATGTGGCCCCTTTGAAATTGAGGTCGTCTTTCGGGTTTCCTTTAAAAGAAAAGAATGAAAATATGGGTAATACATATTTTAAAATATATATATATATATATATATATGGGTAATATGATCGAATGAGACCATTTTGAACTTATCTATTAAAGTATAGTTTCGTTAGCTGTTTTAAAAGATTTATCTAAAAGTAATGTTAGGCATTTCATATTTTATATTCAAATTTAAATATTAATAGTATATTAATCAATGGATAGTGAAGTACTAATCATTTGATTTTATCTTTAACAAACATATATGATACATTAGTAATATTAATAATAAATTATTAAAATTCATTTTAGACAAAAAATTTAAAATATGATTGATTAAAGTTTATATCATTGGCCTATTCACTTTTGCCATATTAGTGCTTGTTTGCCTCTTCCTTCATAATTATAGTGGGAGTTTAAACCCACCTCGCATGTTTAGTGACAGTGTATGCAAATATTTCCCTGTATTTCAGGAATAACTATTCTAGCTACACAAATAACACTTATAGTGTTTGATCATTAGGTGCTAACATATCCTTGACTCGCTCAATATATAGGTACGGGCTTCGACAGACAAATGATTGCCTGCAAACGTATTTTATGAAACTTCTAGCTATCATGGTAGCACCCATCTTTTGAATATGGGTTAATGAATGGAAGTACATTATCAAATCATCAAGTTTCTTGATTAGACAATGACACAGATATATATATATATGATCTTTCCTTGTTTATTGATGACTCCCGTCATCATTATAAGTTCCCCTTCATGTCATACTCTTTATCTGCAGAACAATAATGGAAATGCCATAAATAAAGTCCACATTTCGAAGCTTTATGGTAGAAGATGATGAACACCATCCTTCAGCAACAAATGCAGATCGCCCTAACTGGACTGTAAGTCTTTATCATAGTATGATAGACCTTAAAACTATGCAATAAATATTATCATTAGCTATCTCATTTTGGGCAGGGATGGATTGAATGCTGATCAATCTTACAATTAGTCTGGTAATCAATATAACTGAACATGTCTTTTGTACTAGTTGTAAGTGTTAATCTGCCACCAGAGTTTGATCCCGTTTGATCTCAGCTGTCCTTTGATACCAGTACTTACAAACAAATATATATATATGAGACCATTTTGAACTTATCTATTAAAGTATAGTTTCGTTAGCTGTTTTAAAAGATTTATCTAAAAGTAATGTTAGGCATTTCATATTTTATATTCAAATTTAAATATTAATAGTATAATAATTAATGGATAGTGAAGTATTAATCATTTGTTTTTATCTTTACAAAACAAATTATGATACATTAGTAATATTAATATAAATTATTAAAATTCAAAAAATTTTAGACAAAAAGTTTAAATATGATGGATGATTAAAGTTTAACACTTTTGCCATATTAGTGCTTGTTTGCCTCTTCCTTCATAATTATAGTGGGAGTTTAAACCCACCTTGCATGTTCAGTGACAGTGTATGCAAATATTTCCCTGTATTTCAGGAATAACTATTCTAGCTACACAAATAACACTTATAGTGTTTGATCATTAGGTGCTAACATATCCTTGACTCGCTCAATATATAGGTACGGGCTTCTACAGACAAAAGATTGCGTGCAAACGTATTTTATGAAACTTCTAGCTATCATGGTAGCACCCATCTTTTGAATATGGGTTAATGAATGGAAGTACATTATCAAATCATCAAGTTTCTTGATTAGACAATGACACAGAGATATATATATATATGATCTTTCCTTTATTGTATTGATGACTCCCGTCATCATTATAAGTTCCCCTTCATGTCATACTCTTTATCTGCAGAACAATAATGGAAATGCCATAAATAAAGTCCACATTTCGAAGCTTTATGGTAGAAGATGATGAACGCCATCCTTCAGCAACAAATGCAGATTGCCCTAACTGGACTGTAAGTCTTTATCATAGTATGATAGACCTTAAAACTATGCAATAAATATTATCATTAGCTATCTCATTTTGGGCAGGGATGGATTGAATGCTGATCAATCTTACAATTAGTCTGGTAATCAATATAACTGAACATGTCTTTTGTACTAGTTGTAAGTGTTAATCTGCCACCAGAGTTTGATCCCGTTTGATCTCAGCTGTCCTTTGATACCAGTACTTACAAACAAATATATATACGTTCAAAGTGAAAATATATGCAATTTTTTATTTTGCTTTGTGAGCTCTCATTTTCATGCCTATTAATGTCTCGAAAGACATTAGGTGGACAATCAAAAGTGAAAAGTGCATCACGCGATCAGCAGAGAAGAGTTCGACGTTCTTATATTAGATAAAAAATGAGTTAAATATTCTTGAACGTAATTATGAAGGTAGGTTAGTTGCAAATGTTTGGCTCAAGCAGGAGACATAGTACTTGAAGATAATGTTTGGGAAGCATATATTTTTTTGAGTTCATAATTAAAATCTGTACAATAAATAGTGTTTTGGTAGGTTTAGACCTACCCAATAGTGTCTTCATTGATTCACCAATGAAGCTTATTAATAGAAAATACCAACCTCTAGCCACAGCATTTAGAGATGAAATAGCACAAAACCATACATAAGAAAAATCATGCCCTCTTCACTGTTATGTATGTCTGCATATAGTTGATTTTAGCTGTCCAGACAACATAGTAGATATAGCAATTATGTCAGATGTTACATATAGTTGGACAGCTATTATGCATAGTCTAAAAAATAAATAACTCCAAGATGAGAATAGAAGAAGTGAGGGCAGGGGCCAGAAATTTTTGTTAGTCAGTACTAAGTTTTTATATTTTATATTCTTAATTTAATTTAAAAATTAAAACAAAAGAATTTTAATAAAAAGAAAAAAAATGAATATATGTACACATATTCAAAGTGTTTAAGAAGTCTTGTCCACAAATTCAATATATTTATAAAGTTGTTTTTAAAAAGATGGAAATGCAACGAAAACAAACAACTAATAGACTTGAACGATATTGTATGGTTGAAATACATATCTTAGTAATATATATATATATATATAATAAAGATACGATTGGCTTCAATTATCAGTTAAAAAATCGTATTTTAGTAAAAAAACCTGTAATTAAATAATTAAATATTAAGTAAATAAGGTTTTTTTTTTTTAAGAAATTTTTTTTGAAAGATTTTCTTCTTGAATGTTAAGTACATGTATGTTGTTCTTAAAATGTTTATAATATTAAGAAACAAGATAAAGATAATGTATTATGTTGTATAAACAAATCTACTCTAAATTTATTGAGATTAGTTTACTAAATATATATTATAAATTATTTTATAAATTAATAATAGTACCTTTTAAAAAATTTGTACTATATATATACATATTAGCCCGGGCCATTGGTTAAGGGGTGAAAAGGTTTTAAGGGTTAAAATTTGATAAAATATGTGAAGATGAAACAAAGTTTACACATACAACCATAAATTTTTAAAATCGAAATAGAACTTTTGAGACTTTAAAAATTAAATAGAATTAGATTAATGATAGGTTGGGCAATTGATATCAAATAAGTCAATTCATCATGTTAACTCTGGTATTTTTGAATATAAACAAATGAGAGAAATTTTGTGTAAGTCACTAATAAATCTCATGAAATATGACATAACTTTTTTTCTCTTACACCTCTCCAAAGGAGAAAATCTTAAATCAGCTGAGCAGATCAATATACATATATATTTATATATTATCTAATTGCACATCCAATTATAACATAGTTTAGGGTGCAATGGTACATGCAAAATCTTTAGGCCATGGAGAATGTTCTGTATTGTTTATGCTACCTTCAAAATTGTGAACAAAAGTTATATCATTTATTGATGAACAGCCTGTGCTACCAACTTCCTAGAAGAACTATTAGTTAATTGGGTGGCACCCACCGGCTGCAAATGCAGATGCAAAATGCTGGTCCTGCTGGTAGGCATTTGCACTTCTCAAATGTATAATAATGACTGGAGATGTCAAACAGCCCGAGGGAACCATGTATAGTCTCTGTCGGCCTGGTAGGCGAAATAGAGTTGATGATATTACGTAAGTGTTTATTAGATTTATAATTGTAAAATATTAGATAAAAAATCGCTTATAATATTTAATTAACAGTTTGAACAATCATCCTGGTGCAAAGTTACCAAAGAAAAGTGATACGAAAGTATAAGAAGCATGCCGTCCCTACCTGGAAGAACAAAAAATGCAGTACAAGTGTGTGAGGTTAGGTGTGTGTACGTATAGAGTCTTCTTCAACCTTTAACTACAGCGAACAAAGAACTTAATCATAGCACTAAATCCTACCTTTCATATCAAATAAATTTGTGCTCGAAATCAATTAAAAGCACCAATTCAAATGGTTGATACACTTCGACCATGTCTGTACCTCTCACATTTGATACACCAATCCAAGAAGGGAAAAAAAATAGCTTTTTTAGGTTGTTAACAATTTAATCTTTTATCTTAAATACGATTTGGGAAGAGATATATTTTTCAACCGTTTCAGTTTTTATTATATCTATTGGTTATTAACATGATATATATTAATATTATAAATTTTTTACTACTATTTTTTTCTTTGAATTTTTTGGTTTTTTTTTTGTTATTAATTACAGTGTGCATTGACCAATCATTTATTGTCTATCTCTACAATTCATACTTAATATATCGAATAAATATCTTAAATATTATTGTTGGGATGGTGATATGTTAACAGTATCTTATAGAAATCACATTATAGCTATGTGATGCCGGATTTTGACATATACAAAACCCGCATCAGATGCTATCGATTTCGATGCTATATCACATTTGCTTGACTTATAGTCCTTTACATGTGAATCTGTCGAGTGGGAAGCATAAGGTAGGAACAAGTAAGCATTAATTTTCTTATACATTATTTGATGCAATTTTTTTTTTCACACGTTGACAGTAGTTTAACAAACACTGACACAGTTGCTCACTGGACTCAATTTTCTTGCTGGAACACATGCACACAGATAATATGAATAAACAGTTGGTTCCTGTCGACGTTGGAATTCAGTCGACGAGAAATCAATGCCCAATACCTGCAATCAATGTGAGAAAGCACAAAAATCTAGAAAAGACAAAGACAGAAAACAGATGATCAAACGAAGAACACCAAATTTTACGTGGTTCGGCAATAAAAGGCCTACGTCCACGACTGTCCAACTCTTAATCTCTGCAGAGTGACAGTATATTATTGAATATTGTCTGATGTTGTTACAACGGTTTCAATCCCTATTTATAGGGAAAGAGGAGTTACAATTCTGGCTGTAGCAAATCAGGAAGAGAATCCTGAATTAATTACATTCCCTAAACAATTGGGAAAAATAAGGAAAAGAATTATAAATTAATCATGCTTCCTAATATATTTAGGTGATATCAGGAAATTGCTATAATTATCTTGAAATAATGATGACTTGAATTTGAATTTGAATTAATCTCCATATCTGATGAGGAATCATGGTTTGATTGGGTAACTACCATATTCGGAGAGAGAATCACTATTGAACTTGGTAACTGCCTGTTCTGGAAGATATGATACTTATCACGTATCTGAGCAAGCTGACGTGTCATAGTGGTCCTCATCTCGAGCTCGCTGAGAAACGAGCTGCGCAGGCGTCGAGCTGCGACTTGCCTGTATTTATGAGTCTGTTGATGCCAGCTGGAAGTCTTGATGGTCTTTGAGTCAATACTAGGCCTCGTCTGATGGGCTTTGACTATGTTGACCTCATTGGGCCTTCTCATTGGGTCTTAAATGGGCATAAATTGGACTTTTACCAGCCCAATTATTGAGTCCGAAAAATACACATAACATTAGCCCCCCAGCTCTCAGTTCGCTGGGCGAGCTGGGAGCTTGCTTTTGCTGGTAAAAGTTGGCTTCCTTGGCACATTTATTTTTGTAACCGCCTCTGGGCACTTTTCGAATTCCACCTTTTCAGCTGCGACACGTGGCGATCATGCAGGTGGTAACTGAAACGACGTCTGCACGTCCTTTACTCACACATTTAATGCGCACGTCCTTCAACTGACGGCTGCATGATTTCCAAAGCCGTGTTTCACGCTGCACCGTCAGATCTATGACGGTTACATTTCCCAAAGATCTGACGGTTGGGACTCATGCTTGCTTGTCTATATAAACCGATGGACCCTTTTCATTTTCTCCTTTCATCTGTCATTTTCACTCGAAGCAAACAAGTGTTCAAGCTTTCCATCATCCAGGACCCACTGCCTTTTACGAGATTCTCAGCCTCCTTCGTCGTTCTTCTACTTATCATCGATTCAAGGTGAGACTTCTTCTTCTTCAAACTTTCTATTCTGGGCTCATCATGCTCCATTCACCATTGTTGCTCCTGCAATGATACATATATTTTTATATATTTATTTTTTATTTATTTTTTAGATGTCTTCAAGTGGGATTCGCAAGGGGATGATCCCAAGCAACGAAGCTCGTGAGCGCGATAAAGCCCGAGTTCATGCCATTCAGGGCAGAGAAGCCCGTGCAGCATTCGCCCGTCATCCCTCATCATTGAAGCGTCCTGAGGTGGAAGGACTTGTCAAGCAATTCCACATCCCTTTTGGTTGCCGCATTTTACTTCCTGATTCGGACAATCATGCTTGTTATCCACCCAGGGGATATATCGCTGTCAGCACCCAGCATCTCGAGCAGGGGTTGCGGTTCCCCGTTCCACCGTACTTAATCGAATTTCTCAACAAAGTCAAGCTCGCACCATTTCAACTGACTCCGAATTCTTACACACAGTTGATTTCGCTGGCCATAGCTTTCTACAGGATTGGCCTTCATGCCCCTACACCAAGAATTATCCAGGAGTTCTACTCCTTCAAGGCTCTGAGCGCGGGAGAAGGAGAGAAACCAGATGGGATTTACTATCTCACAGCTCGTCAGTCACAATACAAAGACCTTTTGCCCAAGGGAGAAGCGAAAGGTAAATCCAACGTCGGGCCATACAAGACGAGCTGGTTTTACATCTCGTGCCCATCTCTTGCAGACCTCCGAAACTTCAGTTTCGTTATGAAACCAGGTATTCATAAGAAAACTCCCACGAGCTGATTTTGTTTTGCATCTTCATCACTTATCATTCTTTAATCATTTACTGTGCAGAGCTGAAAATGGACGAGTTTTCTCTCAGCAGCGGGGAGGAACGAGCTCTTAACAAGCTCGCGAAATCGAACGACGCGGGCATCAGCAGCAGATTTGATGATGTTATCCTTAGGGCTTACAAGCTTGCCCCTTCTACGGAATCACATTTTCTGCGAACTGGGGAGGACATAGGCAAGATGAGTGACAGGCCTAGACTTCCTTCTGTTTTCGAAGTTTCTGTTCTAGATGCGTCTACTTCCCGACCTCCACCAACGGTCTCTTCATCATCAGAGGAAGTCATTCGCTCGGATAACATTCGCTCGTCTTCTCCACCTCGGAAGACTTCATCTCGAAGCGCTCCTGCTCGCACCTCGTCTAAAGCGAGATCTTCTTCAGCTCGCACACCAAAGAAGGCGAAGCCGTCTTCAACTCGCACTTCTTCAAAGGGTGCGTCTAAAAAAGGTTCTTCTACAGATCCTGCTCCAGCTCGGACAGGATCAGACTCAACTCCTGCAGCTCTTGCTGCACAGGCTGACCCATCATCTTCTCCACGTCATGCATCTACTCCAGGGGCTTCACTGTCATCCCCAGCTCGCGCTCCAGCTCCTGCTCCTTCTTCCACGAAACTCCCGGCAAATAGGAGGAAACTTGTGCTCATGAAATCTCCTCCTGCACGCCCTGCTGAGTTTCAAGCTTCCTCAGCTCCTTCGGCAAAAAGACCTGCTGAAGACTTGGCCACTCCAGTGGCACCCTCCAAACGCTCCAAACCATCTGGCCAGGACCAGGCTCCTTCAGTTGCTGCATCTACCAAAGGGCCTGCAGTCACTGAAGCCACTGCCCCTTCAACCGATGTTCCCAGCGAAGTGCATGCTGCTGCTGGAGCCACTATTCCCTCGACTGATGTTCCCAGCGAGGTGCATGCTGCTGCTGGAGCCACTACTCCCTCGACTGATGTTCCCAGCGAAGTGCCTCTCCCAGATGTTTTTGCAAATCTTCAGCGACCTACGCCTTCCAGCTCGCAGCCTGGAAAAGGTGATGCTCCTTCAGATGTTGCCCCCGAGGCAGCCCGAACTGCCCGCAGCACATATGCGACTAGGCGTACTGTTGTGTCGCGTCGTGGCGCTTCTCATGATGATGCGCGCGATATCCCAGAGCGTGAGAGAACTCCTTCACCCACCAGATCAGATGTCGAGCTGGGTCCTGGAGGAAGATACTTGAATGCTTTCCTTGACAGCTGGTCAACAATTATGCTTAATCATACGAACGTCTTGGAAAATAGGTGCCTTAGGGGCGAGGATCTGGATGAGTTCGTGGCTCGTCATTGTATGCTGGTAAGTTAATTTTTTCTCATCTGCTGATTTTCTTCCTTGACAATATTTTAATGTGTTCTTGATTTTCAGGGTGCCCTTGCTGCGATGAAGCGAAAAAGGGAGACAAGGGCTGCCAAGGATGAGATGAGGAAGTTGGAGTTCGACCTGGAGGCAGCCAATGATGATTTAGCTCGCTTTACCTCGGGCAAGATAGAAGGTCAAGAAGCCCAGATCGCTGAGGCAAACGCCGCAAGGCAAGCAGCCGAGGATGCCTTGAAGAAAATGGAGGATGATCATGCTATGTTAAAGGATGAGCTGCTCAAGGTAAAGAAGATCTGAGGCAATCTGAGCAACAGGCCGCACTGGACGAACAGCGAGCTTCAGCTGCAGAAGAGAAAATTGAAGTGCTTCATAGTCAGATTGATGCTGCTCTGGCGCGAGCTGAAACTGCCGAGAAGCAGGCCGAGGAGGCCAATAAGCGGGCCGGTGAGATGGAAGCTGCAGCTAAAAGTGCTAAGGAGGCTGTAGCCAAACGAGCTGAGGAAGTGACAGCTGCGGATAACCGTGCGAAGGAGGCTGAGCATCGAGCTGAGGTACTTAGGCAACAAGTGGGCGAAACTATTCAGCGAGCTGAGGCTGCGGAACAGCAGGTTGAAGATATGAAGAAAGAGGCTGAGGTCGTCAACCGCCTAGCTGATAATGCCTTCGAGGAGCTAACAGCCTTTAGAGAGCAGGCTGCCCAAGAACTGGAAATGCGGGTTGCAGATGCAAGGGATGAGGCTGAAGAAAGGACAGGTCGCGATTTCCTCTATACACTGTGGATGTCCCATCCAGACATGGATTTCTCTATCTACGGGGACATAGGGCTCGAAACCATTGAGGATTTTAAATCAAAAGCTGCCTCGTCTGCCCCTGGTCCGGAACCTTCGGCTAATCCAGACCCTCCTGCAGAGAACTAGCAATTTGTTTTTTCTTTTTCATGTATATCTTTTTTCTTTCAATTTGTAATCAGTCTTCGTATTTTAATGAAAATTTCTTTCATTACTTCTCTTGTGTTGAATGTTACTCAGGCCAATGTACTTCATGCTCTTCATTTTTCCTGCGAGCCCAAAACCTGATAATAATAAAAGCAACACTTAACCAAATTTTGTAAGTATAAGTAATGGGTATTTTAGAATGTTTGGCGAGCTATGCAAGGGTACTTAGCTACTTGTTTTTTAGGCTCTTTAATTCTTAGCGAGCTATGCAGGGGTCGTCACCTCGCTGCTTTTTAGGCTCATTAGGCGAGCTATGCAAGGACACTTAGTCACTTGCTTTTTAGGCTCTTTAATTCATAGCGAGCTATGCAGGGGTCGTCACCTCGCTGCTTTTTAGGCTCATTAGGCGAGCTATGCAAGGACACTTAGTCACTTGCTTTTTAGGCTCTTTAGGCGAGCTATGCAAGGACACTTAGTCACTTGCTTTTTAGGCTCTTTAATTCATAGCGAGCTATGCAGGGGTCGTCACCTCGCTGCTTTTTAGGCTCATTAGGCGAGCTATGCAAAGACACTTAGTCACTTGCTTTTTAGGCTCTTTAATTCATAGCGAGCTATGCAGGGGTCGTCACCTCACTGCTTTTTAGGCTCATTAGGCGAGCTATGCAAGGACACTTAGTCACTTGCTTTTTAGGCTCTTTAATTCATAGCGAGCTATGCAGGGGTCGTCACCTCGCTGCTTTTTAGGCTCATTAGGCGAGCTATGCAAGGACACTTAGTCACTTGCTTTTTAGGCTCTTTAATTCATAGCGAGCTATGCAGGGGTCGTCACCTCGCTGCTTTTTAGGCTCATTAGGCGAGCTATGCAAGGACACTTAGTCACTTGCTTTTTAGGCTCTTTAATTCATAGCGAGCTATGCAGGGGTCGTCACCTCGCTGCTTTTTAGGCTCTTTAATTCATAGCGAGCTATGCAGGGGTCGTCACCTCGCTGCTTTTTAGGCTCTTTAATTCATATTCCTAACCATTGAGCTCGGAGCCCGTCAGCCTGGTGAAGAAAGTTGAATCAAAAACAGGAGAGAAATGGAGATATCATTTACAATTAATCCATTTTACATGTAATGAAAAACTTATTGATAATAGGGGCGGAGATGCTCGGCATTCCAAGCTCGGAGGACTTCTGCCCCGTTTACATTGACTAGTCGATAAGCTCCATTTCCCAAGGCTGTTTTGACAACATATGGTCCTTCCCAGTTTGGGCCTAAGGATCCATCACTCGGCTTGCGGGCTCCTGGTAGGATGAGGCGTAGGACTAGGTCTCCTACGTTGAATCTGCGAATGCGAGCATACTTGTTATAGTATCTCGCTATTCTCTGCTGATAGACAGCTACCCTTAACCTAGCGGTTTCCCTGTGTTCTTCGAGCAGGTCCAGGTTTGCTGCAAGTAGCTGATCATTGTTGTTTGGATTGAAGGTCGCTCTTCTTTGCGAGGTGACTTCAAACTCAGCCGGGATCATAGCTTCCGATCCGTAGACCATTGAAAATGGGGTCTCGCCAGTGGAGCCGCGAGCTGTGGTTCTATAGGACCACAATACTTTTTGGAGCTCGTCTACCCACGCTCCTTTCTTGGCTTCCAATTTCATCTTCAGGGTCTGCTTGATAATCTTGTTTACAGCTTCCACTTGGCCATTGGCTTGTGGATGGTCTACTGCCGAGAAACTTTTAACAATTTTGAGGTTGTTGCAAAACCTAAGAAACTGGTCACTGGCAAACTGAGTTCCATTGTCTGTCACGATCTGCTGTGGGACCCCGAATCTGCTAATAATGTTGCTCCACAAGAATTTCTCAATCTTTGTAGTGGAGATCTCAGCAAGTTCTTTCGCTTCAGCCCACTTAGTGAAATAATCCACTGCGACTACTGCATGTTTACATCTTCCACGTGCCATCGGTAGGGGACCGATCAGGTCCATTCCCCAGATCGCAAAGGGCCACGAGCTCACCATCTGTTGGAGGTAAGCTGGTGGAGCTCGCGGAATATGAGCAAACCTTTGACATTTGTCGCATTTCTTCACTAAGTTGAGAGCGTCCTGCCTCATGGTGGGCCAGTAGAAGCCTTGGCGAAGTGCCTTCTGAGCCAGAGACAGCCCCCCAGCATGGTTCCCACAGTGGCCTTCGTGTATTTGCCTCAATACTGTTTCACACTCATGGCCATCAATGCATCTTAATAACGGTGCTGTGAACCCCTTCTTGTACAGTGCATCATCATAGATGCAATACCTGGCTGCCCTAGCTCGTAGTCGTCGGGCTTCCAGCTTGTCATTAGGCAGTTTTCCGTCCTGCAAGTATTCTAGAATAGGGCTCATCCAGGAATCGGGCCGTACAGATATGACCATCGTTACACTCTTTTCTTCAGTACTTGGAGCTGGTAGGAACTCAACTGGGATAGCCCCAAGGAAATCTGCATCTCGCGTAGTTGCGAGGCGAGCTAATGCATCAGCATGCGAATTCTGAGCTCGCGGGATCTGCTTCATTTCGTATTTCTGAAATGCACCTAGCAGCTCGTGAACTTTTTGGAGGTAGAGGGCCATTTTTGGTCCCCTGGCTTGATATTCTCCTATTACGTGGCTGACGACGAGCTGTGAGTCACTGAAAATCTTCAAGTGTTCAGCCCGCATCTCCTTAGCCAATCGTAGACCCGCGAGCAGGGCTTCATACTCAGCTTCATTGTTTGTCGCCTGAAAGCCAAACCTTAGAGCACAGAGGATTTTGTGGCCCTCAGGACTGATCAGTAGAACTCCAGCTCCAGCCCTCTGCTCGCTGGATGATCCATCAACAAAAAGCTCCCAGGCCGGTCCTTCAGAAGACTCAGCTTCATTATCCACGGGTCCTGTAAATTCTGCAATGAAATCTGCAAGAGCCTGAGCTTTGATAGCCGTCCTTGGCTTGAATTGGATATCGAATTGCGCGAGCTCCACTGCCCATTTCAACAAACGACCTGAGGTGTCTGCTTTCTGCAAAACTTGCTTTAATGGATACTTGGTGAGGATTTCTATGGTGTGAGCTTGGAAATAAGGTCGCAGCTTCCTTGATGCAATCACCAGGCAGTAAGCCAATTTCTCCATCTGGGAATATCTGGTTTCAGCATCTTGTAACCGTTTGCTCACATAATAGACTGGGAGCTGCGTCTTTTCTTCTTCCCTTACCAGCGCCGCACTTAGAGCTTGCTGAGACACCCCTAAGTATAAGATCAGCTTTTCCTCTTCTTTGGGCTTGGAAAGAAGTGGAGCTCGCCCCATATATTCCTTCAACTGCTGGAAGGCTACTTCACACTGCTCAGTCCATTCGAAATTCTTTGCTTTCTTTAGAATGTCAAAGAAAGGGACACATTTGTCTGTAGCTTTCGAGATGAACCTACTCAATGCTGCGACCTGGCCATTGAGGCTTTGTACGTCCTTCACTCTGGTCGGCGACCTCATGTCAATCAGCGCCTTGATCTTCTCAGGGTTTGCTTCAATCCCCCTACTATTGACCATGAAGCCCAGGAACTTCCCAGAAGCCACTCCAAATGCACATTTAAGTGGATTTAACTTCATCTGGTAGTTCCTCAGAATTTGAAACATCTCTCTCAGATTGCTAACATGATCACCGATCTGCTTGGACTTTACCAGCATATCATCAACGTAGACCTCCATAGTCTTTCCAATCTGTTCTTTGAACATCATGTTCACCAAACGTTGATAGGTCGCTCCAGCATTCTTCAACCCGAAGGGCATCACCCTGTAGCAATATAGCCCCCGATCAGTCATGAACGAGGTGTGCTCTTCGTCTTCAGGCCTCATTGGGATCTGGTTATATCCTGAATATGCATCCATGAAGCTCAGGAGCTCGTGGCCAGCGGTAGCATCCACGAGCTGATCTATTCTTGGCAGGGGAAAGCTGTCCTTTGGGCACGCCTTGTTCAGGTCAGTGAAGTCGATGCAGGTCCTCCACTTCCCGTTTTTCTTTTTCACCAGCACGGGGTTGGCAACCCAGGTCGGGTAGTAAGCCTCTCTGATGAACTTGTTAACCAGGAGCTTGTCCACCTCTTCTTTCAGTGCTAAGTATCGTTCCCCTGTCATTACCCTTCTCTTCTGGCGAACTGGTTTGAAATGAGGATCAATGTTTAGCCTGTGAGACATCACCTCTGGATCTATTCCCACCATGTCCTCATGATTCCATGCAAACACATCCAAGTTCGCCTTTAGGAAGTCAGCGAGCTGGGCTCTCAATTCCGGAGTTAATCCTCTTCCCAGCTTCAAGCATCGCTCAAGATCTACCTCGCTGACTGGTACATCTTCTAACTCCTCAATTGGACCGGTAGCTCGGTCTGCATCTACCTCGCGAGGGTCCAGGTCGTGACTGACTCCCTTCTCAGTCTTAGTTCGTGGCTCGCCCCCTGAGACCACGTTCACCTTCTTTCCTCTCACGCCCATCTTCACAGCATCTTCATAACAACGACGAGCTAGGTGCTGTTCTCCTCGAACACATCCGATGCCATTGAGAGTTGGGAACTTCACAGTCAGTGTTCTGGTTGAGGTAACCATGTCCAACTCGTTCATAGCAGGTCTTCCGAGGACCACGTTATATGCTGATGGGCCGTCGATTATCAAAAAGTCCGTCAAGGTTGTTGCTTGACGACCTGACTCCCCTAGAGTTAACGGCAGCTTAATCTGCCCCACTGGTATCACAGCATCTCCAGTAAATCCAAATAGAGGCTCCGGGGATGGCTTCATCTGGTCTGCTCGCAGCCCCATTTGGTCAAAACAACTTCTATACATCACATTCACCGAGCTCCCAGTGTCGATCATGATGCGCCTAACTTCCACATTGCTGATTTTTGCTCGTATAACCAACGCATCATTATGAGGACAGATCACTCCTCTAGCATCTTCTTCTGTAAATACGATCTCGTCCGAGGTCGGTTTCGCTCTTTTGGCAGGTCCCTCCGACCCGCTGAGTTGAAATGAATGGTTCGCCTCTCGGACATACCTCTCATGCGATCTGTTAGAATCACCTGCGATATGGGGGCCACCATAAATAGTGAAAATAGTTCTTACCGCAGGTTCCTGGCCTTGCTCGATAGCTCGCTGGGGCTGTTGTTGGTGTACTGGCTGTTGCTGTTGAGGTCGTTGCTGATGAGGTCGCTGGTCAGCAGGTCTTGCCACATATTCCCCCAAGCGACCTCGCCTGATTAATTTTTCAATGGCGTTCTTCAACGCCCAGCAATCTGAAGTACTGTGCCCGACCTCATTATGGTAGGCGCAGAACTTGTTCTGATCTCTGTGCTGAATGGGAGCCCTTATAGGATTGGGCCTCCCGAAGTCCTCCTTATTCCGCTCCGCAGCGTAAATCCTGTCTGGAGACGTAGTCAGGATGCTGTATCCTTCCTGGCGACCCCAACGCTGAGGTCGCTCATACCTCGGCTCTCTCCTCGATCTCTTCGCAATCTGATTACTCGAGCCGTTATTCCTTCCTTCTTCGTTCCGGCCATTGTTTCTCTTCTTTGGCTGACTGGAACTGCCCGCTTCATTCTTCTGAATCTGTTTCTTCGGGCCGAAGGTCTCTTCCCATCTTATCTCTTTCGCAGCTCGCTCGTAGAACTCTCCCAGATCCTTCACTGGGGACTTGTAAATGCTCTCGTATAGTTTTCCATCCTTGCGCAGCCCAGCTGAGATCGCTGTCAGAATGCTTTCGTCTGATGGATGCTCGACATTCGCGACCTCGCGTCTAAATCTGGTGATGTATTCCTTCAACGACTCACCCTGACGCTGAAAAATGGTGGCAAGGTGGCAGGATGGAGCGAGCTGCCTTCTTAGTGCCCTGTATTGACCAACGAACTTCTGTTGGCATTGCTCCCAACTTCCTATGCTGCGAGCTGGGAGATTTCTGAACCACGTTCTCGGAATATCCCCCAATGTGGCCGGGAACACTCGGCATTTCACCATTGGATTTCCTGTCTGCAAATCCATCTGAACGTTGAAAGCGTCTAGATGGTCATATGGGTCACTGTCCCCATTGTATTGCTGAATGCTCGGCATCTTGAACCTCAAAGGGAGAGGCTGTGTCTCAATCTCTCTTGTGAATGGGGTCCTGTCTCCGTAGAGCCCACGCTGTTCTGGAACTCCAGGTCGTGCTTCCAACTGTCGGACTCTTTGGAGGAGCTCCTCTACTTGGGGATCTCGGAGCTCGTATCTTCTCCTATGATCAAGACTTGGAGCCGGATGCTCAGGATCATACCTTTCATCCTCGAACCGATCTTCATGACGATGGGGCCTTACCTGCTGACCATCCACCTCATCGGCATAACGAGCTGCGACTCGAACTCTGCCTTGATCAACTTCCATTCGCCTGTTCCCCTCCTGGCTTGGTCTTGCTACCTGGCTATCAGGACGTGCGACCTCCCTTTCGTGTTGAACAGGGTGTCTTCCACCCCTCGAACGCGCATTAGATGAGCGAGCCGAATCTGCAGGTCGCGGGACCTCCCTTGCTAGCCTTTCAGGTCCCTGCGCTATTTCGAGAGGCTGAGGCACTCTCTGTGGTGCCTGAACTTCCACCCTAGTCACGTTGTGTACCTGGGCCTGTACCAACATGTTGACGGCTTGCGTGAGCTGCCTAACCGTATCCTCCAACGCTTCTTGCCTTTGTAACAACGCATTCTGCCCTTCGGCCGTTTGGGCAACTGGAACCGATTGACGGTGAGGCAGAGGGGGGATGCCTGGCGCGGCCCCGAGTATCTGTCCTTGGGACGGGCCTGCTGCATGCGTGGTTGTGTCTTGCCTAGGCTGTAAGTTCTGCTGGGATTGGTTCACGTGACTTTCCGCCTGGTCATCATCTCCAAGGAACCTGTTTGATCTAGTCTTTGCCATATCGTCAGAAGTTGATAAAGTGGGATAAAAAAGATTGCAGTTAGGGCCCTCCTTCTAGCGCCAAAATGTCGACGTTGGAATTCAGTCGACGAGAAATCAATGCCCAATACCTGCAATCAATGTGAGAAAGCACAAAAATCTAGAAAAGACAAAGACAGAAAACAGATGATCAAACGAAGAACACCAAATTTTACGTGGTTCGGCAATAAAAAGGCCTACGTCCACGACTGTCCAACTCTTAATCTCTGCAGAGTGACAGTATATTATTGAATATTGTCTGATGTTGTTACAACGGTTTCAATCCCTATTTATAGGGAAAGAAGAGTTACAATTCTGGCTGTAGCAAATCAGGAAGAGAATCCTGAATTAATTACATTCCCTAAACAATTGGGAAAAATAAGGAAAAGAATTATAAATTAATCATGCTTCCTAATATATTTAGGTGATATCAGGAAATTGCTATAATTATCTTGAAATAATGATGACTTGAATTTGAATTTGAATTAATCTCCATATCTGATGAGGAAATCATGGTTTGATTGGGTAACTACCATATTCGGAGAGAGAGAATCACTATTGAACTTGGTAACTGCCTGTTCTGGAAGATATGATACTTATCACGTATCTGAGCAAGCTGACGTGTCATAGTGGTCCTCATCTCGAGCTCGCTGAGAAACGAGCTGCGCAGGCGTCGAGCTGCGACTTGCCTGTATTTATGAGTCTGTTGATGCCAGCTGGAAGTCTTGATGGTCTTTGAGTCAATACTAGGCCTCGTCTGATGGGCTTTGACTATGTTGACCTCATTGGGCCTTCTCATTGGGTCTTAAATGGGCATAAATTGGACTTTTACCAGCCCAATTATTGAGTCCGAAAAATACACATAACAGTTCCTAAGTCGAAGAGTTAGAGAATCAAAATATAATAAATGATTTGAGAACCATTTTCGGCTTGTTTTATAAAATTGCTTTGGAAAACGAAATGTTTTCGACGTTAAATAACATTTGAATTTACAATTTTAAAAATTGTGACGTAATTTTTGCATAATATCATTTATAAAATCGACTTAATTTTGTATGTATTTATATAGGAAGGTTTGTACATTTGGCATCCATCACTCCTTGTCTATATATTTTCATTTTTTTTTTCTTTTGAGTGCTAGAATTGGTCCAAGTAATAATCGGGACCAATTGAGACATGATAATGACAGCGCAGTTCAGGAAGTGACTTCCATATAAAAAGAATCAATCCACACAGATGGGAAAACAACTCATACAAAGATGAGAGAAATCCATAAATTATTTTAATGGGAAAGTACACTAGGTGTGGAACTCGTACCTTTGTCAAAAACACAAGAGGTAGAGCCTCAACCAACTAGGTGAGGCACTGTCCAAGCTACCTTGTATGTTCTCTTTGAAGATAATATGTTATTCATCTTCCAATTTTTTAATTAAAAAAAATATTATAAAACAAAAAGGGCCACTTAAGTATTACTTTACTAATGTGTAATTGGGCTGGGCCAAAATCATTTCGGGCCCAGATAAAAAACCTAAACAGCATCATCACTCGTCAGAATCAAAACGCACTGTTTCCAGTCGTCTCTTTCGCACTTCTGAGCTCTGAATCAGAGAAACCATAAGGTACTACTCCCTCGCTCTATATGTTGCGTTTTGATGATTCGAGTTTTTGGAAAAAGGTTTAGCGAAATCTTTGGTTGATTCTTCTGTTGATTTTGAATTGGAGAAATTGAATGATTGATTGGTTTAATGATTTTGGATGCTTAAAGGAGTGATATTTAGGTTAGTATTTGGGGAGGCGGGGAGACATTTGGGATGCTTAGGGTTGTTTAGACAGCCAACAATCTCCTCCAGGGAGGCCACTATCGCCTCAACAATTCTATGTGATGTTTCATCTGTTGAAGCATCTCAGGGAGGGTTTGGGCCACAGTCATGACCCGTCGGGGTTATTGAGTTAGTGTCAGGGCAAACTTTCTTGACCCGGCTCGGTATTTATATTGAAAATAAAATACCTAGTCTGTCTCCTCTTCCCCTCACTCTCTCCCTCTCGCTTTCGCGGAGCCATCTTGGTTGCGGTCGTTGCTGTCTTCGCTAGTTGTTGCACTTGTCCTCGCTGCTACTCAGAGAACAAGTTGCCAAACAGCCGCGAGTGATTGGCCTCTTCTCTTTTGCTCATTCTAAGCACTGGGTGGTTTTTTGTTTGGTTGCTAAGATAATGTAGTAACTCTAAATGTTAAAATTTCAGTTGAATTTGACCCATTTGTGTTGTGAGTTGTGTCTGTTAATCTAATGTTTTTGACCCATAAAACCCAGTTTTGTTTTCTGGGTAAGAATTGTTATTTTCACTTGTTTTTGGTGTATCAAGAGCTTATTTGTTTGATTATGGACTATGGAGTTCAATTGCAGTTGTAAATGCAAAGTTTTACTTGTTTGATTGCTAATATGGTTAAAAGAGTGTAGCTTTTAGTTTAAATTTATGAAATTATATAGATGTAGAAAATTATTGAAGTTAGTGAGATAGAACGGACCATTATTAGTATCATACAATTTTTTTTTTTTAAATATCAATAACTATTATAAACCATTAACATTTGGGAATATAAAATTCACTTTGACCTCATACTAAAAGAGAGTCTCCAAGGAGAATAAAGCTAAAGCTGTAAGCTCATGCATTAAGCGGTTCCCTTTTCTGAGAATGACTTGATATTTATAGACACTCACACCTTTACATAAAACCTTAATATTTGAAATAATTGGGTAAGCTTCCCCTCAAGTAATACAAGCATCATTCACCAAGGAAAGTACCCTTACAACATCAACCTCAATCAAATCAATTTTCGGGTGCAAAGAAAAAGCTAACAAAAGGCCTTCCTTAAGCAATTAATTTCCCAATTTCTGGACTGTACACACCTTTCCACGGCTTTGCCATCGCCGCACAAATCAACCCCCTATGATCACGAACAGCCACAGTTAGACCCACTGAATTAGATGTTGGATGCAAAGTTACATCTGAGTTGAGTTGTAGGCTGCCGGGGCGGGGAGGGTGGAGGGGCATCAGTAGGAAGGCAACAAAGCAGTATTACCAGAGTAGTATTATCAACCTCAATCATACATGTTTTTTTTATCTTTGTTTTTGTCTGTAATGTTCACTATAAATGGGATGTCGATAAAAAAATATATTTGGATCTAAGGGTTTTATTAAATAGCTTATCAAAATCCAACACTTCTAAATGATAGAAATTACGATGAAAAAAGAAATAAGAATCTAGTGGAAGATTGTGAACCTGTAATAATTTGACTTTTTAATTTTAGGCAATTAAAAAATTACTTTTTTTTTTCATTTAAACTATTTATTATTATTAATTAAAAAATCCAAATTAAAGGGCAATTTGGACTTTTTAATTTAGGGTTTACTTGAATTTTGATAATTTGATGACACATTTTTGTGTTGGTGTTTTTGGTGTTTTATGTCTTAGAACCCAGAAACCTAAACTTTAATAGCAATAACTGGTGAGAGCTCTTCGGCTGTGGCAGTACCCAATGACAACAAGCCTGTCATTGTTAGGGTTAAATGAAAAATTACTCAGTCTTGGCTTGACGCGTTCTATGGGTCTCCATTTTCTTTTTTTGATTTTATTTTGTTTCTATGGATAGTTGGTTTGGTTTTTGTTTGGGTGTGTTTCTATGTGTGTGTCTTTTATTAGGGCTGGAAATCAATGAGAGACCGTTGAAGCGATCATTGTTGGACTTTAAGAAGCTGCCAATCTCGGATTCAGCTGGGAAAGGTAAAATTGGAGTTTGGCTAATTTTTTTAATCTTATGAAGCTTTGCTTTGGTTTTTTAATCAGAGAACGTTGAGGCTTGTAAAATGGAGAAACTTTTTGTAGGATTTTTGTTGGTAAGTGTTTGATTAGGTCTTGCATCATAAGCTATGCAATGAAGAAACAAAATTATTGTATAGAAGAATCTTTATGTTAGATTTTGATTGTTAAGTGTTGAATTGTGTTTCGATGAGTAAGTTATACTCTTCAAAAAATTTGTATTACTGACCATAAATGCCAAATGATTAAGATGACTTGCAAGCCCATGGACAGTTGCAAGAGGAGAACGTTGTTGAGTCTTATCAACTATCTGAATTTTGCTTTTGGAGTTGTAGTTAAGTTAATTCAATTCGACATTTTGTGTCACATTTTCAATTTGAAGGGTTAAAGGAGTGACCTTTATTATCAAGAAACATATAAATCAGAAGAAGTACTTAAACAATAGTCAACGGTAGTTTTAAAGTAATTTCAAATAAGTCAAATTACAAAGTGAGGGAAGCTATTATGTCAGATGTTACATATAGTTGGACAGCTATTATGCATAATTTAAAAAATAAATAACTCCAAGAAGAGAATAGAAGAAGTGAGGGCAGGGGCCAGTAATTTTTGTTAGTCCGTACTAAGTTTTTATATTTTATAATCTTAATTTAATTAAAAATTAAAAAAAAGAGAATTTTAATAAAAAGGAAAAAAAAATGGATATATGTACATGAATTCAAATGTTTAATGAGTCTTGTCTACGAATTCAATATATTTATAAAGTTGTTTTCAAAAGACAGAAATGCAATGAAAACAAACTATTAATAGACTTGAGCAATATTACATGGTTGAAATACATATCTTATTAATATATATATATATATAAATAAATATATTTAATAAAAAACACGATTGGCTTCAATTATCATATTACAAATAATGTTTAGTAAAAAAACCTGTAATTAAATAATTAAATATTAAGTAAATTAAATTTTTTTCTTGATTTTTTTTGAAAAGATTTTTTTTTTCTTGAATTTTAAGTGTATGTATGTTGTTTCTTAAAATGTTAATATATTGAGAAACAAATAAAAGATCATGTATTATGTTGTGTAGACAAATCTACTCCAAATTTATTGAGATTAGTTGAGTAAACTTTTATAATCATATAAATAATTTTATAAATTAATAATAATACCTTTTTAAAAATTTTGTACTCTATAGATGTATGTGTGCGTGTGTATATATATATATATATTAGCCCGGGCCATTGGTTAAGCGGTGAAAAGGTTTTAAGGGTTAAAATTTGATAAAATATGTGAAGATGAAACAAAGTTTACACATACAACCATAAATTTTTAAAATCGAAATAGAACTTTTGAGACTTCAATAACTAAATAGAATTAGATTAATGATAGGTTGGGAAATTGATATTAAATAAGTCAATTCAACATGCTAAATCTTGTACTTCTGAATATAAACAAATGAGAGAAATTTTGTGTAAGTCATTAATAAATCTCATGAAATATGACATAACTTTTTTTTCTTATGCCTCTCCAAATGGCGAAAATCTTAAATTAGTTGAGTAGATCGATATATGTATATATTGTAACGCCCCGAATTTTCTCTATTTAAGAGAAATGAAAATGTATTGAGATTAATAGTATTTTTGGGATGAATAGTAATTTTCGGACGGAATAGTATCCGTGTGAATAGTAAATTTTTCGGAAAGTGAACCCTAAAGTCAAAAAGCTTTGGAATAAGTAATGGATACTAAAGAAATTGAAACAGATCAAAAAATGAGTTTGTTTGAGGTAAAATGGAGCAATTTCAAATCCGATCGAAAATTCGGAAATATTTTTGAAAAAATTTAAAATTTTAGAGAAATGTCAAAATGAGTGTTAAAATACTCTAAAAGCATTTTAGAAACTCAAACAACACTTTTAAAGGAGATTTGGATGAAAATAGAATCAATCTAGAAATCGCTGGAGACGATTTAGTGAATTTATGGAAAGTCAAAAAATGGCATGGAATGACTTTTAAGAGTTATCGAGGTTACCAGGAGTATGTACGCAATCCGAATATAGGCCCCGGTGAATTTTGAAAGGATTTCGAAAAAGTCCTAGAAAAATTGAATCTGGATGCCCTAGAAAAGTCAAATCAAAAGAGACAAGAAAAGATAGACATATGGAACAAGTAACCATGGAAAATGTGACATGTGGCATTAGGAAATTGTAAATTGAGTATGAATTTAAAAAGTTGTGTGATTGATTTCGGGGTTTAAATTGTGACTTGTAGGTGATTGAACTGAAAATAATAATAATAATAATAATAATAATAAAATAATGATTATATTTAATTGTAAAGGACATGTACAATGATATTTTTATAACACCCCAATTTAATTGGACCCAAGAAATTAATTGAAACGTAATTTGTTGTTATTAATTTGGTTCAGTTTCAATTTTATAAGTATAAAAGTTTGTGGATAAATATCCTATTGGAGGATATTTTTAAAAAAAATTAGGAAGATTGGACTAAAAGGAAAAAAATCATAGGGGCCAAAAATGAAAATTTACATATGTATTATGAATCTGGCGTGAATTTTTTTTATAATAATAATAATAATAATAATCAATATAATAACAATATATATAAATTAGTGATGGGATCCACTGGAAGAATATATATATATAAAATTGTTAGTGGATTGTGTTGGAGAAAAAAAATATATAAATTAAAGATTGTGGGGCCCATCGAAATAAAATAAAAAAATATATATATTGAAATGTGTGGTTGTTGCCGGTTGAAAGAAGAAAAAAATAAAATAAAAATAAAATAAAAAGAAGAAGAAGATATAAATGTGCGCGTGAGGCGGTGGAGAAATTGTATATATATACGTGTGTCTTCAAAAACAATGGAAATGGAGAGAAAGCTATTCGATGAGCAGCAAGGAGAAAAAAAAATAGAGAGAATGAGAAGCGGGAAGAAGAAAAGAAAGAAGAAAGAAAAGAAAATTTTTAGATGTTCGATTATTCAGATAAGTCAGTTTATTTTAATAGAATTTTGATTTCAGAAAATTAATTTATTTTTTTATGAGTTATAAATTAAGTTTTGTGTGATTTTAGGGTGGATCTAGGATGATAAGAAAATCAAAGGGAAACTCGTTTTAAATTCAGAAATAAACAAAGGAGTTATGTGAGTGGATAGAAAGCATCCAAAAGGTTGATGTACACTTATCTTAAAAACTTATTTTTTTTTAATAAAAGTTTTGGTTTAATTTAGTATATGAGTTTATTATATTTTAATTGAGTTTATTACGTTTTAATTAAATAGATTCCATGAAAATGTGTGAATTATGTTATGAATTATTTTTGTAGTATTTGATATTTAAATTTTGAAAAGTTTGTGAAAAAGTGTGTATCATTCGAATAAATAATATGATGTTATTATGATATTATTTTGATAAATTGAAATAAAAGTTTGCTTGAGTATGATTTTAATGATTTTTGAATGAAAACGGAAAAACAACAGAAACAAACGGAAAGATAAGAACAAATTAGTTTCTTGATCGAATATACATCAGAAGAAGGGCATCATGGTTTTGATGAGATTGATAAGTCACTTTTGAATGAGAAATGATGTGTTATAATGCTTTGATTAAATGAGAAATATATATATATTTTGATTGAAAAAGTGTTCTGAGTTTTTCCAAATAAGAATTTTTGTTGAGAAAGGAAAGTTGTGAAAATATGAAATTTTTGATAATAAATGAAATTATAAGGGTCCGAGTAAACTTGAACATTGGTAGGTGGGGATTGATAGTTGACATGCCAATAGGGTGATATTAGCAGTACTGCACCGATTTGCATATATATGTTGATACGAAATTCATGGACCTTACGAGGCACCGAGTGTCCGGTCCCATAATTTTTATATTATATGAAATGTGCTCCGGCGGATAGTCACCGAGTGTTCGATACCGGGGGAAACATGAAACCCGATTTCCAGTCCATAGTATCGTGTCAGAGTTTACGAAGGGCATTGAGACAAATATTAAATGAAAAACGTGCAACTATGTTTGAAAATGATTTTTATGTGTATATATATTTGTATTTGTTAATAATGTGTTGTCATTGTAATTTAACATACAAGTTCGAAGGTATCATGTTGAAATGTTTGGAAAAGTTTTCTATGTGATTTATATGTGCTCTTATTAATAAAGTAAATTCCTTACGTATTATTTTAGTATTTTGAGAAAAATATAAAAGGGTGGTGTTATCCTATGATATTTTTGTGAAATGAGGAATTTAAAATGTTTGTTTTATATGTGCAATTCTTGATAAATTGACGTAATTATGAATTTTAATAAAAGTTTGAGTATTTTGGAAGTTTGATTCTTAATATGCTTGAAAACAAATTTCATGTGTTTTATATATGCAATTATTAATAAATAGAGTTATTTATGAATTTTGATAAAAGCTTGAAAATTATGAAATTTTGTGTTACAATAACATAATTTTGATAAAATGATAAAAGTTTGAGATTTAGGGAATTTTATTTGACAACACGATAAATTTTTTTAACGAAATGAGATTTAATTTTTATTTCGTTTCCTTACGAATATGTGAAAAGAGTGAAATATGATTTTGTAGGGTCATATTTAGAAAATGACTTCTAGGCATTTTATATATATGCATTTACTAGTAAATTGATTTCTTTATGATTTATTATGAATATTTGACAACCGTGAAATTTTATTTTAAAATCTTGTATCTTTGAAATTGATGAAATTTAAATTTAGTGTACACCCACTAAGTAGAAATACTTAGCGCATTGAATTTTTCACGCGTATGTTGAAATTGGGCGCTGTAGATAATGATAGATGAGAAGATAGCCGCCGCATTTTATGCGAGTCACATCCATTCATATTTAGTAGTTTTACTTTTAGTATTGTATAGTGATATTAAAGTATATGGAAATGCATTTACATGTAATATGAATTTACAAGATTTTATAAATAAGGATGTATATTAATGGTGAAGAAAGGTTTGTGGTTTGTAAAGTAATTTTGTAAAGAAAATTTTTATTTACCATTTGATTTGTAATTAATTTTGATGGATATGATTTTTATTAAATAATGTGTTTTTAAATGTTTGTGTTGTAAAATGATTTTGGAGTCGGACGGAGAGTCCGAAATGGAAGTTGAGAGAATGAATATATTTTAGAAGTGCCTCTTTTGAAATTTACAGGAATTTTATAATTTTGGGTTTTCAGAAAAACAGAGAAAACTCTGTCGGATTTTCGAAGAAAAAAAAAAATTTAGTGTATATACGTAAAATAATAACGAATAAACCAATTAAGGTAACATTCTTCGACTCAGGTTTCTATCCGAATGAGAATTGGGTGGAGGGTGTTACATATATATATTATCTAATTGCACATCCAATTAAAACATAGTTTAGGGCGCAATGGTGCATGCAAAATCTTTAGGCCATGGAGAATGTTCTTGATTTTTTATTCTACTTTCAAAATTGGGGACAAAAGTTTTATCATTTATTTATTAGAAGAACTATTAATTAATTGGGTGGCACCCACCGGCTGCAAATGCAGATACAAAATGCTGGTCCTGCTGGTAGGCATTTACACTTCTAAAATGTAAAATAATGACTGGGGGGTGTCAAACAGCCAGAGGGAACAATGTATAGTCTCTGTCAGCCTGGTAGGCGAAATAGAGTTGATGATATTACGTAAGTGTTTATTAGATTTATAATTGTAAAATATTAGATAAAAAAATCGCTTATAATATTTAATTAACAGTTTGAACAACCGTCCTGGTGCAAAATTACCAAAGAAAAGCGACACAAAAGCACAAGAAGCATGCCGTCCCTACCTGGAAGAACAAAAAATGCAGTACAAGTGTGTGAGGTTAGGTGTGTGTACGTATAGAGTCTCCTTCTACCTTTAGGTTGATACGCTTGGATCATGGCAGTACTTCTCACATTTGATACACCAATCCAAGAAGGAAAAATTAAAAAAATAAAAAATAAAAGATAAAATAGCCTTTTTAGGTTGTTAACAAAGTAATCTTATATCTTAAATAAGATCTGAGATCATTTTTAACCATTTAAGTTTTTATTATATTTATTGGTTATTAATATGACATATTAATATTATAAAATTGTTTGTAGTATTTTTCTTTTGAATTTTTTGGTTTTTTTTGTTATCAATTACAGTGTGCATTGTCCAATCTTTTATTTTCTATCTCAACAGTTCATACTTCATATATCAAATAAATATCTTAAATATTATTGTTGGGATGGTGATATGTTAACAGTATCTTATAGAAATCACATTATAGCTATGTGATGCCGGATTTTGACATATACAAAACCCGCATCAGATGCTATCTATTTCGATGCTATATCACATTTGCTTGACTTATAGTCCTTTACATGTGAATCTGTCGGGTGGAAATTATTAGGTAGGAACAAGTAAGCATTAATTTTCGAGCAAAATGCACAAAACCGTCCTGAGATAAGTCTTTAATCAGACGAAATCAAAGTTTTATTTTTATAACAAGAAACCCCACGGTAACAGTCAAAAGCTATTAAATATAACTATTGACTATGGTTTGATGGATAAAGACCAAACTAACCTTAATTTTTAAATTAATTTTCTTTTAAATTTTAAAATAATAAAAATTAATTTAATAAAAAATAAATTAAAAAAAACAACAACAAATCTCTACCATTCATTTTTTGAGATAGATGGTAGATATTAAATAAGGATATAAAAAAATAAAAAAAAAAATTGTGGGAGATCCAATCCCTCACTGTCTTCAACACTTGAAAAAAAAAATGAAAGATAAAAAACCCAAAATCATAATCCAAGAGCCCATAAACCAAAATCAAAGATCAAGAACCCAAATACAAACCAAAATTAAACATTGGAACATCAAAGATCCAACCATCATCAACAAACCAAAATTCAGCACTGAAAAATGAAAATGAAGATCATTAAAAACCCATAAAATTTAAAACATCATCAATATTAAATCTTCATCAAGAACCATCTTCAACCAGCACATTTGAAAAAAAAAAAATTAATCAACTTCATCAAGAACATCAATACATTTTCATCAAAACTAATATATATATATATATATGTTTACTGAAAACGTAAATTGTTGGGTATGATGGAAATCCAGAAATCTCTTGAGTTTGCATTGAAAACTCAAAGATGTATATGTTTCCATTATCGGAAACTCAGTTGTAAAACCCAGCGATGGAACACAGACCAGACCTTGGTGGTCTGAGTTTCCATGGTTGGAGCTCTTGGGTCTCCAACCAAACCACCTTAGCAAGTTGTCAACGGCGACTCCTTTGACGGGATTGGAGAGAGAAAGAGATAATAAGTAGGTGAAGGTGTTGAACCTAGACGAAGATGTCATGCGACAAACCCAGACGAACTCGACAACGGTTGATGATGTTGAAGAAGAAGATGATGACGACTAATGATGAGGAAAAACCCAAACGGACCCAAACGACGACGACAGCGACTGATGATGAAGAACCACCCAGACAAACCTAGAAGATGACGACGGTTGATGATGTTCATCTGGGTTTGATTGAAACCCATTTGAGATAAAAAAAAAAAAAAAAAAGCAATCATAGACTCTCCCTCCACCACCATCAACATGACAAATTGAGAAAGAGAGAGAGAGACTGTCTGGTGGGAGAAGGAAAGAGGGGTAAACAAAAAAATTCATTTTGTTTTTTTAACTTTTTTTTATACTTTGAATTTTATTTTTTAAAATTTCCCTATGAATTGACCAAAATACCCTTAATCCTACTCATGGTTATTGCAGTTGACTGTTAAAATGGGGGTTTGGTTTCATAAAACCCAAACTTTGTTTCTATGTCTTTAAAGCTTTGCCTTGCAAGGAAAGGGGGGGAGGGGGGGGTGGGGGCGGAGAGGGAAGGGGGGGTGCGATTTTGTGCATTTTGCTCATTAATTTTCTTATACATTATTTGATGCAATTTTGTTTTTTCAAACGTTTACAACAGCTTAGCAAAATGGACAGGGTCTATAGACCCTATTCATACCCACAATGATGTGGTTTGATTCTAATCTCGAATCGCTTTTCAAAAGATATTTAAAAGAATCGGGTCTAAAAAACCCGCACAATTACGGGTAAGGTATGGGTCTATCCACAGGTCTCTATTAGACCCGTAAAAACTCATTATTTATACACACCCTACCTGGTTCCCTTAAAAAAAAAAACCCTAACAAAAGTCAACAAAACTCTCTCGACTCTCTCTCTACAATCCCCATTACCCCCAATTGCACCTCTCTCCCTCCATCGCCGTCGTGTCATCTACTGTACGACCACCAGAACATCTCCAACATCTTTCTCCATCATTGTTCTAGTATCATCGTTGTCATCTCTCTCTCTTTCATTTACTTTTTTGAGTCTTTCGATTTTTTATATCTTTGTTTTGCTTTATTTATTTATTTATTTTTTTGATCTGGGGTTTCTTAGATATATTGACCGCCAAAACATCTAAGGTGGCAAGATGGCAAGGTTTGCGGATCCTATCCATAGCTATACCCGAACCGTTTTTAAAAAATAAAAATAAAAGAACTAGATCCGGAAAAAACTGCGGGTAGGATACGGATCTATCTATGGATCTCTATCAGACCCGAAAAATACCCGTTTGTTATATATCCCATACCCGGTCCATTTAAAAAAATGAAAAAACCCATAACAGTCCTCTCTCGCAACTCTCTCGACTGTTTTTCTCTCTCTCTACTCCATCGCCGCCGTTCGACAGCGACTCTTTCTCTCAATCCAATCTCCATCGCCGCCGTTCCTCTGCTCGACTGCGCCTCACTCTCTTTCCATCGCCGCCGTGTCATCTGCTGTGTGAACACCAGAATCTCTCCGTCTCTCTCCATCGCCGCGGTGTCATCTGCTGTGTGTCCAAAGCTTCGAAACTGTGGTATCGCCGCCGTCTCTCTTTCCATTTTCTTTTTCTGGGTCTTTCGATTTCTCATATCTCAGTTTTGCTTTGGGTTTCTCAGGTACATCGACCACCAGAACATCGTCGTCTCTCTCTCCACCAGAACGTCGCCGTCCTCTCTCTCTCAGGTACTTTGACTTTTGATTGATTATTTAGTTTGTTGTTACTGGGTATTTGCTGTTGCTTAGTTTCAATCTTCTAGTGTGTTCGGAGAATGAGTCATTCCCTCTTAAATTGCTGTTTTGTTTCCCATGTGAATGTTGAGAACTATGCTACTACCACTTATACAGTCTATGCACTTTGTTCGAGCTTGTACTGTTGTTGGGTTTGTGAGTTATGTTGTTGTGTGTATCTAATATCAAATAATTGGACTGTGAATTTGGTTGGTTGTACTTGTGAGACTTGATGAGTTGAATGTATTTCACCTCTTGTTGTTGGTTGCTTTTCTCCTTTCCTGTCCTATTTATGTATGTTTGTATGTGTTTATAAGCTATGTACTGTGATTCCTTTATTGAAAATCCTCTCTTTATCACTTTGTAGAGTTGTGTGGGAATCTTATGCATCCATATGATAAAAGATCAATGTGATGATTGAGATGTTTAACATGAGGACAAATGGACAATATAAGCAGCAAGAGTGCAGATTTAGGAATCTAAAAGTGCAATCTGGACATGGCAAGTAGAAGTCTAGATGATTAGCTGTGAAAATGTGAGTGAAATGAATTTTCATTCGCTCAAGCTATTGCTGACAACTTATCCAGCCATCTCTGAATCATTCTCAACAGAACCTTTACAACAAGTGATTGCTTGTAATGATCATGATCTTTGACATTCTCTCTTAAATTTAACTGATCTTCCCTTATCAAATGAGACTAATCTCGATCAATAATAAGTTTGGAGGATAGATAAATGATTGAAAACTATTAATTGGAAGTGTTTTAGTGAAAATAGTACTTATGGAAGTGGTTTGGTTTTGAATTTTGTTTGACGTTGCAACCTATATATATTTACCATAGTTGGCAACATTGGTTTCTTTGGTTTTAGTTTTTTAAGTTGTTGAGCTTTTGAATGGCTTGTTCATGTAATGCTAATGTTTTTTTGTCTTGTTTAAAGGTGTGAGACTAGAAGATTCAAGGTTTGGTGCGGTTCTGATCATACCCAAAAGGTATATTTTGTAACATTTTGGAGTTTTTTACATGGTTTTTGTGCAGTATCTTGTACTTGTCATTTGCTACTTGAAAGAAACGCTTGTGCATTATTGATATTCACATAAAAGTAGTTTCTATGGTCAAGAAGTTGGTTTTGTGTTTGGGAATATTCATGAAGAATGTGTTTTTTTGAGTTTCAATTGTCTTCTTGGCATTTTTAGATACCCTTTTGACTGTTTATTCTACATGGACTACCATCTCTAACAATATCTTCTTTGCTTGTAAGTTGGTGCTTTGTTGCTACTTTTTTTTTTTTTTGGTGGGGATATTTGAAATGTTGTTAACTGAGGCTTAGTGGTAGAATAAGTTAAGTTTTATGTTTTTAGTAAAAATGGTTTGTTGATGGGTTGTTTTGATTGATGTTTTATTGTTTGATTTTAGTATAATTCTAACACTAATGGAAAGATTGTGCAATTAGTTGTAGAGTATACTGATTGGTTTTGTGTTGGTTCAATATATCTGAAATTTGATTTTATGTCAACATTTTTGTAGTGTTGTTGTGGGATATAAGTTGAATGCATGCTGTTTTAGCTATAATCCAACAATAGCACCTTTATTTAATGCTAAATGGGTGAATAGTATATAGCTGGAAACCAGTAACTTCGACTTACCTGCATTTGGTGGCAGTAGTTGAAACCTCTGGTGTAATAATGCATGTACTTTCACCAAAACAATGTAACTTTATTTATTTATTTTGTTTCAATTTTTCATGTGATTTATTGCATTAGGTGGCGTTTTGGAGAAAAAAATATATCATAAACAAGATGAGGAGAAGCCATCATCATCTTGATTTTACATTTTATATTTATATTTATAATTTTTTTTGTTAGTTTGAGATGTAAATTAAGGATAAATTTTAACTTTTAATGTCATTTTTTGTAAAAATTGGCAAGAATGATAATGAAATGAATTATGTAATGTGAAATTAGTTTAATCTGACCTAGGAGAAAAACTTCTTTTTCTTTTTTTTTTTTCAAATTAAGTTGAAATCTTGGATCTATTGAATTTGTTAGTCCATAAAAAATTTTTGGGAAAATTTTGAATTTTTTTTTTTAAAATTTGGGTCAACTCGAATTTGATCGAGTTGACTCGGTCAACCAGGATCTGACCCGGTGAAATTCGGGTTTGGTGCGGGTTTGAGTCGCAAAGTGCGTAGATCGGGTTTGGACTAGACTCTCAAATTTATTTGAGGGTATGAGTAGAATCTGGACCCTTAAATAAAAAAGAGGGTTCAATGTAGGTCTGGGCTTGGTGCAGGTCCAGACTTGCATTTTGCCATCCTTAGGAACGTCTATGCTTTTTTTTTTTTTTGATCTAAGGTTTCTCAGGTACGTGAACATCAACTCTTAAGTTTGGTTGTGATTTTGTTTCTGGATAGTTTGTTTTTATTGAGATTTGATTGTTTGTGCTATGCTTTGATTGTTTCCGGGTATTTGAAAATGGTGGGTGTTCTCGGTTTTTTCTGGACCATTTATTTTTTACGGTTTCGATTTAGTTTTCCATTTGATGTTTCAAGATTGAGAATTTTAGGTCATCATTTTTTCAGTGTTGTGTACATATTTGAGAACTTGGACTCGTACTTGTTGATTTTGGTTAATGTCAAGTGTGAATAATCGTATATTTTGGATAGGCTTGTTGTGGACTAACTTGGGTAAGTCATGGAAGTGATAACTGTTGTTTTCTGTTTTAGATTTGTTAGAAATATATTGTTTTAATGAGAAAAAGTTGGTAGATTGGTTGAATCCAGAGAAATTGTCTTTTTATGAATTCTAAGTTGTCTTGCAATGTAACATGGGTATTTATGAAATCAAGTACTGTTATGCATATTGCTTTCTTATGTTTCTTTTACTTGTCATAAGTGTATTAGTATTCGAAGTTACTTGCATCTATCAATTTAGTGTTGGAGCTCAAATGGGAAGAGTGATATTTATGTGTATTCAAAGTTCAAATAACTGACTTTGTAGTTTTGAATTGCTAACACAGTATATTAAGCATAGAATTACTAGGGGATTGATTCTCAGGCAATGGTAGGGGATTTTTTAACTTTGCTTTGCTTAGTGAGTTAATCTTGTGTTTATTTGAGTTGAATGCACATGTACATCGTAGATATTTGGTAAAATAAAATCATTTGGATATTGGACTAAGTAAGTTCTTTTATTCTATCCATCAACTTGTATGGTTTATATGTTTTTTGTCCAAATCAGAAATAGCAAAAAAGTGTAGAAAACATAGATATGGGCAAGTATAATATATAATGTAAGGGTTGCTCTTTTGAAATTTGATTTTATGTCAACATTTTCGTAGTGTTGTTGTGGGATATAGGCTGAATGCATGTTGTTTAAACTATAATCCAAGTATAGTACCTTTATTTAATGCTAAATGGGTGAATAGTATATAGCTGGAAACCAGTAACTTCGACTTACCTGCATCTGGTAGCAGTAGTTGAAATCTCTAGTGTAACAATGCATGTACTTTCACCAAAAATAATATATTATTTTTAATTAATTGAATTGTTTAAATATATTAACTAGCCGAACAATATGACTAGTTATGGAGAAATTCAGATGAATACTTCGATTGGGGATAATGATGTTGAGAATATTGAGTCTAGTATTTCGAGAGTAGCCAAGTGAAAGTGAGAAACATCATTCGTTTGGACTCACATGTCTAAAGTTGAAGTTGATGGTGTTGGGATGGCTAAATGTAATTTTTGTGGAAAATTATTGAATGCTAGTCAAGGGTCAAGAACATCTAGTTTAAGAAAACATATCCAAAAATGTCTTAACGAACATCTAGGCGCCATCGATGAAACAACTTCTTTGTTTGATCAAAGTGTCGGTAGGGAGAAAATAGCTAAAATGGTTGTCATGCATTAGCTTCCTTTAAGATTTGTAGAATACACAAGATTTTGAGAAAAGATGAGTTATTATCATCCTGAGTTTTAAACAATGAGTAAAAGACCCTGTCCATTTTGCCAAGCTTACTGGAATTGGTCCAAGACACAATCGTGACCAAACGAGATGAGACATTGGTGGTGTAGTCAGGAAAATGACTTCCATATGGAAGGAATCAACTCATACAATTGTGGGAGAGCAATCCACACAAATATGGAGAAAACCTACAAATTATTTTAGTGGGAGGGTATACCAAGTGTAGAACTAGTATCTTTGTGAAAAACACAACAGTGCCTCAACCAACGAGGTGAGGCACTGCTTAAGCTATCTTTTATGTTTTCGTTGAAGATAATATCTTATTCATCTCCCTGTTATTTTTTTAATAAAAAAAATTATAAAACAAAATGGGCCACTAAAGTATATTTTACTTATGTGGGCTAAGTTTGTTTCGGGCCCAGATAAAAAACTAAACAGCCAGCATCATCACTCATCAGAATCAAAACGCACTGTTTCCAACTCGTCTCTTTCGCGCTTCTGAGTTCTGAATTAGAGAAACCATAAGGTACTATTCCATCCCTCTATATGTTGTGTTCTGATGATTCGAGTTTCTAGAAAAAGGTTTAGCGAAATCATTGGTTGATTCTTCTGTTGATTTTGAATTGGAGAAATTGAGTGATTGATTGGTTTGATGATTTTGAATGCTTAAAGGAGTAATATTTAGGTTAGTGTTTGGGGGGGAGACATTTGGGATGCTTAGGGTTGTTTAGACAGCCAACAATCTCTTCCAAGGAGATCATTACCGCCTCAACAATTCTATGTGATGCTTCATCTGTTGAACAGTCATGACCCGTCAGGGTTAGGGCAAACTTTCTTGACCTGGCCTGGTATTTATATTGAAAATAAATTACCTAGTCTGTCTCCTTTTCCTGTCACCATAGTTTTAAAAGGCGCAAGGCGCACCAAGGCGCAAAGGGGCTGTGGAGCCCGAGGCGCGAGGCGCAAGGCGCAAGGCGCGCCTTTTCAAGTCGAGGCGCACTTGAAAAAAAACCTTTAAAATATTATAAATTCATAAACAACTAACAATAATAAGATAAAATTTAACAAAATAAACATCTAATCATTAATTATAATCAAAATAATCATCATCATCAAAGTTCAATAACTAAATATCTTAGCTAAACAATAAAAATCATCGAAGTTCACTTAAAAACTAAGTCAATAACTAAGTATCTTACCCTAGGCAAACAACAAAAGTCATAAGTCATCATTAAAATGTAATTATGCAAACAAGAACCAGTGACTAACACTAGTCACTAATATTAACGGGTCAGGTAGACAGAGAGTGGTCGCGTTGAGAGAGAGAGAGTGTTGAAGAAGCTGAAAACTGAGGAGGGGAGAAGAGAGGACAGTCACCGGCGGCAGGAAGAGGGAGATCGGCGACCGGACGGCGTAGGGAAGGTGGTTGGAAGACAAACTCAGCTGCTGGGCGGGTCGGGTAGAGAGAGAGAGTGTCGAACAGGCTGAAACTGAAGAGATCTGTTACAGAAGACACTCACCGGCGGCGGAATGAGGCAGATCGGCGACCGTGCGGCGGCTGGAAGACGGCTGGATGACAGATCGGTCGATTAGGAGCTGAGGTAGAGAGGGAGAGGCTGTCGGGTAGGGCAAAAAACGGGTGGGAAAGAAAAAAAAAAAGAACTTGATATAAATATCAGGTCCATTTTGCCCAGGCACGCCTAGGCGCTCCTGGGTCTTCTGCGCCTGGGCGCGCCAGGCGCGCGCCTCTTCCAGGTCGCCGCGCCTGGCCGGCGTCCGGGCGCCGGAGCTGCGCCCCGCCGCGCCCGGCGCCTGGGCGCACGCCCAGGCGCGCCTTTTAATACTATGCCTGTCACTCTCTCTCTCTCGCTCTCAGAGTGCTGTCCTAGTTGTGGTCGTTGCTATCTTCGCTTGTGGTTGTGCATGTCCTCGCTGCTGCTCAGAGAACAAGTTGCCAAGCAGCAGCAGGTAATTGACCTCTTCTCTTTTTGCTCATTCTAAGAACTGGGTGGTCTTTTGTTTGGTTGCTAAGATAATGTAATAACTCTAAATGTTAAAATATCGATTGAATTTAACCCATTTGTGTTCTGGGTTGTGTCTGTTAATCTATGGTGTTTTTGACCCATGAAACCCTGTTTTGTTTTCTGGGTAAGAATTGTTATTTTCACTTGTTTTTGGTGTATCAAGAGCTTATTTGTTTGATTATGGACTATGGAGTTAAATTGTAGTTGCAAATGCAAAACTTTACTTGTTTGATTGCTAATATGGTTAAAAGAGTGTAGCTTTTAGTTCGAATTTATGAAATTATATAGATGTAGAAGATGACATAGTTCTGAAAGGCGAAAAGCGCACCGAGGCGCAAAGGGCCGTGGAGCCTGAGGCGCAAGACGCACGAGGCGAGGCGCGCCTTTCGAATGAAAGGCGCACGCTTTGTAAAAAGACTCAAAATATTGTAAAATCATAATCAATAAATAATAATGAGATTTAATTCATAAAATAAACAGATTTTTATCATTAATCATCTTCAAATTCTAAACTAGTAGCAACATTGACCATGCAAACAACAAAAATTCATTCTAAGTGCTATTATGCTTGTAGCATAGTTAGTAACTTAGTCACCTAATAAGTATTAGTAGTCTAATACCAACTATCAAGTACCAACAACAAACATTTAAGGTAAAATGGCAAATGCAAAGTAGTAAAAAACTAACTAGTAAATTAGTAACTACCAAATAGGTGTTACTTGTTAGACACCTACATAGTAGCAAAAATTTAAAGTTTAAAAACATTAATCATTGCAACAAAAAAAGAAAGTTTAAAAACACTAATCATCAAGATCATCCAAATAATCATCTTCATCCTCTCCCTCTCTAATCTCTTTTTCATCTTCTAATTGCTCTCCAAAATCTACTCCTTGTTCAATGTCACATTCCTCCTCCTCCTCCTGCTCTTCTTTAATCTCCTCAATTCTTAACCGCTTTGATGAACCTGCTTGTGATCTTAATTGATGGCTAGGCTCTCCCACTCCTGTAGCCATGGCAACATCAGTCCAAGTCAAATCCTCATTTGGAAAAACAATTTCATCATCCTCATCAAGCTTCCCAATCAACCATTCATTGTTTTCATCAATCTGAGTCATTGCGATGGGATCAATGGTATCACGCATTTGATATCGACGCCTTAATGCTCGATTGTATTTGACAAACACTAAGTCGTTTAAACGACTTTGATCAAGCCTGTTTCTCCGTTTGCTATGAAGCTGCAAGAATTTTTGCAAAAAATACTAAGGATAAGATACATGGAACAAACTAGCCTCTTAAAAACAATTGTAAAAACAAACATATTATATATATGTATTTACATTTTCAAACACACTCCAGTTACGTTTACAACCAGATGAACTACATGTAAGGCTAAGAATTTTAATTGTAAAAGTTTGCAATGTGGGTGTTGATATTCCATATTGACTCCACCATTCAGCTGTTCATTAAAATTCTTAGGTTAGTAACTTAATATGAATGATGATATTTGATTTAATTTAAGATTTATATATAAAACATAATATATATACCTGGTGCTTTCTCATTTCTCTTTCTAATAGCCATGTAGTTTCCAAAAAAACCCTCTGCTTTGGCATAGATTGAAATCTCTTCATCAATCTGGTCTTGAACCTTCGGATCCGGATTCAACCTTCTAATACATTCATACAAGCCATTCATAATCTCTGTATCTATACACTCAGCCTTGTAGAAGAATTCTGGGTTCAAATACCAACCAGCGGCATGCAAAAGGCGATGAAGCTGAATATCCTATCGATTATCAATGATCCGAAAAATGGCTTGATACTTCTTTTCTACCCCATTAAAAGACTTGGCAATTGCTTTTTTAGCCCTATCCATAGCTTCATATAAATACCCCATAGGAGGCTTTCTCTCACCATCCACTAAGCGAAGTACACGCACTAGTGGACCGGACACCTTCAAAGCATTTACCACATTAGTCCAAAAAGATGACATCGAAATCACATCTACAACCTTTTTACCTCCTATTTCTTTTGCCCACTTGCTCGTCATCCACTTGTCAGAGGTAAACATCTTTTTGAGGTTGTTTTTCAGACTATTCATCCTGCCTAAAGTGATAAAAGTAGTTGCAAATCGTGTTTTTGCAAGCCTCAACAACTCTTTTTTGTCGGTAAAATTTCGAAGCATATTTACCAACCTTGGACAAGTGTAGATGTAGCTATTCACCATAACAGCTTTCTCAAATGTCTTCTTCATAACAGGCAACTTGAAAATATCTTCCAATATCAAATCCAAGCAATGGGCTGCACATGGTGTCCAAAACAACGTAGAATATTTCGACTCTAAGAATTTCCCTATTATTTAAAGAAAAAAAAAACATTAGTAGATATATAATCTAAATCTTTAAATTGTTTATTTATTCATAAAGAATTAAATATAAAACGAAAATGAATTTCTTTCATACCTGCCATAACATTATTTGAAGCACTGTCGGTGACTACTTGCACAACATTTCTTACTCCTACCTTTTCAACACATTTACTTAATAATTCATACATCTTCTCTCCCGTCTTTGCATAACTAGAAGCATCAACAGACTCTAGAAACATGCTTCCTTTAGGACAATTCACTAAAAAGTTAATCAATGTCCTCTCCCTCTTGTCCTTCCAACCATCACATAAGATAGAACATCCATACTTGGCCCATGCCTGTTCATGATCTTTCATCATGCTACGAGTGGTTTCCACTTCTTGTTTGAGAAGGGGAACCCTGACTTCATGGTAAGTAGGCGGCTTTACACCTGGACCATATTGACCAACTGCCTCTATAAACACTTTAAAGCTATCATAAGTCACGGCATTAAAAGGAATGCCTGCATCGTACATCCATCTTGCAAAGCTTTTACAAACTCGACTCCTTAACTCTTTCTTTGCATGGTCATTCTCATCCAACCTTGTTTGCCTTCCTTTGTTCTTCAACATACATGTTTCTGGGTTCCGGCTATAAAAGAGATCCATTGGGCCCTTCTGTTTTGGCCCCTTGACAGTTTGTTTCCTAATATTTGACTATTGGAGCTCATCCTCATCGTCATCCTCTTCGCCAAATTGAAACTCATCATCTAATGGTGGTGCCATATTCCGCTCATCTTTATCATTCTTCTTCTTTTGTATGAATTCTTGAATCTCTTGTCTTACCGATGGAGGACATCGTAGACAAACTTTAGTGTTCCTATGCGCACCCACTAAATGTTTTTTTGCCCGAAAGATGCCACCTTTTGTCACTTTACCACAAAATTTACATGTGGTGGTGTTTTTATTATTAGGATCAGCTTCAAAGTATTTCCAATTTTCCATGCAGGGTCGATTTTGTTACTCGAGTAACTCGACTTCGACGACATTATTGAAAGCTCCTGCCAAAATAAAATAGGGCAATATCGGAACACAAGTCACTACAACTCACAAACAAATCACAACTACAAAGCAAAATCAGTTCATAAATTCACAGCAACTACTCAATAATTAAACTGTTCATGGTCTGTGTAAATGTATATAATATACAATAGCAAAATCGGTTCATAAAATTCACAGCAAACCACACAACTGACAACACAAGTCACAAACAAATCACAACTCACAAGAACTCTCAAATAATTCAGATTTCAGCAACAAAGCAAAGCCTACAATAACTCACAAGCTCAAACTAAAAAGAGAGAAGAAGAAATAACTTACTAACTTGATTTCAGACTTCAGAGGACAAGAACGGAGAAGAGAGGAGGCTCCGAGGCTGGAATCGGGAATGCGACGAACGTCGGAACTGCAACAGTAGGGTGACTGGACTGTCGACGTGACTCGCGAGCAGAGGAGAAGAAAGGAGAAGTAGATCGGCTCGGCGGCTGGAGTGCTGGACTATCGGCGTGAGCAGAGGAGAAGAAATGAGAAGTAGATCGACGGGCTGGAGTGTTTGATCGCCGGCGTGAGCAGAGAAGAAGAGATGAAAAGTAGATTGGCAGTTGGAAACCTTGAAAAGTCTGGTTTCGGTGGCTGCTGGAGGTCGACGGGCTATTTTCGGCTGACGGCAAGCTTTTCCGGCGGCTGGGAAAGTGATTTCGGTGGCAAGCTTCACCGGTGAGATGAGAGGAGGAGGAACAGCTATTTTTGAGTGAAGAAGAGTGTGTTTTTCTGGTTTGACCGAGATTTTGACCCTTATAAAGGGTCTGTCACGCGAAGGCGCGCCTTGAGCCTCCTCGCCTAGGCGGAAGAGGCGAGCGCCTAACAGACATAGGCGCGCCTGAGGTGACGCCAGGCGCTGTTCCGGCGCCCAGAGGCGCCTAGAGCCTAGGCGAGCGCCTAGGCGCGCCTTTGACAACTATGGAAGATGATTGAAGTTAGTGAGATAGAACAGACCATTATCAGTATCATACATGTCATTTTTATTTTTGTTTTTGGCTGTGATGTTCACTGTAAATGGGATGTTGATAAAAAAATATATTTGGATCTAAGGGTTTTATAATTGCTTATCAAAATACAACACTTTTAAATGATAGAAATTACGATGAAAAAAGAAAGAAGAATCTAGTGGAAGATTTTAAACCTATAATAATTTGACTTTTTAATTTAGGGCAATTAAAAAATTACTATTTTTCATTTTTATTATTTATTATTATTAATTAAAAAATCTAAATTAAAGGGCAATTTTGACTTTTTAATTTAGAGTTTACGTGAATTTTGATAATTTGGTGACACATTTTTGTGTTGGTGTTTTCAGTGTTTTATCTCACAGAACCTAGAAGCCTAAACTTTAATGGCAATAACTGGTGAGAGCTCTTCGGCTGTGGCAGTACCCAATAACGACAGGCCTGTTATTGTTAGGGTTAAACGAAAAATTACTCAATCCCGACTTGATGCATTCTGTGAGTCTCAATTTTCTTTTTCTGATTTTGTTTTGTTTCTATGGAGAGTTGGTTTGGTTTTTGTTTGGGTGTGTTTCTATGTGTGTGTCTTTTATTAGGGCTGGAAATCAATGAGAGACCGCTGAAGCGACCATTGTTGGACTTTGAGAAGCTGTCAATCTCGGATCCAGTTGGGAAAGGTAAAATTGGAGTTTGGCTAATTTTTTAATCTTATGAAGCTTTGCTTTGGTTTTTAAATCAGAGAACATTGAGGCTTGTAAAATGGAGAAACTTTTTGCAGGATTTTTGTTTGTAAGTGTTTGATTAGGTCTTGCATTGTAAGCTATGCAACGAAGAAACAAAATTATTGTATAGAAGAATCTTTATGTTAGATTTTGATTGTCAAGTGTTGAATTGTGTTTCGATGTGTAAGTTATACTCTTCAAAAAACTTGTATTACTGACTATAAATGCCAAATGATTGAGATGACTTGCAAACTTCTGGACAGCTGCAAGGGAACCTTGCTGAATCTTATCAACTCTCTGAATTTTGTTTCTGGAGTTGTAGTTAAGTTAATTTAATTTGAGAGTTTGTGTCACATTCTCAATTTGAAGGATTACAGGAGTGATCTTTGTTATCAAGAAATATATAATCACAAGAAGTACTTAAACAATAATCAACCGTAATTTAAAGTAATTTGAAATAAGTCAAAATACAAAGTGACTCCAAATATTATTTTTGTTCAATGCCAACAATTGAAAATTCAATTGTAAAATGCCAGAAGTCCAAAGTTGAATCAAATATTTGGGACTTCAGGTTTTGCAATTTAGAATTTCGTTGTTGTTGACATTGAATGAAAGCAAATTTGGAGATTGCCTTATGTACTTTTGACTTCTTCAGAATAATCTCTAGCTTTGCTGGTATTGTTCTATATTGATAAGAAAGAATCACTTCTTTAGCTTTCAGGTTAGGAGTGTGGCAGCGCTTGTATCATAGTTGATTTTCTACTTGATATGGTTGTGGATTGTGGATTATTGACCTTTGCCAAGTTTAGAGATCCTACTAGGGAGAGGTTTTCTAATTACACTAAATATAGATCTAACTTGTTTTTTGATGTGAGTGGCACTTGGATTCAAGAAGAAAAACTTGTGTGAGACAGTTTCACCACCCAATGACTTTGTACTATGTTGCATTAAGTACATTGGGAAAGTAAAATTATTTAATATCCCAATGCTAATAATATGACATGACAAAATGTAATTGGGCAGACACCACTAATATGGTGAGACGGTTTCACACAAGTTTTCTCATATTCAGAGACATCTTTTAGAATGACGAGATTTTGCTAGTTATTTAGCTGTTATCAACCACATTAGTGGGGAGTTTGTCAATCCCAGATTGTTAGTGAGATCCTAACTTAGGATATAAATTTTTGTTCTCACAACCAAGTTGACTTGTTTTGAGGTTATAAAATGAAGGATATTTGCAAACTTGAGGCAACTTTTAAAGCCATGGTTTAAATATGACTCAACTCTTTCTATACTGGCTAATACATTGTTGTTGATTTGTACTAGATGAATTTAAGCCTAAGAAGGTTTTTGTACAGCATGTGGAGACGCTTAACACTGCAAAGGCTACTGTTGATATTGTCCAATCATTTGTGGTTAGTATGGCAAGTCCGTGTTCTGATTCTGTGTCATTTTTGGTTTTGCTTCAGTTGAGATATTGGACATTCTCTATGCAACATTTTACCCAATTCTCATGCTAATTTTACTTTCTAATGAGTGTGACTGTTTTATTTATCTATTTATTTTTCAGCCTACATCAGCTGATGCTCTTGATGGTAAAACAAAGAGCGAAGAGAGAAGACGTCTCTTTAAAAAAGAGAATGTAAGTGTTTGCATTCTTGACTGCCAAATAACGGCTACCTCTTTCATTGACTCTGTTAACTGTCCCAAAGATCATTAGGAAATTTAGTTAATATCTATATCTAACACTTTGGAATTTTCAATTAAATATCTGCAGAGACATGATCAGCATATATCTAAAGCCAGACAAATGCAGGAGGTATGTTATATGACAATTTAAATATGTTGATTTACTAATCGTGTAAACATGCAAGGACAATCTTTCTTCTTTAGAGAGCAATATATTAATAAACTAATTATGTCTCATGCTTTCCATTACTTGTGGATTTTTAGTTTAAAAATCCATTCGATAGATAATTGTGCATTCCATCTTAATTACATAATTCATGTGGTCCATTTGTTTTCTAGGTCAATATTTTCTTTTAAGAAAATTAGTGGTTCAAACAGGAAAGTTCATTTGTTTTATTTCATCAAACTGTTCCCAGTTGTTGGATAAATTCTTTACACAAATGCTTTTCAGTAATTTCAATCATAATGGATTTGATCAGTGTGAGTAGCATTTTTGTCTTCAAATTCATGAAGCAATGATTAGGCTCATTGTAATGGGCAGATACCAATGAAAATTGTATTTTGAAACTGCTTCTAGTGATATAATTGGCACCCTTGTAATTAAATGGTGTAAACCTTAGATTGATGTCAACGTATATGGTTATGTATTGAAGAAATTGGTGTTTCTATATTGTTTGTGCAAATGAAGAGTTGAGAAGGCAATGGTGTGCTCTAAGAAGAGAGGGAATGGGTCACAAAAGTGAATATAAAGTTTACTATTATCAAGAGAGAAGAAGGGAATGGCTCAGTTCAGAGAGAGAAAGTGTTCTATGTGATTAACCAGAGATAACAAGTTATAAAGCATTATTCCTAAAAATAAGATTAAGTGCTAATGTCAACTTTCATCATTTTCTAATTCAGAAGTTAAATATTGAATGTAGTGTAAAAATAAGATTCTGTGCTGTTTGACCCAAAACGTAAGAAGACTTACTTTACTCAACTGGTAGCTTCATAATAAAATGTTTGCCTGGAGTGGTTTGGTATTCATCTCCTGATTTTTGAAAAAGAAATGCCATGTTGCTAAAACAGATATTCTAATGAAAACTTGAGGAAATATCCCTTCTCTGCAAAACTTCATGTTGGATTTTTTTTTTAATTTTTGGATAGGAGTTGGCAAAAAATGCTCGCTTTGAACAAATATGGAGGAGCAGAATGGGAAATAATAAGGAAATGCATGAAAAGGAAATCCGTGAAATGTGTCATTTTTATGATGTTGTTCGTGTTGATGCAGAGGGAAGATCTAATGAAGGGCAAAAGCAGGAGTAAGTTTTGTCACCATGAAATTTATTTTTTGTCTTATGTCTTCACAACTTTTAAATGCTTTAGTTCCTATGATGGATCTAGCAGAGATATATCTTCGGAGGATCAAAGTTTGTTGTCTAGTTATCTGCCTTTGTTGAGAGAGTTTCTACCTAGCCATGCTGCGGAGATTGAATCTGAAATCCATGCCAAAATGTCTGAAAAAGGTTTTGCCTTTTTCGTTTGTTTCATTAGAGACTACAATTTACTTTATATGTATGTTTTGTTCTTCAGCAACCAAATTTCATTTGTTTGCAACTGCTTTCAATCATATGTAAAAATCGGCACTCAAAAAATAAGATTTTGGGCTGGAGTTGTGATTACAACTGATTGCAGTTATATCCTTACTCTTTTTTTAACCTTTTTGGCCCTTCTGTTTCCTATCAGAAATGATACACGCACACACACATATAAGGAGGTTGTCAATAGTTGTTTAATCTTGAGTACTGCTTGATCATCTTGATGGTTTACTCTTCATGAATATTTTATCATCTGCAGATGATTATGTGTATGACTATTATACTGTGAATGGCGATATGAAAGTTGATGATGATGATGGTTCAAACCCATTTCCACTGTAAGTGATGCATATTATGTATTTTGTTTGCGTCACTTTTTCTTTCCTTTATTTGAAGTCAATCTTTTATATCTCTGGTTCAGGGTCCAAGTTGATGACGAGGATTACTATGATGGCCCTGATGAGTCAGAATATGATAGTGAGGATTCAAATGGTATAAACATTTGGTCTTTGCTCATCATTTTGTCCTAATTTCAGAATGCTCCTGTTTGACTTCTTTTTTTATTTCTCCGGTGGTCTCCAGCTGAAAACAATCCACGTAATGATTATCCCGAAGAGATGTCTGCAGAGGAAGAGGAAGAAGAAGAGAACGAAGAGGAAGAGGAAGAAGAGGGAGCAGAGAGTAAAGCATCTGATGAATCGGAAGATTCAAGTGAGGGTGGCGGTATTAATGGTTTCAGTGATCCAGACCTGTTACATGATGATGATCTTTATTATGATGATTTTAATGATGACGGTGATGATTTTGATTACAATGATGATAATGGTGAAGATGATGATAATAGTGGCGATGGCAAAGATTGGAGATGGTCCTATCGGTGAATCACGGTAAAATAGGATTTGCTATGTCTAATTGTATTTGTGTAGGAAATTGTCAATTTCTTAGTACAAATCTAAAACTCTTGTGAATATATCAACTTCTGTGGTAAACTGAGCTTATGATGTTGAATGTAATTTTTAGCTGCATGGTTTTGTTCTTAGTTTCAAAACATTTCCGTGACCAAACCTAACTGATACAATGCTATAGAGTTGAACATTTTGGAGGCTTACATTTTGTTTTAGTCATTTTTATTAGCAAGCCAAGAACGTGGATTTTGTGATCATGTTGTTGATGAATGTTGCCTTGTTTTACCTTCTTGGATTGACATCATTTGAAAGGTATGACGACTCTGAACTAGTAAGATTTCACCAGTGATGAATGATGTCAAGTAGTTTAATATATGATATTTATATCATTTGATATGTAGTGTTGTTAGGTGCCATGTTGGAATTGATTGTATTAGTGGGTAAAATTCTTTTTTTCTTTAAATTAATAATAATAATAATTTTTGTTCACTGTTTGATTCTTTTCAATCTTTTATCTATCGGTTACAGATTTCAACATGTTCATTTTAATTTAGATTACTAGAGATTCTATGTTTTGTGAAATTGACTTTTGTCTGATTTTTATTATTACTTTCTCTTATTTATTTTTCTACTGTGACGTTTATCTGTATAGGATGAATTGTGTATTATGTAACGGTATCCAATTAATATAAGTCTTTAGATTGATTTTAATAATGATTTTTATAATCAATTTAATAATTTCAATTGAGAAGTAAGATTAGTGATTGGATAAGATAAACCCGTATATAACATACCGAATGAAGTATTAGTTAAATACATAATTAAGATAAATTATACTGATTTTAAAATCTTTTTTTGTTTGTTTTTAAAGAATTGCCAGAGATTGATTGGAGGTTGCTGGCCCTCTCCAATTGGGAGGAGGCCAATGACCTTTGGTCTTTCAATTGAGAGGGAGCAGAGGGCACTCGTAGTCTTGGATGGCGACCTTCAGCCTCCTTTCTTTTGCCATGATAGGAGGTTGCAACCTCCTCTTTGTTCCATTGGAGTGAACTGTCAGCCTCTTCCTTCAAATCTTGGAGAGACCACTAGTCTCCTTAGAGATCAGTGATCTCTTTTGATTAGATGGCGTAGGTATCGTCTCCTCCACTATTTGTTTATTGTGTTATTTTTTTAAAAAATATTTATATTTTTTACTTAATTCAAATATAATGAATGATTGAGATTAATGATTCTAATAATTTAAAAGTTATTATGTACCGACCATTGATCATAGAAAATGTGTATATATATTGTTTTTTATATTATTATGTGTAAAAGAAGTTTCTAGTAATTTTCAACATAAAATTACATTTCTCTTGTTTATATAATGCAACACGTATCCAATACAATACAATGAACCAAATATACCTTGAGTTTTAATCTATCTGCTCTTAGTTTATAGGGAGAACTTCATTCTAGTCCCTATGTTTTTAAAAAACTTCTCGTTTTTAAATGCGAATCAATTTATAGTCTTCATGGTCCCTTACTTTTCAAAAACTCATCAAATGAGTCCTTCTGTCATAATTTTTAATAAAAACATAGGGACCAAAATGAAGTTCTCTATTAAACATAGGGATCAAAATGAAGTTTTTTATATTAAACATAGGGACCAAAATGATGACAGAAGGATCAATTTGATGAATTTTTAAAAAGTGAAGGACCATGAAGACTATAAATGGATTTACATTTAAAAACGAGAAGTTTTTTAAAAACATAGGGACTAGAATGAAGTTCTCCCTAGTTTATATCCTGAATATTAGTTAAAGAGAGGCTAAAGATAGTTACCCTTAACTAAAATTCACAAATTTAATGCATATACAGGTCCAGTTATCCACTTTAGTTGACACAATACTTAAAAGCTTTTTCCAATTTAGGCATTGACATATATTTTTTTCAATAATGTGCTGTTGCAGGCTCTCTACCACCTACTTAACTAGTAATCCAATTCTACGGTTTCTACCTTAAACTGAACAATTCATGTTCCTATAACAATTGACAAGCGCCTCTGGTTTGGTTCTCTCACAACATGGCACTCTCGTGTATGTGATTGTGATCTCTGTTGGAGAGTCAGACCCCTTTTTTTTTGGGTACTTTGTATTTGTAACACTGTACAATTCCTCCTTATCTAGCAACATAGAATAAATAAATAAATAAAATAAGATAAGAATGTAACATTCAATATGGTAGTGGCTATAGCTTTAGTCACAATTCTCATAACATATCATCATCAATTCGCACATGGTTTTATCATCATCATATATGAAATGTCACAACCAATTCAGAAGAGATTAACCTGGTCGGTGGTACTATCCACTCTCTTGAATACAATTATATTCTAATTCTATTCAATGTAGGATTACAATGGCCTGCCACAAAGTAGCATCAGCTATGGATGCAGAGTGAGACTCACCTGATACTTCTTTTGTGAGAAAAATTTTATACATGCTTATGCTTTACATGTATGTTAAAGTTTGTTCAAGAGCTCTGCCTCCTTAAAAGGTTTAGATATTAATATTCTTCTTCTCTGTATGTTAAATCGTGCCAAGTTTGGTACTACATGATTTCTGGTTTGTGTTTTGACCCTACTTCGTTTAGGTGGCTTTTATTCCTCAGAGAAAAGCTGGCTGGTTGTTCCTGCATGAAAACGAAAGGCTAAATGCATATATGTATAAGATTGTTTATATAAGGTCTCTGCAATATTATGTATCTACTAATATCATTGTTTTCTGCCGTTTAAATTTAATACCAATGCCACTGTAAAATGTCAAATTTTCAGTTGTGCTATAAATTTAGTATTGTTGTCTCCATAGACATTCAATTATATTTGGAGAACCGCATTCAATCTCTCTGAAAGAAAAATTAAACATCTTTATGATTCTGGTGTGAACAAACTTCGACTCTAAGACTATATTATAACCCTTTAATTACTAGGTTCTTTGAAATCCAAATAAAAACATAGAGAGACAATTTACTGATGCCTCACTCTTCAAATTAGTTCTATACATTTATTAGGGTGCTTCTCAAAACATGAAACAATGTTTCAATGTTTCACAAAGACTTTCACTTTGTTCATGTAATATCCAAGTTTACTAAATTTCAAAAATAAAAAATAAAAAAATCCAAGCGTACTAGGTAATCTGAACTAATTATAATTCTAGAAACTACGTAGAACCCAAAAAAAAAAAAAAAAGTAGAATAAAGAAACTAAATTTGATCTATATTACTTAAGAACGGTTATCTCAAATCTATGGACATAAAAACAGATCTATAATTTTTGTGGATTTCTATTTTGATGGAACCATATAATTAATTGTTTACTTTTTTGGTTGCAGTTGAGGGTTGCATTACAGAGATTGGGATGGTAGCATGAATAAAAACTATCAATATGTTCATTCCTTGTTTTGGATTGAAAGGTGTTGGCTGGTTTCATGTTCATAGCCTCAAAGAGGGAAGTTGGTGGTATAATATTGATAGCCACTATAAAGCCTTTGTCAAGTGGGAGACATGTCATCCTTACATCATCTGTATATCAATTTTTCACCACATCTAGTATATAAAATCAAATACTATTTGTAGTGTCAAATAAAAAAAAAAATGAAATCAAATACTATTTGTTAGTTGTTGTATTGTGTTTGAGACACTCTTTTCAAATTAAAGTGCTTTCGACTAAAAGTGCTTTTCATAAAAGTATTAGACGGGTGTTTTCTTTAAAAAATGAAAATAGTTTGTGAAAAAAAAAAAAAAAAGAACTGCGATTTGCTTTTCAAAGTAGAAGAATAAGCTCTTTTCTTTAATCTCCAAAACTGTTGACTATATGATTATTTGACTATTACTTCAAAATAAATTTAAAAGCAATTTTGATCATTTAAATACATTTTCGTGATTTATGTAGCATCTACAAATATGTTCAATCTTCAAATGATAATGCTATACTCTCGACTCCCATCCTTTTTTTTTTTAATCCCAATTTAAAAGCATTTTAAAGGAGTTTTATCACTTGAACTTGCTTTCATGATTTGTAAAATATTTACAAATTACAAGTACGTTCTATCTATAAAGAATAATGTTACAAGTACTCTCCAACTCTTATCCCTTTTTTTTGTCCATATCAAGAAAATATAGGATTACATTTTTTTTTTTTTTAATTTTCTAACAGACACTGATTTGGTATGTCTAAACTTACTGAAATCAAATATTATGAGTATTATCTGAATTGTTACTTCCATGATTCAGAAAAAATGTTTTTGGACATTACCTTTTATGAGTAAGGTAAAACTCAAATCTTTATTACATATAATATAATAAGGAGGAGGTGTTAGTGTTCTATAAAATGAACATCCAAGTTGAGATGAAACTATATTTTACTCAAAGTAAATAAATAAATAAAACTTGAAACTATAGTATGATTGCTGCAAGAAAAATGTACTGCAAGAAAGTCAAAGTTGCATCAGTTTAGCAAAATAGCAAGTAGATATTTATGAATTATCATCAGAAATCACAATTTCCATGTAAGATCAGAAGGCGCACCATTTATTGATTTTGGACAAGGAAATTGTTTCTTTATTTTGAGTGGGATACAACAACATTGCTGACTATTAGCTTCCAATGAAATTGGTTTGCCTTTATTGTTGTCAACCACTAAAACTAGCATTTGCTTTCACTGAGTAATGGCGGAGAAACCCTAAAGGGGACCACCCACAAGAGAAGTCACACATTGTTGATCTTGAAGTCTATACCATAAGATGTTTACGAAATAGTAATTGTATTTCACATTTGTTATTATTATTTTTAAAGTAAAGGCAAATGAAAGTAAAGGAACTATTAAAGAAAATATTCTACTAAATTAAATATATATATTTAAATAAATTGTTAACTATTGATGGATTTTATATAGGAATAATCCCAGTTTTCCCTCTATTGTTTGATATAATCATTAATTAACTCCTGTAATTTATAAAAATCTCATTTTACCCTTCTATGATTCTAACATGGATAATGATGAAAAATACTAAGGGGTTTTTTGGATTTTTTATAAACTACATGAGATATTTTATGTATTTAATCAAACAATATGAGAGTTTTCAGTGATTTTTCAAATTAATGGTGGATTTTGGCAATTAAACTAAATTACATGAGGAAAAATATGATTATCCCTTTTATATATAATCTATTGACTTAGTGACTTTAATTAATATAGGTTTGTCAAAACTTGTCTAAGTTAAATACTGTGTGCAAAATCTGTATCCTATTCTCATAGCATCGATAGATACATTCTATTCTTGTAGTATTGATAGAAACTAACTCTTATAATAGAGGAAGAAAACTCTACACAAACGTAGGTAAATGGTCATGTATTTAAACCCACCCTGTTCGAATTTGTGAAAAAGAGATGCATTAATCGTTATGAGTGGATTTACTGGCATTACGTAAGGTTTAGCCGACAACCAACCACACCCTGCACAAACCGGTAATAGTGCGTGAGGTGTCGGAATAAATAAAATTCCACATGCATTAAAGTTTTGAAATGATTGGTATATATTAATTAGTTTTATTGTACTAAAACTTGATTATTAAAGAAAAACCATAAGCAAACTTCTACTGTCTACATTTTAAATCATTAAATATTAAATACTTGATAGTAAATATTAGAAGTTAACAATCTAGAACCCATGCAAATTATTAAATATTAAACACTTGATAATTGTTAGTTTTGAGGTCATCTAAGACTGCTTTCACTGCATCAAAATCTTTTTTCTTCTATTTAAGAAGTTAATTATGTCTATAATATTTTTTTATTATGTTCTATAGTTTTTTGAATTATTTTGAAAGTATCGGTATCAAAAGTCAAAACTATTTTTGATATTCTGAGATATTTTAAATAATTATGGTATTTTAAATTTTTTACTGATATTTTTAAAAATTTAAATTATTTATATATTTATTGAAACCCATATTTATTTTCCCATCTTTGGTATAAAACTCAAAAGTATTTAACACTGACGACATCAATATTAGAATTTATTTTAAATCCAATTAAAAGAATGCTAAACCCGAGAGCAAAGGGTAAGAAGGGTTAGGCAAGACTATAAGTTAAGCTAATTTAAGGAAAATTATTATAAGATAAGCTAATTTATTTTAAAATAATGCAGCACAACCCAAAAATATTTTCAAATTAATTGTCTAAATGATGTGATGTGATAATTTTAATTATCACATCATCAATATATTAATCTTATATATACTCAATATGATTGCTATAAATTATCTTATTAGCCAAATTTTTTAAATAAATTTTTTAGAAATATAATATTATTCTTATAGGATAACATGTCAAAATGGACTAGGAGTTCGGTATAAGTTTGGCATAGAACTGTATAAATGAAGGAAATTAATTAAGGTGGTCTACGACAAATTTGCTAGTGAACAATTGGCATCTATATATGTAGTTTGTTTTCTTGTTTGAGTATATAATATTGATTAGCGAATGGTAAACGTTGTAGAGATTTCACATATATTATTAAAATCACTGATCAATTTTATTTATTTATTTTTATATTTTTATAGATATACAATACAACTATTTGATCAATTAAACAAACATATATTTAACTTTATACAATATGACAACAATTTGGTTACTAGTACACACACACACACACACACATATATATATATATATATATATGTTCTTTTCATTTTTAATTCAAGTGTTTTCAGCTTTAAACATTGAAACTAAACTTTTTTTTTTCTTCATTTTCAAATAATCGTTTTTGGGAATTATCATTATAGATATGTTAGAAATCCTTTTACTAGTGAATGTAATTTTACTTCTGTTTTAGAATTTAATTTTTTAACATTGATGACTTTTGCTAATTAAACCAAATACACATTTAGTGGTCCTAAAAGCATTGAATATGTTGGAAATGATTTCTTAACTTTCATATACATTTTATAAGTATGACTGAGGAGTTCCTTGTAGAAAATAAATATCCAGATCACACAAATAATAAATTGATCTCAGAAAATTTAGATAGACCTCTTACCCGTGAGGTGTCGGCAAGCTTTCAAAAAATTCTTAATTGTGTCATTTTTTAGTTATAATATATATTTTTTTTCATTCTAAGGCATAACATTTTTAGCCAACTGAAATATACAGTTGTTGGCTCCACCCTGGTTAACGGTCAATTAATGACTAAGAGTGATGAGTCTGATCATTGTTAATTTGTATCTTTAGAACTCCTGCTCGACTATTGTAATATATATAAGCATTTCATCTTTTCAAGACCAACTGATGCTGTATATTTCAATATATTGAACCGTCCATAAATTTGGAAATGAAATTAATAATATCATTTTGTACTGAAATATAAAAATTCTCTCTATGTGTATATATATATATATATATATATTCATTGAATGTACCAACTGTGTTGAGGCACTGTAGCTAACACAGGGTTCTTCTAACATATATATTAAAATTATTCTCTGACATGCATGATCTCATAGTCTAGAGCGTGTGGACCATGCAAATTGTACTACCCTAAAGAGAAGATCTGGGTTGCATCTGCGTACACCCATGGGCATAGTGATACTGTCACGCGTGATATATTATCATAAAATTAGGATCATGATAGAAGATACATGATGCATCCATTGCATACAATTATTTTCCAACTATCAAACCCTCCATTTAGCTATATAAATCATAAGCATTGCAATGCTTTAGACCTCACCACATTGATATCTCTCTCCCCCTTTCACATGGCAAACCACTACAACACTACTTGCTTCTCGATTGAGAGAAAAGAAGTTGTACTTGTAAAACCCTCAAAACCCATACCTTCTTCACATGCTCTCTCTCTCTCCACCATTGACAATGATCACAATCTTCAATTCCTCTGTCAAACCATTTATGTCTACAAATCATCAAACCATAATATTTCGTCCATCAATGGCCACTCTCATCATGAAAATGGCAACCACAATGATACTACTCATGATGATCATAATGTTAAACCAAAATGTGATCATAACAACCAAACAGACCCAGCTAGCTTGATCCAAAAAGCTCTCTCGGATGTCTTGGTTTTCTACTATCCATTAGCAGGGATGATGAAGAGACAAAGTGATGGGAAGCTTCAAATCAACTTAAATGCTATTGGGGTGCCTTTCTTGGTGGCAAATGCTGATTGCCAACTCTCTTCTCTTCATTACTTAGATGGGATCGACGTAGAAACAGCTCAAAAGTTCGTTTTTGATTTTCCATCCGACCCTAATGAGGGTGAGCACCCTCTAGTCTTACAAGTGACCAAATTCACATGTGGGGGGTTCTCCATTGGCATGGGGTTGTCACACTCGGTCTGTGATGGGTTCGGTGCAGCTCAGTTTTTTCGAGCCATGGCTGAACTTGCAAGTGGGAAGAGTGAACCATCAATGAAACCTATTTGGGAGAGGGAGAAACTTATAGCCAAAGCCACTCCAGGACCCCCCAAGTTCACTGTTGATCCAGCTTCTCTGGCTTCTTCACCACTTGTGCCAACCAATGACATTTTGCATGAATGTTTCAATGTCAATGCTGAGAGCATCAAACGGCTCAAAATGGCTTTGATCAAAGAATGTGAAGGAAACCATGCTGATCATGATCATGATCGTGAAACTCGAGGAAATATATACTTCACAACTATTGAAGTGCTCTCTGCCTACGTTTGGAGAGCAAGGTTCAGAGCATTGAAGCTTAACCCGGATGCCAAAACGTTGTTAGGTATGGCCATGAACATAAGGCGCCACTTGAATCCACCATTGCCCGATGGATACTATGGAAATGCATTCATTTCAGCAAATGTGGTGCTAACAGGGAAGGATCTCAATGAAAAGCCACTCTCTGAAACCGCGAAACTCATCAAAGAGAGCAAGAGATCTTCATCTACAAACGAATACATCTACTCAACTATTGGGATTTTGGAGAGGATGAGGGAGCTGAATGTGAAGTTTGAAGGCACTGGTGCAACAATGGCTTTGACAGACTGGAGGCAGATTGGTTTGATTGAAGAAGTGGATTTTGGATGGGGAGGTTCAGTGAATTTGGTTCCTGTACCATGGAACATATTTGGTTATGTGGACTTGTGTCTGTTCTTGCCTCCTAATCATGTGAATCCTACAATGAAATTAGGTGGGGTCAGGGTTCATGTCTCACTCCCTAGAGCTGCCATGCCCAAGTTCAAGGAAGAAATGGATGCTCTCATGCAAGGTTGATGAAGACGATCGCCATATATGATAATTAATAGTTGTGTTTGAAGTACTCTCTATCGTGCATGTTTCGTTGACTAGTTATTAGAATAATTAATCTCTTGTTTCATTAAGATGCTTGCTTTATTGTGTTGACATGCTTGTTCCAATAAGCTAATTATGTTTTCCAATTTTTTTTTCCTTATTATCCTATATCTTTTATCTAATAATAGTTGAATTGTAATTTAAGTGGTTAATGTATCTTATTGTATAAGTTCAAATACTTGTTTTATTATGATAATATTTTAATAATCTAGTAACATATCAACATTTAAAAAAATATATGATCAAGATTAACAAATTTTTTATCTTTTATATATCATTTAAATATAAATTGCTCTTATAAAATATTAGCATTATATCAATATTGACAACGTCTATCATGAGACTTGGTTTTCAAATTCTTTTGAAATGGTAACTTTTCCAAAAAGTATTTGTAAAGGCATGTTTGATGTGATTTATAATGCAAGCGTCTTTAGTGCCAAAATCTGTAACATCCCGAATTTTCTCTATTTAAGAGAAATAAAAATATATTAGGATGAATAGCATTTTTAGGATGAATAGTGATTATTGGATTAACAGTATTTTCGAACGGAATAGTATCCATATGAATAGTGAATTTTTTCAGAAAGTGGACATCGAAGTCAAAAAGCTCCGGAATAAGTAATGGAGTCTAAGGAAACTGAAATAGATTAAAAATGGGTTCGTTTGAGGTAAAATGGAGCGGTTTTCGGATCCGATCAGGAATCCGGAAAGATTTTCGAAAAATTCAAAAATTTAGGAAAGTATCGGAATGAGTATTAAAATGCTCATGAAGCATTTTAGAAACTTAAAGGACACTTTCCAAGGTGATTCGGATGGAAATAGAATCAATTCAAAAATCATTGGAAACGATTTAGTGAATTTACGAAGAGCTCAAAAAGAGCATGGAATGACTTTTAAGAGTAACTGAGGTTACCAGGAGTATGTAGGCAGTCCGAATATAGGCCCCGGAGGATTTTAAAAGGATTTCGAGAAACTTCTAGAAAAGTTGAATCCGAGTATTCCAGAAAAGTCAAATCAAAAGAGATAAGAAATTATAAACATGTGGTATAAGAGAATTATAAATTGAGAATAAATTAAAAAGATAGTGTGGTAAATTTTAAGATTTAAATTGTGACTTTTAAGTGAAAGAAAAAAAAAAAAAGGAATGGGATGTTAAAAATGACATGATTATATTTAATTGTAAATTATATGTACTAGGACATTTTGTAGCGCCCCAATCTAAGAGATTAATTGAAATTCAATTTTTTTTTGTTATTAATTTAGTCCGATTTTAGTTTTAAAAGTGCAGAAGTTTGTGGATAAATACCTATTGGAGGATATTTTTAAAAGAAATTAAAAAATTGGGTTGAAAAGTAAAGGTTATAGGGGTTAAAATGAAATTTTACATGTGTTAAAAAAATAAAATAAAAATAAAAAAAAAATCGACGGTTATATTGATTTTTTTAAAATAAAAATAATAATACTAAATGATTGTGGGTCTCATTGGAGAAAAATAAATAATAAATAATATATAATTAATTTGTGGTGGGATCATTTGAGGAAAAATAAAAATAAAATAATAGGAAAAAAAAAAGAAAAGAAAAAGAGGCAGCAAATGGCTGCCGTGTGAAAAATATATAAATATATATATATATATATATCTGTGTGTGTGTGTGTGTGTCGGTTGAGAAAAGAAAGAAAGAAAAAATAAAAATAAAATAAAATAAAGAGGAAATGTCACCAGGTGACACTTTCCATTATTGCAATAACAATTTTGTCCAATTTCAATAAAATTAACAAATGTGTCTCAAGCCCTATTTTTTTGGACACAAATACCATTTCTAAAAATAAAACAGGTGATTTACTCTCTTCTGCATTCTCTCTTCTGCTGCTCCTCTTACTCTTTCATTCTCGTCTTCTTCACAGCCACCATCCACCATCGAGCTTCATTCTCGTCTGTACCATCCAGCTTCATTTTCTTCATCATAGCCACCATCCAGCTACATCCAGCTTCATTTTCGTCTTGATAGCCACCATCCAGCTTCATTCAGCTTCATCAGCTTCATCCAGCTTCACCTTCTTCTTCACAGGCACCATTCGCCATCTATCGTGATTCTCTGCTGCGCGACAAATTCCATCCACCATCCACCAGCGAACATTCTTTCCATCCACCATCCATAATCTTCTTCTGCACAACGGGTAATGTATCTTAACTTTTGAACACTTATTTTTCAGTTGTTATTGATTATTATGGTTAGCTATACTGATATTGAGCTGTAGAAATTGGCTTTAGGGTTTACGAACTTAGTATTTCTATGTATGTTGATGGAAACGGCACACATGTACGACGTTATTAGTGATGACAAGACTTAGACTTAGTTAACAAACCAAAGACGAAAACAGTAGTCATGCCAAGATGATTTGCATTATTAACACAAGTGAACAAGTTAACTTAGTGTGACTAGTGGTGACATGGGTTTCTGGAAAAAAAAAACCAGTAGGCAAAACACTAGTCACACCAAGCTGACGAGTGTTAATAATGTCAATTGCCTTGGTGTGAGTAATGGTGTAATGACTTGAAGAAAATACCAGTAGCTAGAACACTAGTCATACCAAGGTGACGAGTGTGAATAACACTTGTTACCTTAGTGTGACTAGTGGTATCATAGATTTATGGAAAAAAAAATCAGTAGGCAAAACACTAGTCACACCAAGCAGACGAGTGTTAATAATGCTAGTTGCCTTGGTGTGAGTAATGGTGTAATGACTTGAAGAAAATACCAGTAGCTAGAACACTAGTCATACCAAGGTGACGAGTGTGAATAACACTTGTTACCTTAGTGTGACTAGTGGTATCATAGGTTTATAGAAAAAAAAACCAGTAGACAAAACACTAGTCACACCAAGCAGACAAGTGTTAATAATGCTAGTTGCCTTGGTATGAGTAATGGTGTAATGACTTGAAGAAAAAACCAGTAGTTAGAACACCAGTCATACCAAGGTGACGAGTGTGAATAACATTTGTTACCTTAGTGTGACTAGTGGTATCATAGGTTTATGGAAAAAAAAAAAGCAGTAGGCAAAACACTAGTCACACCAAGCTGACGAGTGTTAATAATGCTAGTTACCTTGGTATGAGTAATGGTGTCATGACTTGAAGAAAAAACCAGTAGCTAGAACACTAGTCATACCAAGGTGACGAGTGTGAATAACGCTTGTTACCTTAGTGTGACTAGTGGTATCATAGGTTTATGGAAAAAAAAAAACAGTAGCCAAAACACTAGTCAAACCGAGGTAACTAGTGTTATTAATGCATATCACCTTGGCGTCACTATTAGTGTCATATTATGAGCATTTATTTAGTAGTTTAATTACTTAATTGTATCAAAGTATGAGTAATGATATATTGCTAGTCTTGATTTAGTCCTCCATTAATAAATTCGATCATTTATTTGTTTACAGTGATATGGACGAAACTAGAATTATAGTCACCCATGGTGGACAATGGATTGGTTATAAGTATGAGGGTGGTGAATCAGAAATAGTATTTGTTTCTACGAATGCGACGCTTGATGACTTAAAGAAGACCGTTGAGAATATTGTTGGAGTTGATATAACAAAGAGTACATTTGACTTACACATATTGGTGGAGACTTCCGGTAGGCCTGCCATTCCAAAATTAACAACTGATAAAGCTGTGTCTTTCTGGCTACATGAGAAAAATCCTGAAGTTTACGTATCTGTTGTTCCAAACAATCTAAATGACTGTCTGAGAGATAAAGGAAATGTTCAATTACCAATCCGACAACAACTTCAACCACCAATCTTCATACAGCTACCAATCCAACCGCAAATCCAATTATCAAGCCAATCACAAATCCAATTAATAAACCAGCCACAACACCAAAGTTTTGTTGAATTAGTTTCTCAATTCAAGTCTGTTTCGTCAAGCAACGAAGTTCCAATCCATGAGGATCGTAACATTGAAGATGAATGTGAAGACATAGATGAAGATGATGATGATGATGATGATGATGACAATGATGATGATGATGATGATGATGAAAAAGAAGATAATGTTGATTCACACGGTGAGTATAACTTAAATGACAGTGAGTATAATCATTCTACAGAATATTATTTGGATGACATTGATTCAGACGAGTTTTCGGACTACTATCGTCCAGCTAAAAGCATTCCTATAGCCACTAATATTTTTAGAGGAGATAGAGGAAACCGACATGTAGTTATGGCAGAAGATTTAGGTGGTGATGCTGACAGTGGTGGTGGATTTAATCATGATGTTCGTGATAAGGATTGTGATATAGATCATGATAATGTTCGCGATGTTAGGGATGATGGCAGTGGGTGTTTCCGTCAAGCCAATGATGATAATAACACACAACAAAGAGTAGCTAGTGAATGGTGCATCCCTTGAATAGATCTTTCCGCATTTCGTACAATCGCCACTAAAGTGTCAGAAAGAGAAGACCATCATTTCTTCAGAGGGAAAATATTTCCTTCAAAGCGTGATATGGGTAAAGCTGTAGAGATGTATGCATTGAAGGAAGGTTTTTGTAAAAAGGTCAAGAAATCAAACAACATCCATTATGATGTTAGGTGCAAGGATAAGAATTGTAAATTTCAGCTTGTAGCCATCAAAACAAAGATTGGAGACCAATGGGAGGTGCGAAAATTCCGAAAACAACATTGTTGTTCGCTTGATAGTGTACATCGACGGTGCAGGAAAGTGAGTGCAAAATTAATCGGAGACCTTATCACTCCGAAATTGCAAGTCAGTGGTCAAAGCATGAAACCCAAAGAAATCCAGGCAGAAATTCAAGTTAATTATAGAGTTATTTTGCCATATAATCAATGTCGGAGAGCCAAAGATCATGCTGAAGACAACGTTTTTGGGTCTGCAGAGTTGTCATTTGAACAGTTGCCTGCGTATTGTTATCAGTTGGAGTTAGCTAACCCAGGTACAGTCACAAACATTGAGACAAATGACAGCAACCAGTTTCTATACATGTTTATTGCTTATGGTGTTAGTATATCTGGGTTTCGTCAAATGATTAGACCAGTTATTGCCATTGATGGAACACATTTGAAAGGGAAATTTGGTGGGATTATGTTCATTGCGGCGTGTAAAGATGCAAACGAGCAAGTGTATCCCTTAGCATTTGGATTTGGGGATGTTGAAGATGAGAAATCATGGTCATGGTTTTTAACAAAGTTGAGAAATGTAATTGGGTGTCCAGAGAATTGCATGTTCATATCCGACCGGCATCTTGGAATTAAAGTAGCGATGGAAAAAGTGTACCCCGATGCACATCATGGCCTTTGTATGTATCACATGACACAAAATGTGAAAAATTTGTACAAAAATAAGACTGTCACCGGATTATTCCATCGCGCATCAAGGTGTTATCGTCAATCCAAGTTTTGGGGCATGATGGAAGACCTTAGCAAAATACACCCAACGGCGTATAGAGAATTAATCGAACTTGGACCACATAGATGGGCATTGGCAATGTCTCCAGTAAGGCGCTACTGGATTTTAACTTCCAACATTGCTGAATGCATGAACTCATGCTTGGTTAAAGCTCGCCAATATCCATTAACGACTTTGGTTGAGTATATAAGGGGTATGATGCAAAGATGGTTTTATGACCGCCGGAAGAATGCAGAAAAAATATCAGTAGAGATAACACAATGGGCAGAGAAGAAAATTGCAGAGTATACTAGAGACTCACAAACTTACACGGTCACACCAATCGATGATAGCAAGTATGCTGTAAAGGCTGGGAGTAGGAAGACCGTTGTCAATCTAACCGAAAGGACGTGTACTTGTGTGGCATTCCAGATGGATCTTTTACCATGTTCACATGCACTTGCGGTGCTAAGGTAAGACCATAATATTTGCGAGGTTTTGCTCTAATTGTATAATAAAAGTTTAATATTGTTTTCGGTTGTACAGGTATTGTAATAGGTCATTCATCCCCTACATATCCGACTGTTACAAAACACCCAATCTATTGGCTGCATATGCTGGTGCTATCTTCCCGGTTCCTGACCCAGATGAATGGACAGTTCCAGAACACATCCAAAACATGATTGTTTTACCACCACCATGGCGTCCGCAAGCTGGCAGGCCTAGAAAGAAAAGGATTCCATCTGCTGGCGAGAATAGCGGAAGGGTTTTGAAATGCTCCCATTGTGGGCAAAAAGGCCATTATCGACAAAACTGTCGTAATCCACATCCATCTCAACGACCCCCTATGAACAATAGTGAAGCATCTGTTACCCAAGTAAGAAGACAAAGAAAGTGTCGGACCTGCCATCAAGTAGGACACAATAGCAAGACTTGTAAGAATGCTCCCCGACCTACTGTACCAGAACAATGTCAACCATAACCTTGTATTTTGGTTGTTCAAATATCGTTGTTTTGATTTGTAACAAATGCAAAACTATCTTCATTTACTAATAAACTAGTTTGTGTCTGTGTTTGGTGATCTTGTTAATCACAGTAGTGACATTCTTAAGGATTTGTATGAAAACAGGTTCTGTTGTCACTAGTTAACTTGTGCTATGTTTTATAATCTTGAAAATCAGTAGCAAAAACACCAGTCACACCAAGGTGGGGAGTGTGATTAATACCAGTTCTGTCTGGTGTGACCAGTGGTGCAATATGATGATGTGGATATAGTACCCCTCAGAGGAATGTTTTGATATCAATTCTGTGCCCAAAGAAGTTAAGTCTTGCTGCACCTCCAAGTGGCCCTGCATCTTTTGTTGATGCTTATGAAAAGCTGCTTTCTTCAATTCCAGATTTCTCAGACGTTGGGAATCTTTTCATGGTTCAGTGACCAAATTTTCATCTACATTTTTTCTAATTTTCTGGAATTACATACCAGTCCTCAGCACCTATGGAGCTCACTGAAGCAGAAACAGAATATGCAGTTAATGTTGTTAAGCACATTTTTGATAGGCATGTTGTGTGAAGAGTGTGAGTAATACCAGTTCTGTCTGGGTGTGATTAGTGGTGCATTTCACTGATGGTCGATTAAACCAGTAGAGGAAGCACTAGTCACACCAGTGTGACGAGTGTGATTAATACCAGTTCTGTCTGGGTGTGATTAGTGGTGCATTTCACTGATGGTCGATTAAACCAGTAGAGAAAGCACTAGTCACACCAGTGTGACGAGTGTGAGTAATACCAGTTCTGTCTGGGTGTGATTAGTGGTGCATTTCACTGATGGTCGATTAAACCAGTAGAGGAAGCACTAGTCACACCCAGACAGAACTGGTATTAATCACACTCGTTACCCTGGTGTGACTAGTGCTTCTTCTACTGGTTTAATCGACCATCAGTGAAATGCACCACTAATCACACCTAGACAGAACTGGTATTAATCACACTCGTCACACTGGTGTGACTAGTGCTTCCTCTACTGGTTTAATCGACCATCAGTGAAATGCACCACTAATCACACCCAGACAGAACTGGTATTACTCACACTCGTCACACTGGTGTGACTAGTGCTTCCTCTACTGGTTTAATCGACCATCAGTGAAATGCACCACTAATCACACCCAGACAGAACTGGTATTAATCACACTCGTCATACTGGTGTGACTAGTGCTTCCTCTACTGGTTTAATCGACCATCAGTGAAATGCACCACTAATCACACCCAGACAGAACTGGTATTAATCACACTCGTCACACTGGTGTGACTAGTGCTTTCTCTACTGGTTTAATCGACCATCAGTGAAATGCACCACTAATCACATCCAGACAGAACTGGTATTAATCACACTCGTCACACTGGTGTGACTAGTGCTTCCTCTACTGGTTTAATCGACCATCAGTGAAATGCACCACTAATCACACCCAGACAAAACTGGTATTACTCACACTCGTCACACTAGTGTGACTAGTGCTTCCTCTACTGGTTTAATCGACCATCAGTGAAATGCACCACTAATCACACCCAGACAGAACTGGTATTACTCACACTCCCCATCTTGGTGTGACTAGTGTTTTCGCTACTGGTTTTCAAGATTATAAAAGAGATAGCCCAAATTTAACATAACACCTCAAATATCACACAAAATATTTAAGCAAAAAACACAAAGGTAACGTTGGACCTGTAAATAACTTTATATATATATATATATATATACATGTTGATATATGAATGTGGCAATGTAAAGCCCAATTACATGTCATTGGCCTCAACAGCATTACAAAATATGGCAAAGGCGTATTCCCTTCTCATCTTGTGAATGTCCGATAGCCGCCAATTCCATGATACACCTTTCCTAATGATACAGTCGACATACTTACATACAAATCCACCACAACTACTGTCATCCTTCTGAGTTGGTATGCTTTTATGGTTCATGGTTTGTACACTAAAGCAGTCCCCTCTCCTCTCCATGTGTTTCTCCTCAAAATAACCTGACTTTGCTAACACAGAAGGCAACAAGTACCGCAAAGGCATCACCTGGTTCTCTCTATATGTCGACTCGGCTGGGATCTTATATGACAATGAATCATATATAACAATACTCCACTGTGATAAATCTACCTTACATAAGATCCAATGACCATCAGGAGATCCAACCGCACACGGAATTAACAACTGCATAAGAAACAACAAAAAATTACAAGAAACCATGGTGACAAAACATTGTGTTTGGTCATAAAGGCATACTTACTGTGTTTACAAGTGTCCATCTCTTCCCCCATGCCGGCTTTTCTCCGCTACCATATAGTATCCAATCATCAGGGGCATTGAACGATAATGGATCAAATTGACCAGTAAATGGTTCTTGCACATTTGGATGAATTTCCTTCCAAGCCTCTGACAATTTTGATTGCAAATTATACCATAACATGTGACAACAAATTAGATTGTACAACAATGTTATAATAAATTCTAATTAAATGTAATAAGACCCTAAACTTACAAAGAAATCAACACACAACACTGCAATATCATCAACAAATAGACTGGGGAACTCGTTTCTCCGCTTGCCAAAAAGTGCTAGAATCCCATCAATGTGCTGTATTCAAACGAAAACAATTCCACACAAATTAACAAAAGTAAACTTATACATAAAAGTTGGCAACATATTTCAAAGATAAAGCCAATGCTGACATATTAAACGAGTTACTCACTTCATTTGTCATCCAAACTTTCGGCTTCTCTAACTCGACAAAGAACGACCAATCCGCAAACAACTCGGTGCCAATATTCAGTCTAAAATGAATATAAATCATTAATAAACAAACCTTCAAATTGACTTGTATTGAAGAGAAATCATAAATATACTCATAAGGCTGCACTCTTTTTTGCTTTCTTGAAGACAATATATTCCTTTTTCTTCTGCGACAGTATTGCAGACTCTGTTGCCCAAGGATTGATGTACGGAGAAGCACAATATTTTGATGCAATCTTTACTCTAACAGTTCGATCAGCCTGTGTCTCCGGACGGGGAGCATCCGCAAATATGACATCATTATCATCACCCACTTGGACATCCTCCGCCATCATATTAACAACACTGTCAAGATTAAACCCTTCACCATACAATTCCTCCAACTGACTTGCCAACAACCCCTGACTATCCTTCGTTGTCCTTCATTTTCCCTTTTTTTCATAAACATGCAGCGCCTCCTTATTTGGGACCTCTTGTAGCCCTCCTGATTGTGCCTCCTCAGTAGAACCACATGCGTCATGTGATTCTCTAAATGGACTTGGTTGACGTGTCACAACAGTAGGTGGGGGAGTCACTGCTGCATTTGTAGGAACTGATTGTGCGACAAAGGAAGTGAACTGGGCAGGTTGGACATCATCTTGCATCCCATGTGTAGAGAATGTATAATTATGATACCCCTAATTCAACAAAAGTTGGTTATATTCGACGAACATGCGAGCATTACAAAAGCATACTAACTGACACTATTGTGCACATACCTGATCAGCTGAATATTGCTGACGATTTTCAAATGCTTTATCAATACGATCATTTAATCGACCCTCTAATGCCTCCAACTTTTTATCGATATAGTCCTCCATACGTCGCGGGATTTCCTCCATCACATTCTTCACTAACTCTATTAATTTCTCCAATCCCTACATAGAAGAACAATGATATTCAAAGGATAAAAAAAAACATGAGCTTTTACGTAATAATGGTTTTATGAAGTGTACTAACTTCTGCAGAGGTATTCGATGGTATTGAGTCCTCTGCTGCTGGGGGGGTGGAGGGAGATGGATATGAAGTGCGCGACCGTTTCTTCTGTCTCTCACGACGATGTATTGGACTATTCACACTGGCATCATTATCACCTTCATCGGTATCCATTACTGTGAGTGGAACAAATTCCACACCTTCATCCAAATTGATCTTAATACCCTTCCAGTAATCTCGGCGGGTCTCCTCCCTCTTTGGTCTGAACAACTCACGAACTGGAACAAACTATAACCAATATATTCAAATGTTAGAAACAATCAAAACTGGTAAAATATAATAACCGTTTTTCAAACTTACATCTCCACGCTCCTCTATTTGTTTAAGCTGCTGCTGAAAAGTTTTTGGGCGCCGATTGAAACTCCATTTCAACATTCTTGGGTATTTACCACTCGATACCCGAGTAGCTAACATTTCTCTCATTGATGGGATGTTCTCCATCGCCCATATCTGTAAATACAAAAATGACTACAAGTTCAATATTATAATACAAAATATAAACATATAAAATATACATCAAGACATGAAACAAAACAAATAAAAACCAACCTGTAAAGCATAAGGAAACCCATAATAATTACTTTTTCCAACCGCTGTTCTCAAATAGTACAGCGTTAACTTGAAAACATAATGTCCCCATGGAAATGCATTCCACTCCTCTATATTCTCTACCAACATTAACAACCATAATGTCGTTTTGCCCTTCGAAAGTTGCCCAAATAATACGATGTTTGCTAGCAACACAAGGGCCATCTTCAAACAATCTCCTTGTTGGTGAAATTCCTTGGTGGCAAGATGGTTGTGTATCTCGGAAAGCAGCAATGGTATTTTCCCATCAAAGTATCGATCGTGTATCCCCCCAGGTACCATGACATATGGTCGTTGAATAATATCAGGTAATGGACCGAAACGTAATCCGGTCATTAGACAAAACTCAACACGGGAAAACCTACTCTTCCTGCCCCCAATGGAAAACCACATCTCATGCGGACTTGCTTCTTCCAAATTAATTTCTCTTTGAAGTAATTGCTGAATCAACCGGGCAGCAAACATGTGTTGAGCAGGTATTTTTAATAAATACCTGAAAACTGTTTCTTCAGCTAGTTCGTACTCCCCTTCCCGACGCAATATATTTTCAATCAAGCCTATCACGTCAAACTTGGAGTGCATGTTAATCGACCTCCCTGATACCCATTCTGATCTAGGTATCTTCAAAAATTGATCATAGTTAATATCTTCCATCTGCAAACAAATAAAAATATATATGTATTAATTGCAAGCTCTTTACCTTAATTGATAACATAGAAAGTAAACTATATTAGCCAAAAGCCTTTTAGTGTTTATCTTTTCATTATAGAGAGTGGAAAGGGAGCTAGAAGAGAAGACGAAACAAAAGATTATTAATAATGCTAGTTAACTCGGTGTGACTAGTAATGTCATGGGTTTATGATAAAAACCAGTAACCAAAGCACTAGTCACACCAAGGTGAAGAGTGTTAATAATACTAGTTATGCCAGTGTGACTAGTGTTTTGCTACTGGTTTTTTCCATCAACCTAATGCACCACTAGTCACACCCAGACAGAACTTGTATTACTCACACTCCCCACCTTGGTGTGACTAGTGGTTTTGCTACTGGTTTTTTCCATCAACCTAATACACCACTAGTCACACTCAAACAGAACTGGTATGATTCACACTCCCTACCTTGGTGTGACTAGTGCTTTCTCTACTGGTTTGTCCATCAACCTAATGCACCACTAGTCACACCCAGACAGAACTAGCATTACTCACACTCCCCACCTTGGTGTGACTAGTGCTTTCTCTACTGGTTTGTCCATCAACCTAATGCACCACTAGTCACATCAAGGCGACGAGTGTTAATAATGCTAGTAACCTCGGTGTGACTAGTGGTGTCATGAGTTGATTGAAAAAAACCAGTTGCAAAACACTAGTCACACTCAAGTAACTAGTGTTACTAACACCAGTCACCTTGGTGTGACTAATGTTTTGTCTACTGGTTTTTTTCCATCAACTTATGACACCACTAGTCACACCGAGCTGAATAGTATTATTAATGCTAGTCAGATTGGTGTGACTAGTGTTTTGGCTACTGGCTTTTTGCATATATGCACAGCACCATTAATCACACCGACATAACTAGTATTATTAACACTCGCACCTTGGTGTGACTAGTGTTTTGGATACTGATTTCCTCCATAAACCAATGACACCACTTGTGTTAGAAACACTAGTCATGTTGTGATTTCAAAGCATGTTCTACTTGGTTTCAAAGTTTGTTCTGATTTCCAAGTTCAGAATATAGAAGAACACAGATTATTGTTTCGATTTTGTTATAAAAATTGACAAGTAGTACATGTCACACAAAACGAATACCCCATTTGTCAATTTCCATCACTACTTCAAACACATAAATCAGTTTCATTCAACAAAGGCAAAGCTTACACCTTTAGTCACTTTCATAACTCATTTTTACAAATCATTGATCACAACAGAGTAAAGAATCAAACTTCCATATTACAAGTAAAGTTCGAAACATGAAGCAAAGCCAAATTTGGACAGCAATGTAGAACTCAAGCCAAACTATGCTTCAAAAATCTGAAATACAAGTTATGTGATGTACCAGTTTTTGTGTGAGGAAGGTAGACAGTCGGGCCAATAGAGGGGGAGGTAGGGGCTTCGCGTTTCGTAGCGACCAAACAAACTCTCGTCTGCGAGTGACCAAACGAAGTCAGGGGCACAGCGGCTCCGCCTGAGGAAGGGAACGACGAAAGCGACCAACGGCGGGGGAGGCAACGAGTTCGACTTTCACAGCGAGGAGATGAGTTTCTGGTGGCCGCGCATGCAAGGCTGACACAGACAACTCGATGGCAAAGGGCAGACGACGACGACGGCGCTGCGTGGCTCTGTGCACGGTGTGGACAGACGACGGCGGGTGTTGATTTTTGGGGAGGCAGAGGCTGCTGTTGATTTTGGGAGCCAAAAGGTTTTTTTTGGGAGGCAAAAGGTTTTTTACGAAAGACAAAATTTTTTTTTCAATGTCTGATTTTGGGGGGAACAGGTTTTTTTCAAAACCACATTTTAACTGGAAGGATATTTTCGTACTTTTATATATCATTTGAGCCTCCATTGTTACATTTTAAGGGACAAGGACATAAATGTTAAGTCACTACTTAAATATGTCACTTTTGTCCTTGTCCCTAAAATAAAATAAGAGAAGTAAATGCATGAGGCGGTGGCTGATTGTTTATATATATATATATATATATATATATAGTTAAAGTTGTAAATTGAAAGAGAAGAAACCAGAGAGCAGAATCGGCAGACAGCAAGAGAGAAAAAAATAGAGGAGCAGTTGAGAAGAAAAATAAGGAGAAGAGAAGGAAGGAAAAAGAAAAGAAAAATAATTTTTGGGTGTCTGATTATCCAAATAGGGTGGATCTAGGATGATAAGAAAATTAAAGGAGTTATATGAGTTGATAAGTTGCAGAAAGCGTCCAAAAGGTTGGTGTACACTTATCTTAAAAACTCATTTTTATTAGTAGAAATTTGATTTAATTTAGTATATAAATTTATTACGTTTTAATTGAATTTATTACGTTTTAGTTAAATAGATTTCATGAAAATGTGTGAATTATGTTATGAATGATTTTTGTAGTATTTGATATTTAAATTTTGAACAGTTTGTGAAAAAGTGTGTTTTTGTTCAATTTTTAATTAAATTGATTTCGTGGCTATGTGTGAATTTGAGTATGAATGATTTTGTGGTATTTATGTGTAAGTGATATTATGATGAATTTTGTAGCATTGAATAATGAAAAATTTTGTGAAAGAAAAAAAAATATTGACCGAATGTGGAATCTAAAGGATTTGTGAAATTATTTTGACAATTTATTATCAATGATATTGGATTGTGATTTTTAATAACTTCCGAATTGAGACGAAAAAGAATCAGAAAGAAATTATAAATTAGTGCCTTGACCGAATATATATCGGAAGAAGGGCACAATGGTTTTGATGAGATTGATAAGTAACTTTTAAATGAGAAATGATGTGTTGTGATGTTTATAATGATATTTCGAATAAATAAGAAAAAAATTATATATATATATATATATTGATTGAAAATGTGTTAAAGAGTTTTTTGAATGAGAATTTTTGTTGAGAAAGGAAAGTTATGAAAATATGAAATTTTTGATAATAAATGAAATTATAAGGGCCCGAGTAAACCTGAACATTGGTAGGTGGGGATTGGTAGTTGGCATGCCAATATGGTGATTATAGCAGTACTACATCGATTTGCATATATGTTGATACGAAATTCATGGACCTTACGAGGCACCGAGTGTCCGGTCCCAGAATTTGTGTATTATATGAAACGTGCCCCGACGGGTAGCCACCGAGTGTCCGATGCCGGGGGAAACGTGAAACCCGTTTTCAGTCCATGGTATCGTGTCAGAGTTTACGAAGGGCACTGAGAAAATTATTAAATGAAAATCGTATAACTATGTTCGAAAATGATTTTTATGTGTATATATATATGTATTTGTTAATAATGGGATTTTGTTGTAATTTAACATACAAATTCGAAGAATTGTGTTAATATGTTTGGAAACATTCTATAGGTGATTTATATATGTTTTTATTAGTAACGTAAATTCCTTACGTATTATTTTAGTATTTTGAGAAAACGTAAAAAGGTTGTGTTACCCTAAGATATTTTTGTGAAATAAGTAATTTAAAATATTTGTTTATATGTGCAATTGTTGATAAAATGACTTATTTGTGAATTTTAATAAAAGTTTGAGCATTTTAAAAGTTTGATTCTTAATATACGTGAAAACAAATTTAATGTGTTTTATACGTATAATTATTAATAAATTAAGTTATTTATGAATTTTGATAAAAACTTGAAAATTATGAAATTTTGTGTTACAATAACATAATTTTTATGAAATAATGAAAGTTTGAGACTTATGGAATTCTGTTTGACAATATGGTGATAATTAATGAAATGGTATTTAAATTTTAATAGTGTTATACTATAAATTTTGGAAATGTTGGAATTTTGAGTTTGTCTGATTGTGTGATAGCAAATTTTGAAAAATATTAAGTGAAATCGTAGAGATATGTTTGGAAAATAAGTTTTATGTATTATATATGGGCAATTGTTAATAATGTGTTTCTATTATGATTTATTATAAAAATTCGAAGAAATCATATGGATACGCTTGGAAACATCTTTTATGTGTTTTATATGAGCTTTATTAATAAAGTGATTTCCTTATGGAGTATTATAATATTTTGAGAATGCATGCAAAGAGTGCGTTACTTTATGGTGTTTTGCAAAAAAATGAAGAAGTTAAATTCATTGTGTTATATGTGCAATTACGGGTGGATGGACGTATTTGTGAAGTTTGATAAAAGTTTGAGGTTTAGGAAAATTTTGTTTGACAATATGATAATTTTTAATGAAAATGGTATTTAAAAATTCTATTATGATTTCTTACAAACATTTGAAAATAGTGAAATTTTGGTTTTGCAAGTTTATATTTGAAAAATGACTTTTAGGCATTTCATATATATATATGTTTATTAGTAAATTGATCTCTTTATGATTTATTGTGAAAATTTGATTATTGTGAAATCTTGTTTAAAAATCTTGTATCTTTGAAATTGACGAAATTTAAATTTAGTGTACACCCACTAAGTAGAAATACTTAGGGCGTTGGATTTTCCACGTGTAGGTTAAATTTGAACGCTGTAAATAAGGATAGACGAGAAGATGGTTGCCGCGCTTTCTGCAAGTCACATCCCTCCATCCTTGATAGTTTTACTTTTAGTATCGTACAGTGGTGTTTAAGTACATGGAAATGCATATACATTTATATGGATTTACAAGATTTTATATATAAGAATGTATATCAATGGTAGAAAAAGGTTTTTGGTTTGTAAAGTAATTTTGTAAAGAAAATTCTTATTTATCATTTGATTTGTTTTTAATTTTGATGAATATGATTTTTATTAAATATTGTGGTTATAAATGTTTGTGTGGTGAAGTGATTTTAGAGTCGAGACGGAGGATCCGAAATGGAAGTTGAGAAAATGAATGTATTTTAGAAGTGTTTGTTTTTGAAATTACAAGTTTTTATAATTTTGGATTTTTCAGAAAAATAGAGGAAACTCTACCGGATTTTCGAGAAAAAAAAAATTGTAGTGCATATATGTAAATTAATAACGAATAAACCGATTAAGGTAGCATCATCCGACTCGAGTTTTCATCCGAATGAGAATCGGGTGGAGGGTGTTACAAAATCTGACAATGGAAATTTTTAATTTTCATTGCATTTGGCATCAAATGAAAATTTAAAAAGTTTACTTAAACATTTTTATTTCTCAGCCAGTTTTTTTCTTTTGTCATTTATTACTACCTCATATATAAATATATTACTAAACGATCTATTTGTCTATTAATTTAAAATAAAAATGTTCTTTTGAAATAAATACATACATACATATATATATATATCTGTGGCATTAAGGGATCCCCTCAACCAAATGTCATTTTACTCCCGCTTTCAAGCAGGTTCGGATTCCTACATGTTCTTCTCATGATCCTCGAAAAGAGTGACAATATTTGCACCCCATTAGAATTGGTTTCATTAGTTATTATATCAAATTTGGATTCCTACGTGTCCTTCTCGTGATCCTCTAAAACAGTGACAATTTTTGCATCCCATTAGAATTGTTTGTATATAAGCACACATTATTTTATATATATATATATATATATATATACACACACATATAAGAGCTTCTACAATCAATGTATTCTTATTTTTAAATTGTTATAAGATCATCAATTAAATTTATTCATTACATTCTCACTCTAAAAAAAAAAAGGAAAATTCTCCCTTATATTTTATTCAAATGTAATGAATAGTGGTAAAATTATGACATACTGATCATAAAAACTATATATATATATATATTATAAATATTTATATCTCACTTTTCTTTTTTTAATACTGGGAGAGGGAGAATTAAATTTATGGAAAACTACTCACGCTTCATGTTTTAAGATATGAGTGAAATTTGAACCTTTGACTTTTTAGGATTAAAAGAAGAGCTTAATCACTCCTACTTAGGGATTATCTGCATATTTATAGCTCACTTAATGTAAAATATATCTACTTTTTTATTTTAATTTTATTGTATTATATATTTATAACAAACCTCACTGAAACTATTTTACATAAATTAGTGTTCTATAAATATATATATATATATATATGTATATGTATTTGATGGTATGTACCTAACTACTATGGGATGCACATACAAATCTCACCTAACTTTTTAGGTATTCTCCATTATCTACCCCTTCACACAATACCTCCCTAATGTATGCTTTTGTACAAATCATTCAAATTTGACAAACATTAGGGCATTTTCATCTTTTAGCTTTTTTCATTTTATTTTAAAAATATAAAAAAATAATAATTTGAAACTCCATTATCCACCTAGGTAGATCATGGAGAATTTTATAAAAAAAATTAATTTTAAAAAAAAATTAAAAAAAAAATGAGATCTCTACTGTCCATGTTAAAAGTGAACATAAAAAATCAAAAGAATTAAAAAAACCAAAACAACTATAAAATTTGGAGAAAAGAAAAAATTAAGGTTGGGGTCACCAAACTGGATCTTTACCATCTGACTTAAGATGAACGATGGTGATCCAACCTAGGTTGGATCTCCACCAAGTTCATCTTCACCCTCTCCATCTAACTCATCTTATGTAGCTAGTAATTATAGTGGTAAAAACCAACGTTATTTATGCCTAGTAAACATGTGAATTGAAGAAGCCGAAAACTACAACTAACCCAAGTGATGGGTCCGTCAATCAATCTAAACTAAGTAAGGTTCAAAGCTCGAAAGCCCATAACATAATGAACACCTGTCAACTCATGACCCCCATTAATGAGGGTTGACTACATTGGGGGATGAGCTTTTAAAGAGGGTAACCTATGCATTTAATGGGGTGATCGACATGAGGAAAATGCTCTTAACAATAAACATATAAGCAAGGATCAAAGGGAGAATAGATCTCTTGATCCCCATTATCTTAATTCCCTTCTCCCTTAACGGTCTACTCCCCATATATCAAAAGGGAGCAATCAAAAGTTTGGGGGATCCAACTCTTCTCTAATATTGTTACTTTGCCAAAATACCTCTAAGCTCCTAGATTCTAAGTAACCTATACTTCTAAGCATCCATTAGCACCACCATCTATACTCTCCTACACAAAGGGTAACTGCCTTTACATTGAAAAACGACTGCCTTACATCTTCAAGCTAGTAAGCTGACATCGAACAATGCTCTTTGTGACATTCCACATTCGATCTTAATCAAATTGTCATAGAAAACCAAATAGTTCTCTAACCATTGTGTGAGATAATAGCTACTATAAGTCATACATCCTCCTTATTGCTATTAATTCTTACTATCTACTCCAACTTGAGTATCAGAGTGCTTTAATTGACACCACCTCCGTGTCAAGGTAACATCTGCTCTATTTGTTCAACTTGTACATATTGCTAAATCCTTTAAAGTTGATTGTCGACCATGTTATTAATTGTAGATCGACCTTCTACAATTCGGCACCACATGTGAGGAATCTAACAATCTAATTTATTGAAGTCAAATAGATCTACCTAAACTACAAAATGGAATAATAGAATCAGACACTCGAGGCTCAAGTTGTTAACTTTATAAACTAGATGGTTGGTTATGTTGAAAAGCTAAAGCAGCTTAAGATTGAGAATTAGATGGTTCGAACCAAAAATGCAGAATGGCAAGCCAAGGTAGAGCAACTATCCAATATAGTGGCCCATCCAAGAGTAGATCAATAGAATGGAGTACAACCAACAAATGAAGCAGGGAGAACACCATCGGTGGCCAGTGGGTCAATTCTTAAGCTCCAAAATAATCCAGCTCGACAATCGAGTCCAACCATAGATCTTAATGCCACCGGATACAATGAAGATCTAATGAGGAATGTGACGGTCAACCGTAGGTTTTTAGACGAGTTCCCAGAATATAACAGGTGTAGGTTCTTTTATTAAAGATTTTAAAGATAAATAATACAATTAATTTACATACAATAACGTTAGTTGTCAACCTTAAAATTTGTATTCTCAAAATTTGGTTTCTAACTTTTCTTCTATTTCTTTTTCTTAATTTTATAAATTTACGATTTTAAGCTTTTGTCACTACTTTATAAAGACAATAGTTTTAAACTTACAAAATATGTTATAGACCAATGGTTTTATAAAAATAAAATAATATTGTACAACGCTATTTTAATAAAATATATGTGAGTGCACATGCGTGCGTCTGCATGCCTGCCCGCTTTGCTTATATATGCATGCACATGCTTGCACGTGTGCGTTTCATTCCTTTTAATTTTGATATATTTAGTATGCTTTTAATAATTTAAAATTAGTTCAATATTTAGCCTCCTAATTTCCCAAAGCAAAAATCATGACTTAGCCCTTAATTTTAGGCAGTGTAAATATCTACTCCCTCCAAAACACTACATGGTACATATCTATCAAAATTTTCGTACCCTTGGGTTAACAAACTAGTATCTCCAAGAATTTTTTAACCAAAAAAGGGTTATCTACTGTTACATTACTAAATATGTTTAATAAACCTGACTTTATTTGTTGACGTTACAATTAGCAATTAATTGTATAGAAGGTGCCAAATTTATACCAATATACTTGTTGACCAAACAAAAGACAAAAATCTATCCCCCCACAATAAGGCATGTTTACTAATTAAAAATTAAAAGGAAAATTAATCTAATCCTATTGCAAAAAGAATGAAGAAGAATCAAAATTAAGAAATCAAGTTTCCAGACCATAACTCATTTGATAAGAAGAAACTCCATAAAGGAATTTTTAAGAAATGAGAGATAATATCAAAAGGGTTCCAAATCCCTATCTTGAAAAGAATCTGCTTAGTGCAGAAATCTCTAGCTCAACTAGAGAGTACAAAGCACAAGTTATAGAGACCTAAGGTTGAAGAAGAAACTCTAGAAATTTTTATCTCAAAAGGCTCTTTAGGGTTTTTCTCCGTTTTCCTAAGATTGGATAAAATGACTATATGTGGTATATATACATGTCTTGGGGACTAGTAATTGATGGAGAAAATATCTTACTTAAACGAACATATCTCACGTGGAAAACGTGTATTCTCTAAGGATAAGGAATCTTAAGAATTCCCTTATATATAAAAAAAAAAATTAAAAAAAAAAAGAATCTTAAGAAATAAGATTGAGATAAAAAGGAAACGAACACAATTAAGGTTCAGATAAAATGGAAACAATGGACACATAGGTACTCATTACAAAACAAGTGAGATTAAAAAAGGATGCACTAAGTGATCTGTGAATGTGCCTCAAAATGAAGTATTAATGAATTAACTTTTTAATTAAAAAAATTGAAAAAAAAAACGTAATGGTTAAAACAACATATAAAAATAAAACAACAAAGTACAACAATTTTTTTTTTAACCTTTTATTGGGGTTATTTTGGTAAAAAATATGTTGATTCTCATTTTGAATCAAGAAAAGGAATTTGATTTTTTAGGTTAGAAATGAGAATCAAATTTCCTTTCCAAGAGGAACTGATTCCTAATTCGTGTTTCAAGTATAAGGAACTTAATTCCCTACAAATTTAGTAAATATTAGAATTCACAAATTATGAATTTAAATTTCTTTCCTTATGTAGGATTCTTGATTAGTAAATACGACATAAGATAAATTGTTAAATATTATACCAATGTATGTCCATGAAGTTTTATCTACCTACTATTAATTATTGGATTTGACCCTTTGATTAGATAACGTTATTTATCAATTACAATCATTAGATTGATTTCAATAATTATTCTTATAAAAAATCAAATTGATATAATTAATGAATAAGATTATCCAACTAGTAAAGTAGTTAATAATTAGATTTAAACAATAGTCTTTTTCTGGCTTAGACATTGAATACATTGTATCCCTAGGTTTATTATGCGACATCAAGGTTGTATCAAAGAGTCAGGATCAGCTCGTAACTTTATATTTTGTCTTTACCTTTTGTAAAAGGAGTTTGAGTTTGGGAGATTCTAGCTCCAAGACATGTTAAATTCCAAATTATCTATAATTGTAAGTTGCCATGAAAAATAGGATAAATATGTCCACATTTGAGAAAAAATAGTCAAAATAATATAATAAATAATACAATAATTAATGTAATGAAGTGAACATTACTTAATAGGATAGCAATATCTCCCATTGGCCTACATCAATTAAGCAAGGATGGGGATTGATTCATACTCCCCACCCCACAGTTGCCATATATTATTAAAAAAATTGCAAAATTTTTATTTTTTTCAAGAAGATCAAAGAATAGTCACATCATTATGGAATCATTTATTTTATTATTTGAAGACTGAAAAATATTGTTAAAGATTGAAGACCGAGTAGTGACTAAAACCTAAAATCTGAATAATAAATTTTTTTTTTTCCCTTATCTCTGAATATGTTGTAAACTTATTTGTTTTTTAAATTTAAAATTGTCTAGAAACTAGTAAGTTGACATTTATATCATTTTTACTATTTATTGTTATGTAATTTTAATTAATTTAATACAAACATCTAAAAATAAATAATTTAATAAATTCTAAAACATTTTAGGTACATATTAATAATATTTTATTCATAATTAAATTATGATTAAAAAATATAGTAGTATTAACCATGTTAATATATTTAAATATATTAATATATTGAAGAAAACAACTAAAAAAATGAATGATTAAATTATAAATTAAAATATATTAGTTTAATTTCAAAATAATTTGGAATGAGATATACTTATATTTCACTTTTCAAATATATTTTTTGTAAGTATCAAGGAAATAAAAAAAAAAAAATTGAGTAGTATAAAATTAGGATGAATTTGAAATTATATTATTTTGAGGAGGATAAATTTGAAATAAAAATTTCTAAATGTCATTAAATGATTTACAAATAAGTGAAAAGTTAAAAATTCTTATTTAATTTTTTCAGTTGTTTTTTGGTAGTTTTAAATGGTTTGACCACTAATAGAAACAACTTAATTGGTATAATTCAGTACTATTAAGTCTTAAATAGAAAAAATAAACGATCCCTAATAATTCAAAACAATACTTTGTGTTATAATATTTATTACATTGATTCCACATTTTCTAATTTCTATCCCTTTTTTTAACATAAAGAGAATATAACAAAAAAAAATTATTGCATAAATATAACATTGAGAATGTATTCCTATGATAAGGAAAAAAAATTCCAACACATTATGATAATATACAGAAAGATATCTACTTTCATAATAAAAGAAAATCTAAAAAAATAACTATTTAAAATATTAATAAATATGAGTCTCGACATTTAAATTCGATCGATTCAAGTTCTTGACCCAATACTATAAATAAAATAAAATAAAAGCAGAGAAAAGAAAGAGAAGATGAAGAACAGTGAATGGTAAGGGAATTTTTACGTGGTTCAGCCCAAAAAAATGTTTACGTCCACGACTGTTTCTTTGATTATTTTGGCAAAGTTATATTATCTTATTGTTTGATGTTATTCATATGGTTATAATGAATTTTCAACCCCTATTTATAGTGTGGGGTGTTATAATTTAAGTACAAATAAAATAGGAAAGAGTTTCACATTAATTATACTTTAAAAATTGGTGTCCACGATATTAGAGATAAATTTCATCGATATAAGGATTTGATTTTATTTCCAATTTTGATAGTTGACTCTTCCTCAATTTAAACTGTTACCTCTCTAAAATATTCCCTTAATGAATACTTTGAGCTACAAGCTAAGCTTTACTTTGAACGACCTCGAGTTGAGCATAAGGTCGCATTGACCATAGTTGACCAGCAACCTGAGAATTGTAGCAGCGAATTGAGAGCTCGTTCCTGCGATCTGGATGTTGACGAATTGAGTCTTCGTCTATTGATCAATCAATTGAATTAGTTCCTTGGACTTTTACCAACACAATTATGCAGTCCCAAATATACCCACAATAATGAGTAATTTTAATCTCTTAATTATTATATTTCTTATGTATAATCAAATTTAGATAATCTGATTTTTTCAAAAAATGAAAAAATAAAAAATAGATAATCTAAACCCAAATGGACTTTAGCCCAATTACTCAACACCCTAAAGAGTGAGACACTCAAAGGATACACTTTCCCACTCCTTTTCATTGAACTCACTTCATATTATTATTTTTTTTCTCAAGATTGAACTGAACTAAAATCACTCACAATATAGAATCCAAATATTTACTTCCCAAATACAACAGAAAAATTGCTCAAAAAATACAATAAAAAAATTGTCGTAATGTATTATAGGCACATTTTATGATGTACTTAGATATGGATACAATTGACAACAACAAATGATTGATTATATTCTAAAATTAATGTTATATTTATTATATTTGATTACATATTTATTATATCTATTTATAACTAAATGAATCGATTATATTATATTAGATCTGATTCATTAAAATTTAATTTGACTTTTTTTAAGAGAATAATTTGACCCATTTAGTTGTTATAAGATATAATAAATATTTAATAAAATATTATAAATATAATTAGTAATTTTGGAATATAATGTATTTATATCAAACATATGGTAGATGAACCCTTATACATGATAAAATTACTGTTCAAATTAATAATAATATTTTCCAAAAAAGGCCGGCAGAGCTAACCGTGCACGAATCTGATTCCAAACTACTTTTCTCTTGTTATTATTACTTATTTACCTACTCTTCTTCTTAAAGAACCCATCAAAACTCTCCCATCAAAGCTCTATAAAAAGTTGAAAACTCATCAAATTCACTGCAACCCAACTCAGATTGTCATCGTCAGTCATCGTCGAATGGAGACTACCTCTACTTCTACATCTTCTCCTTCCACGTATCCCCCCAACTTGCCCATCCCCGTCGACCTGTTCGTCTCCAAGAAGCATCCAGGCCTTGCACGCGGCGAAATCGGGTTTGCCGACTCCCGCGGTGACGTCGTTTTTAAAGTCAAGCGCCACTCCTCCTCCTCCTCGTCTTCGAATATGAGGCTGCTTGTTGATTCTTCTGGAAACACCCTTGTTTCCATGTATCTTCAACAAGTGAGTCTCTCTCTCTCTCTCTCTCTATAGACTGTATCGATCTGTTTTTTTTTTTTTTTTTAAATTTATTTATTGCTGAGATTTTTGTGGTCTTTTATTCGACTTTTCTTTTTTTTTTTAAAAAAAAAAATCGTTTTTGTCTTTAAAAAGAAAAAAAAAACTTAAATTGCTGTAATTTATTGGCATTTGATTAGAAAATGGTAAGGAGCAATTAGTGTATTGTAGCTAGAATTTAATTTAATTTTTATTTTTGAAAATAGCAAGTATTTGTTAATTACTTCTTAAAAAAAAATTTTGTTAGTTAATTGAATGTCAAGTCGACCATATTGGACCGGTACCTATTAATATCATTTTAGGGCCAGCAATTGCAGATACAATTGCTCTTAAAAAAAAATTGTAGATAAACTTGGTGACATGTTATAAAATTAGTGAATTTGGACGCAATTAATATAAAGTTGGCAGATATGAAATTGACGGGTTTGACTTGAAAAATGAGGGAATTTAGAATCGACTTAACATGATATATATGAAATAAGTGAGTTTAAATGACTCGGTGGCATGATACAAAATTATCAGGTTTGACTTAAAAATTATTGGGTATGGAAAATTATAGCTTAGGTTGTGTTTGACATTTCAAAATAAAATAGGTTGTGTTTGGATTAAGCTTGATGTGACCGACAAATTTTTTTCTTTTTAAAATAATTTATGAATTTTTCATGAAAATTTATTTTCAACTTATTTTCAATGGAGATAATATTACAATTGATTGTCTTATTTATTCATGAGGTTTAATGAATTCAAATTGTGTAATTAATGGGTTATAATGGTAATTTTGGATTTAATAGTGGTGTCTGTGTTTCCGTTTGTGACACAATATAATGGTGAGGTTTGGGTTGATAAAAATTAAACTTGTCATTTTTTTAAAACTAAACTGGGTCATATCATATCCATGTTTATACAAAAAATCAAATGTTTAAAAAATTAAAAAAATATATAATTTCTTTATTTTAAATAAAATAATAATAAAATAAATACTGTAGTAGCTAACGATTAACTACACTATTAAGTCTACTGGCAACAAAATTAAGATATATATATTTTTTATATTATCATACAAGATTTGTATAGGTTATGGGCGATTAATGTAGAGATCATCATTTTGTTTTTACTTTTTATTGATTAAAAATTTGAGGTTATTATATTTCATTAAAAAAGAAAAAAATTTGAGGTTATTGGACTAAAATATTGTAAGTATTACTTTTTCAATAACCATACAAAGTCTATGTAAGAAACGTCACTAATGCCTTTTTAATCGTCAAATTGATCTGTATTTATTTTCATTCAACAAAAATAGAATAAAATGACTTTCAAGTGAGATGACGTAATAGTTAGCCACCTCCAGCTATTTCTGCTTTTCCAAATCGTAGGCTTGAGTACTAATAAGTTTCACTATTTGTGTTAATATTCATAAAAAGGTGTGGGTAACCTTTTTCTCAATGCTTAGGAGCAGTCATCTGCGTTGTGTTATTAGAGTATTATCTTAACTAGTCTCAAAGTTTTTTGACCTTGAAAATGTATCAGGAAATAAAAATTAAAAAAAAAAAAAACCAATAGAATAAATGCAAAAGTCTCTCCAAATCACATGTTTGAGTACTAATAAGTCTCACTTTTTGTATTAATATTCACAAAAATGTGTGGGTAGTCTTTTTTCAATGCTTAGGAGCAATCATTCGAGTTGTGCTACTAGAGTCTCATCTGGACTGGTCTCGATAGTTTTTTTACTTTGAAAATATATTAGGAAATTATTTAAAAAAAAGAAACAATAGAATAAATGCAAAAGTGAACTTTAAATCAACTTTTCTTTCCCCAAATTGCAAATAGATTCCAAATGAACTTTGAATTGCACTGAAAGTTACTAATTATTTATGCTTGTAGTTAAAAAGTAAATCTGAAGAAAATAGGATTGTTTTCCTGTTGTAGAAGGGACAATGGCTTGGTTTTAAGGGAGACAGTAGTGAGGAGAAGGACCTGATATTTAAAGTGAAGAGGACAGTGAACAAACTTACTAGAAGTGACTTTGATGTGTTTCCCGTTGGCGAAAATGGCGGAGTTGCAGCCTCCCAATTCAAGATGAAAGGTTGCCCCTTCCAAAAATCTTGCACCATCTATAGAGGCGATTTGATCGTGGCTGAGGTACACAAATACAATACTTTATGGCATTGCACATTACTAGTTTGATCACATCATTTAGAGCAAAAACCAACTTCTGTTTTAAGTGTTCTATATGTTGTGACTGCTTCTCATATGCATCAATTTGTTTTTGGTTGTTTTGGCATCTATGCAAAATTGGCAACACCTGATGTTATAAACCTGCTTCTTGTAAAGTAACTTGTTTTGGTTGTTTGGTTTAAGTGCAAATGAGGAATGAGAAAAGAGAGGTGGTTGCATAATAAGCCACCTCCAATCCACCTCTTAGGTGATAGGTTCAATTCTTAGTAGTCCTACTATTTGTGTGGACAGTCCTATCTTGAAATCTGGGAGTAGTGATCCGAGCTACATGATTGGAGTCTCATGTAGGTTGGTCTCGATAGTTTGTAAGTTTGGTTGATTAAAGATTGATTGAGGCTTGATTCTTCTATGTATACAACTGGCTACATGGATTTCTACTTTTAGTTGTGCAGTTGTCTTTTAACTTAAAATTTAATTTTATAAATGCCTATGAGATGGGAGCTTCTGGTCTTTGTTCGATGAATGAGTAATGAGTGACACCATTTTAGTCCATTGAAATTATATTTTCTCAGCAGATGCATTTTTGTATGTCCTAGTCATTATGTTGTCATTTGTAAGTGTAGAACACACAGATATTGATTGGAATTCAATTTATATTGCAAATTATATTCTACAAAAAATACAAAACCCGCACACACAATAGTTTTTTTTTATATTTAGAGCATACCATAGAGAAGGTCTTTGTTTTTAATTTATATTTTTGTTCTACCAACTTTTGTAGAAATTGATTTCATGTGTTGGTTATCTTGCAGACTAGTCTCATGTACAAGCTGCATCAGATTTTTGTGAAAAGGAATAAATTTAGACTAACCATTTTTCCTGGCTCCGTTGATACTGGTTTTGTTGTGGCTTTGATTGTAATATTCTTTGATTTATGAATTATTAGAACCGAGAATGAAATATTTGTACCTCTTGTCCACAGTAAATGATTCAATGGTGTATGGTGTGCCTTTTACTTACATCGCGTAACATAGTATAAATATCAAATCATGTAACATATAATAGTGTATCATATGATATAATTATAATGGTGCGCATATAATGGCCTTATGGTTGAATAATGAAAATGTCCCTCAATGTTTAAAGATAAAAAATTAAAGGTAAAAAAAAAAAAAAAAAGAAGGAATCTCCTCCATTCAAGTGGATGGTGGAAATATTTAAAAAGATAAAGGTTTTTTCTTTTTTAAAAAAAACTAGATTTTATATATATATTTTTAAAAATGTAATAGATGGTCAGTGGAGATAAATGAAAAACATATATTTTAGAAACAAGGAAAAAAATGATGGAGATTTAATCCTAGATCAGAGGACGGATTGAATCTTCATCATCTATTTTATCTTTAACACCTAGCCTAATTGTTCATCATCAACACCAAGCGTTGTTGGTTTTTTTTTTTTTTTTTTTGAAATACACCAAGCATTGTTATTGTTCCTTAGATCATATAATCATCATCATCCTCTTTATCATCATCAGCACCAACTTTTAGCTCCAATTGCCTCCTTATCGTGAATGGAGATCGAGATTTCTCCATCACAATGATGGACACCCAAATCGAGATCTCCAATGCATAAAGATGTAGATGGAAACCTAAAATTTGGGTGTTCATTCACTTTAGTCTCCATTACATCCATTGTTGTGATAGAAACCCAAATCTAGGTCTCCATTTACGATGAGAACTTAGCTTTGGTCTCCATCGTAAGGATGACGATTAGTCTCCATCTTTGCGATGGAGACTCATATGTAGTCTCCATTAGTGATAGAGAAACTATTGTCTGGAGATGGAGATTAGTGGGAATCTGGATTGCATTTGCATCGTTAATATTAATTTTTAATTATTTTTAAAATTATTTTTTTTAGAAAAATGTATACACCGTTTACCATAATGATGATTAGTAGAGATTCCAATTTTTTAAAATTATTTTATAATTTTTTTTTCAAAAAACTAATTTTATTTTATAAAAAATCTCCTTCATCCATTGAGATGAATAATGCATATCTTTTTTTCAAAAAAAAAAAAAAAATTCATGTTATTATATTTTAAAAGGAAAACAAAAAACAAGGTAAAAGACAAAATTATCATTAAGTCAGTTAATTAAGTTTGACTAATTTTGATCAACTTTAATTGAGAGAGTGGGGGTTTGGTGTGCTATTAGAATAAACTTAATTCTACGTGCTAAAAGGTAAACCTTAGGAGAGTTTCATGTAATTACTTCTAAGAGTAAAAATGAAGCCTCATCCTTGGTGGTGAGATTCATGAATGCTGTCGCCACAGTAGAATAATATGTCTACACAAGACTAAATTTAGTCCAGTCTCATGGAATTCCAAATTTAGATGATTAAAGTGGGATTAGTCTCAATCTCAATCCAATCATAAGAAGCAAATGTGACCATAGTGTCGGTAGCTAATTATAAAACAAATCATTTAGCTACTAAACCAACATTGTTTGATAAAGAAAACAATATTCTTAAAAGGAAAACTGATTAACATTGTAAAAGAGTAATGTTATATTATTTAAAAATTTATTTAAATTTACTGTATAAATTATATGATAAATTTATATAGAATTATCATATTATTAATATATCATCTTAATATTGATGTACTAATCATAAATTAATTTATCACGTTGTTTGAATAAAATCTTTGAATAGTGTAATATTATACTGGTCCCACTGTAAAAAAATAAAAAATAAATGTTCGGGAAAAAAACCTTTTTCGTCCCTAAAAAAAATTCAAAGCTGATACAAGGAGAGAGCTTCCTCACGAAAAAACAATCTTCCATATCAATAACAAATTTCTCTTCAACTCTCTCTCTCTCTACAATCTTCGATAACAATAATAACAAACCGAATGGGGAAGCAGAAAGGAGACGGAGGCGGTCGAACAAAGAATCGTCCTTCTAGCAGCAGGTGATTTTCTTTTTTTGAAAAAAAATATATTTTAATAATTTGTGTGAAATTTGTTATTATTATTTTTTTAATTTTAATTTTTGTTTTTGGCAGTCTGGCTGAATCTCTATTGGCGTCAGGTTCGACTGCTCCGGTGGCGGTGGGATTCGGCGGCTCTTTTTTGGTAGTTTTTCGTTTCGAGTCTGGACTTTGCTTTGTTTTGGAGTTTAGCTTTGTGTTATGCTTGTTTAACTGCAAATTCGAATTCGGACTTGAACTATAGTTGAAGGAGAAGTGATTTGTAGAGATAGTACTAGTGTTGTGAGAACTAGGATATGGTTTAGCTCCGTTTAGTGCTAATTTAGGTTTGGATTCAGATTGGGATTGGAATAAAAGTTGAGAAAGAAGTGATTTTTAGAGACTATAGTGGCTTTTTGAGAACTAAGATTTAGTTTAGGTCTATGTTATGGTTGTTTAGGTTTGAATTTGAAGAAAAGTTGGAAAAGCAAGTGATTTGTAGGGATAGTATTGGCTTTTGAGGAGTAAGATTGGAATGGAGTATGGACATGTTTCAGCTTAAAATTTTTTCTATGTTGTTACGAGTTTGAGGTTTTTTAGTCTAGCTTATATGAAGCAAATTTGAATTTGAAGATAAGTTGGAAAAGAAAAAAACAGTGATTTGAATTTATAGAGATAGTGCTGGCCTTTTTGAGAAACAAGATTGGAATGGACGTGTTTGAGCTTGAAAGGTTTCTATGTCTTTAGAAGTTATGACTTTTCGTGGTTTAGCTTCGCCTTTGGTGAATTCGAATTCAAAGAAAGTTTGAACAAAATGTGATTTATAATTTGTAGAGACAGTGCTGGCTTTTCTTGAGAATTAAGATTGGAATGGGCATGTTTGATCCTGAATTTTCTATGTTTTACAAGTTTGGACTTTCTGCAGTTTAGCTTCATATTAAGTGAATTTTTAAGAAAATTTGAAAAAGAATGTGATTTAATTTTATAGCAATAGTGCTGGCTTTTTGAGAACTAAGATTGGACATGATTGATCTTGAACTTTATATGTTTTTACAAGTTTGGACTTTTGTAGTTTAACTTCATATCAAGCAAATTTAATTTCAAGGAAAACTTGAAAAAGAATGTGATTTGTATTTTGTACAGAAAGAATGTGATTTGTATTTTGTACAGTCAGTGCTGGCTTTTTGAGAACTAAGATTGGAATGGATATTATTTGAGCTTGAACTTTCTATGTTTTAAACAAAGTGATGATATTTTTGTAGAGAATGTGCTAGATTTTGTTGTTGACAATGTTGGTTGGTTTTGATGTTGGTTGTGCAGGATATAGATAGTGAAGTGGCACAGCATCTGAAGAGGCTTGCTAGGAAGGACCCTACGACAAAGGTAATAATATTTTTCTGTGTTGTTAGTAGTGAAAGCACTCAAAAAACTCTGGGGTCATTGGGTAACAAATTTCAACACAATCTCTTATTTTTGAAACAAGGAAACCAATATCTATATTTGAGAAAAAGAGTTTGGTTAGAAGTTCTTGGATACAATAGAAAATTTAAGTTAAAATTAAAAAATAATAATAAAAAATGTAAAATTTCATTTTTGTTAGTGTTCTAAATTAGAAATTAATTTTTGGATTCTATGTTCAATATGTCTTCGTTCATAAAAATGCTCAGAATATGATTCAAGCTTTTGAATTGTGTCAAATTTAATGAATCAGAGGCACCCATCATTGTCTGAGTTTCTTTGTAGAGGTGATCTTGATTTGCTTGTAGACTATGAAGCACTTGTTCAATGATTTAAGTGATAATAATGAAAACCTGGACAAATTCACTTTTTACTAATGGAATTGTGGAAAAATTTTGCCTCCTTGAGCTCATAACTGACCTTCTTGGGCTTATGTTTGGTACTTCTTGGTTTGTAGATTTAGGGTGTTTCTAGCTTAAACTCATGTTACATTTGTTATGCAGTGTGTATATATTGGCTGATAAAATTTTAAAAATATTTATTTATTGATACATGTTCCAGATGATTAGAACTTTTTTCCCCCATTATTAGTTTGATACCCATAAAATTACTCTCTTTCAACTTCACTTGCAAATAGATTTTTGTGATTATTGATAATACAGTTGTACTGATTCATTTTAATTGTTCAACAGCTCAAAGCTTTGGCATCTCTGTCTGTGTTGTTCAAGCAAAAGTCAGGAAAGGACCTAGTTTTTATCATTCCTCAATGGGTATGGAGCTTCAGTTATTTGCCATATCTAGTATTCTATAGGAGAATTTATTAAAAGGAAAATTTTGCTCTTCTTTCTCTAAAGTCTAAATTTTATAGGAAAAAAAAATCATTTTGAATGCTTCTTCTTCTTTAGTTGTTTTTCTGTCTGTTACAACCCCCAACCCTTTCCTTTGTTATATATTGTTATATTGACTCTATGTTATTTTGTATTTACTGCTAATAACCTTTTGGTAAATAAACTGTTGGATGTTGAGAAGAGCCCTCATAGAAGTGATGTTTAAAATGGAGAATAGAGAGATGACCTTAGCATGAGAATAGATACTATAGCTGTTAGCTCATTTATCAATATGTGATTTCTGCTGCAGTAGTGATTCCGAAGAGTTGATTTGGAGCTCATTGCTTGATTAAAAAGCGGAATTTACTTGGCCTTCAGTTTCCTTTGATCATAGAGTACTTGTTAATCCGTTGCTGGTCTTTGATATATGCATCTGAGTTAATGAAGATTTGTTAATCTTGAATTATAATTCCTGATGCAATAGGGATATGCTTGATAATAATTTATTGTATCTTGGACCCTTGGTATTTTTTGTATCATGATAGTTTATTAGCATTTTTCTCTCTTGTGTAGGCATTTGAATACAAGAGGCTATTGCTGGACTATAACAGGGACGTTCGGCAAGCTACTCATGAGACCATGACTAATCTTGTTACTGCTGTTGGGTATGAGTGAATAGTTAATTTATGAATGCTATTTTGAATTTCCCCCTAGTTCGCACAAGCTGTTTGATAATCCTGGGAATATAATGAGATTGCTTTGCGTATTTGCTTTAGCCTTAACTATGAAAAAACAATAGTTCTTGCATATTAGACCGAGCATATATGTTTCTACCAAAAATATTTTTCCTTGGTGGTGAAGCTTATATGCTTGAATCCTGAATTATCTTAAAAATAACAAATTTATGTGTAAAACAAGATGAGATGAGACAAGTTATAAACAAGGATTGGTCTTGGGGATGCTAATCTTATCATCATCTTTTTGGAGCCTTTAAGCCTAAATGCAGTACTCTTGTTGCACCTACTATTGATTACCTAAATGATAGTGGAGTACTTGAATAGTAATTTATTTAATTCAGTACTAGTATAATATACTTGTCAGAGTTCTCATTCAAACTTTGGGGAATTTTAATAACATTGTTTTTTGTGAACTTAAAAGGTACTTTTAATCTTAATGGTACTAGCTAGGTTAGTTAGTTAAATCTTCGTCCAAGAAGCCTTGGGGCCAAATTTCACTCACACAAGGTTATGAACCTCTATAATCTATTTATATTTTCTTTGAGAAACCATATGTGAATTTATTTGTGTGGTTTGAGAAATGACTTCTATCGACTAGAAGACCAATTACAAGGAATGTAGATAGATGGACAGTTAAAGGAAAATGTCCCACCCACTATGCAGGCTAATATAGGAATTTAATTCCTAATCTTCCTGGATCTCTTGCCTCAATGTTTAAATTCTTATGCTTCCAAATTTGTTAATGTTCATGTTATATTTCCTTGTGTTGGCTAGTGTTATGTTGAATTCAACTCTGCAAAATATTCTTTTATGGTTAATCCGTTACAAATACAATTCATGCTGAAAAAGTTTTCTGTGGAAACTCTTAAAATTTTTTCTTAGGAGAGATTTAGCTCCACATCTAAAAACTTTGATGGGACCGTGGTGGTTTGCTCAGTTTGATTCAAATTCTGAAGTTTCTCAAGCTGCAAAGCGATCGTTACAGGTATGCTGTTTGCTTGCTTCAGCTGTAGTGCATTCTGCTTAGGCTTTATGCAAAGGCGACGAAAAAAATGAAATTATAATGACTATAATGGGTTTTTATGTGTTTATGACAATTGGTATATATTTTAGTAGAACAACGAGCCTTTTGGGTTCCATTGGTATATATCCTTCTATAATGCTTTTTATGTTTTCAATGTGGGATTCATTCCTATCTTCTCTAACTACACATGTGGGTTTTCGATTTTCCAACAAGTTCATATAAATCATCATGACAAAGATCTTCATTCTAAGGATTATGTCATAGTCTTTTGTGTGGGAATTTCCTCTGATGTTTAATAGTTGGCTTATTTCCTATTTCTATCCTGTTCTTACTTATCATTTGCCCTTGGCCATTGTTGGCTGAAACAGAAGTTGCATTAGCGCTTAAAATTAAGCATGTACCTGTTTAGCAGCCTCTGAATCATGGCTCTTTAGATTCATTTCTTAACAAATTAGAAGTATGCTAATTTTATTTCATCAACGTGTGACGATCTGTGAAAATAAATATAGTTATATCGATAAAAGGGATTATAATAAAATGTAAGAAATACCATAGAGACTTTGAGGGGAAGTGGTGGTAACAAATCAAGCATAAACTCAATTTAAGTAGGTCTTGAAATAGCTTCTGCTGGATAACAAATTTGAGGCGAAGTGGTGGTAACAAATTTGAAATGTCATAGAGACTTTGAGGGGAAGTGGTGGTAACAAATCAAGCATAAACTCAATTTAAGTAGGTCTTGAAATAGCTTCTGCCGGATAACAAATTTGTCCTGTTTCAACCAGTGGTCAGTAGATCTATATCATAGTAGTATGGTCTATGTTGCCTATATCAGTACTTGTGTTCTTTAACCAGCTAATAGATTATTGATGTTTATTGACAATAATTTTCAATTTTCTGATATATAATTGTTGGAAATTATATTTAATAAGTTTTTATGACAAATAGACTTGCATTTGAGGCTGTAGTTTTAGTTTGGGTCTCACCTGTTTGGTTGTTATCAACAGGCAGCCTTTCCTGTACAGGAAAAGAGATTAGATGCTTTAATTTTATGTACAAGTGAGCTATTTATGTATTTGGAAGAAAACCTGAAGCTTACACCGCAAAATTTATCTGATAAAGCTGTTGCATTGGACGAATTGGAAGAGATGCACCGGCATGTATGTGTTCGAGGACTTCTGTTGAATTATTGGATTTCAATTTTCCTCTGAGGTCAGTCATAGAATAACAAACTATATGGTTCAACACTACTATTTAAGCAATGTCTTTCTTTTCTTCTTGCTATTGAAAATGACAATGATTTCTCATAACATTTTAACTAAAATGAGGCAAGATTGCATCTCTTTTCAACTCTGCTCATATTGCCTTGATTTTGGGGTTGTCTTTCTCTGCTTTCCTGTATATGTTCACATTTCTATATTGTTAGCTGAAATCATGATTGCCATTTCTCCATTATCAGTCACTTATTGTGTTTTGCCATCAAATCCTTCACTGAATTTGTTTATCCAACTTTCTTGGAATGCAGGTGATATCATCATCACTGCTGGCATTGGCCACACTTCTTGATGTTTTAGTTTGTGATCAATTAGGAAGACGTGGTTTTGAAAATATAACCGTTGAACCAAAACATGCCTCTAAGGCTAGGACAATTGCTGTTTCTTCTGCTGAGAAGTTATTTTCAGCTCATAAATACTTTCAAGACTTTCTGAAGTCTCAAAGTCCTGCAATTCGGTCGGCTACGTATTCCGTGTTGAGGAGTTTCATTAAAAACATACCTCAAGCATTTAATGAAGGAAATCTGAAAACGATTGCTACTTCAATACTTGGTGCCTTCCAGGAAAATAATCCTGTTTGTCATTCTTCTATGTGGGATACAGTGTTACTATTTTCTAAGAGATTCCCAGACAGTTGGACATGGTTGAATGTTCAGAAAACTATATTAAATCGGTTGTGGAATTTTCTTAAAAGTGGGTGCTTTGGTTCTCAGCAGATTTCTTATCCAGCTTTGGTTCTATTCTTGGAAGTTGTACCTCCTAAAGCAGTAGCTGCTGAGAAATTCTTTCTTGATTTTTTCCATAGTCTATGGGCTGGAAGGAATCAGCCACATTCCTCAAATGCTGATCAACTAGCGTTTTTCCGGGCGTTTAAGGAATGTTTTCTTTGGGGATTACACAATGCATCAAGGTTTGATAATGTTTATCTATTCTCCTGGTACTCTATATTCTGCTGCATCTAGATCTGTAATGTTATTTTCTCATAGTAGATAAATGAAAACTGGTTTTGTTTGAATTCTAATTGCCTTGTATTTAATTCCAGATATTGTGATGGTGCTGAATCCATGTCCCATTTTCAAGTCTTTCTCATTGATAAAATCCTTGTGAAGCTTCTGTGGCAAGATTTTCTGTTCTTTTTTAGCTCAAAAGGTCAGAACAGAGAAACTTCAGGAGTGTCTGTAGATCCATCTGAGGATAGTACTCAGAATTTCCACAAGAAGACATTGGAAACTCTGAACATTAAGTACCCCATGAGTTATATCCAAGAGTTGGGGAAATGCATTATTGAAATTCTTGCAGATATTTACTCACTGGATTGTGAACTGCTCTCCTCCATTTGTGTGGCATTTCAGGAGACTTGCCTTCAGGTGTTTCAGCAAAAAGAAATCATTGAAAGACATACTGAGAATATAGAGCAGATCATTAAATTTTTGTCACTTCTGGAACGACATGCTGTGCAAAAAGGTGAACTTTGGCCGTTGGTTTATTTAGTGGGACCAATGTTGGCCAAGGCTTTCCCATTGATAAGGTCACTGGTAAGTTTTATCACACAAAATTTTAACAGTGTCCGCCGTGGATGTCATGAAAATAAACCCTTCATAACTTTACTTAGTACATTACCTATTGGGTTTATGTCAGTGTGGATTTAGTGTCTTTAATGGATACCCGAAGGTAGACTTTTTAGCTATCTACACCTGCATTATCTAATAGGCCCACCAGTAGACTTGCCATCTTCAGTAACTTTTTTCTAAAGACTCAGTTCTTAATTTGAATGGGTTTTCAAATCCACCCAAATCCCCAAACAAGATATGGGGAGGGGAAAAATGGAATTTTGTTTACCATTAGAGTGGTAGCTACATGAGATGGAGTCAAAATTTAGATCTTTTTATTATGTTGTTTATGGGCTTTCTTCTGCAATTTATGTTGTGTTTTCTTCATGCATTCTCACCTAAATTACTCCCTCTTCTATTTTGTCTTCTTGTGTCTTGGCATCAGGATTCAGTGGATGGTATAAGACTTTTGTCAGCTTCAATACGTGTATTTGGACCACGCGACATTGTCCGAGAACTTTTTGTTGAGAATGAAGAGCGTGGCTGTAGTTCTCTTTCTGTTGATAGAGAAAGAGGCATGGATTCTGGGTTTTTCATGCAAGTGTTCAAGAAAACATTTGTTCCTTGGTGTTTGCATGAACATAATTACTCCACGAGTGCTCGATTAGATCTGTTGCTTGCATTGTTTGATGATGAATATTTTAATGACCAAATATGTGCTGTAATTTCATTTGCAACTAATTCAAAACATTCTGGACCTGGGCCTGGATCCCTAGACTCTGATGGCATAGTGATATTAGCAATGCTCTTGGAGAAAGCAAGAGACAAAATAACAATGAGGAAGGTGGGAGAACGTTCCAGTCATCAGCAAGATTCATTCCCTGATAACTGGCACCATGAGCTTCTGGAATCTACTGCTGTAGCAATTGTCTGTTCATCTCCCCCTTTTGGAGCTTCTGATTCACATTTTATACGGTATGCCAATGGAAAAGTCTAGATATAAGAAGTTTTATATGTATATTTTGAGAAATGCAGTTGATATATTTTCTGCATTATAAATGAGATATATAGTTATATCAGCAATTGATTATATTCCATTGTAAGTTCATGGTCATAATGTTCATGTCATGACATAATGTCAGAATGTCATATCCTTTTTGTGTGGAGTAACTCTCTTAAATGTTTTTCAGAGTGCATATTGCCCTTTCTTTTTAATAGTAATGTTAGGTTGATAAAAAATTGTCCAAAATCATGCTCATATGATGTGACATATGAATTGCCAACACTGTAAATTATGAAATGATGTGATGTTGATAACTCATATGTCATATTATTTGGGTAGCATTGAATTACTCATCTTTTAGCAGTTGTTTAAAACCAATTTAGATCTTTCTTACCTTTTAGAATAGATGATGTGAAAGTAGCCCATTGTGCATTTGTGTCAAACATGCAAGCACTGATCCAATCCATTTCTTTTGAGGAGAACCATAGCTCGAGGACATCCATTCATGATTAATGGACTGAAGATTTTATGTTAGTTTTCTGTTCGCATATTCCTTTCTCTAGGGTTGACTTCGGGTCCCTATTTGTTGAAAAATACTGGCCCAATTACTAGTTTAAATCTAATGGTGGAGGAATTTACAGAGGCTACTGGTGTCTCAGATGGGAATAGCTTCATCAATATGAGTTCATCTCTGAAAAATTAAGTTTATAATCGCTGATTTGACTTTTTTTTTCTTAAAAAAAAAAAAAGGCTTATTGCATGATTAGATTTTAGTTATAGTTTTATAGCTAAGTCTTATTTATCTTACGTGCAGGGCTCTTCTTGGTGGCTCAAGAGAAGGCAATCAATTTCCTTTTGTGTCTAGAAATGCATTGATTACAATTTTTAACGAGGTTTTAAAGAAGTTACTTACATTTCTTCTGGAGTCCTCTTTCACTTGGATCAGAAATGCTGGCTCTCTACTTAGTTCTGCAGTGACTAATCTAAGGTTGGAAAATGGAAGCTCTATAAATGTGATTGAGATGGCTCAGTTTGCTTTTGACATACTTGAAGGTAGCTTCTTTACCTTAAAAACACTTGATGGTGAAGATGGTATAGTTTCAAGTATTTCAGCTGCTGTATTTGTAATTGCCTGGGAATTCAGCATGGCTACAGCAATAGACAATACCCTTGATGATGAATCTAAGAAGAAAATCAAGACCCGGTTGGATTTTTGTGAATCTGTGCATGCTTTTCATACTAAGATAAAGACTCAATTCTGGAGAAGTCTTAGCATTGATAATCAGAAAAGATTGGGTAGTATCTTGATTCAGTCTATTAAGATGGCCATTTTTATGGATGATAATCTAAAGACCGAGGAAATGGTCTCTTTGTGCTGCATGTGGATGTTGGAAGTACTTGAATGTCTTGGTCAAGAGCAATATGAGGAACAAATTTTGTTAGACCAGCTTCTGAGTAAGGGTGATAAGTGGCCTTTGTGGATAACTCCTAATTTCTGCACCCCAAAAGAATCAGGTGCCCTGAATATTGAAAATGCACCTATTGAAATACATGTGAGTTACATTTTTAATTTCTTCATTTATTTATAATAATAATTATTATTAAAGTTTAGCTTTTATGAGTTTAGTGAAAATCTTTGTATTTTCAACACCACATCATGAGAAAATAAGAATTTGGAGATTAGCTTTGTGCACAAGGTTAGGATGCTATGACAAGAAATAACGGTTTTCTTGTTGAATTCAGGAATTAGTATTGCTAGTATTCTTGACATAGCCTTAGCTTGAAGAGCGACATGAACTAGTGGACTAGATTCCTCAGTTGCTTGTGTTTTATTTCTGACTGCATCCATCATTCATCTCATTCCTGTCATTCTTTGCTGAAATGTTAGAAAGAAGAATATTGGCTCTTAACTCAAACTCTTCAATCTCGGATGTCCTGATATGCTTGAATCACAACTAATTCATCTGATAAATTGATTACCAATTATTTTAATTGTAGTCATCTGATCCATATGTTGGCTTTCCTGTATGCAAAAACATTGTGCTGATTGGCTGTGATGTCAAGCTGGTTGAAGAATCTATTGTCAATCGTGGCAAGCCCGTTGGTCTTGCACGTCAGAGGGTGTGTTAAAGAGCTTATATACTATTGTTGGTGCCCTTTCATATAAGTTCAAGTTTTTAGGTCTGATGTTACTAACACTTTTAAAATGTAATGTAGCTTATAAATTTTGAATGATTGAAAATTAAACATGGGAAGACTGAATTTGTGGTGGAGCAGTGTCTAATAAGTAGAGCACTCTGGAATTATTGCTCTGAACGATTAGCTATCTTATTTTTCTTAAATTTATTTGAATAGAAAATGCACAGATTGGATTAAGAGCTGAATGGTTCTCATGTTACTAACAATTTTCAGGTGCAGGAATCTGGGCATTGCAAGTTTGTCGCTTTGATTGACAAGCTTATCTCAAAAGTTGGCTTTGATAAAATTGTTGGCAGTTATGCTACACGAGCTTCTCCCTCTCTACATGAGGAAACAACATATCATGAGGTTAGTTCTCGAGCCTGGCTTGCTGCTGAAATATTATGCACATGGAAATGGCCAGGAGGCAGTGCTTTGAGTTCTTTCTTGCCTTTGTTGAGTGCATATGCCAAGAGTAGAAGTAGTTCTTCTGAACAAAGCTTGCTGGATTCCATTTTCAACATTCTACTTGATGGTGCTCTTGTTCATGGAGAAAGTGGTGCCAAGAGTTTAGACAATAATTGGCCTCTGTTAGGTGATAAAGTGGAGGATATTGAAGAACCCTATCTGAGAGCTCTTGTATCTTTGCTTCTTACTTTGTTTAGAGATGATATATGGGAAGCGGTCAAAGTTGTGACTCTGTTCGAACTGCTTCAAAGTAAACTTTTTATTGGTGAATCAGTTAATATAAACTGTCTGAGCATTATTCCTCTGATTGTTAGTGTTCTTATACGACCATTAACTTGGAGAAGCATCAGTTCTGGTGAATGTAAAGGAGATGTTGACCTTGATGCTGTTGAAGATAATCAGGTGCAGGATACGATCAAAAGCTGGCTTCAGAGAACTCTATTATTCCCACCTTTATTTACATGGCAAGCTGAACGAGGTAAATGTGTCTTTTTTTAATTATCGACCAAACTTTCTGAAATATATATTATTTTACGAAGGTATGTAACATTACCTGAAAGAAGTGAAGCAAACATTATGTCTAATTGTCTATATGGTTATGCTTAGCCCATTAAATGCCTAAGTTGCTATAAAGGCCATTAATTTTCCGTTAACTGTTAATTTTATTGAAATATAGTATTTCCTCTTTAATCAATTGTATTGACACTACCATTTAATTCCTTGTAGATATGGAACAATGGTTTCAGTTGGTTATATCTTGCTATCCGCTACGTGCCAGAGGAGGAAAGGAACCATTGAAACTGGAGAGGTATATCAGCCATGAAGAGAGAACACTTATACTTGAGTTGTATCGGAAGCAGAGGCATGGAGTTGGTGCAACTAATCAGTTGCCAGTTGTACAGTTGTTGCTGTCAAAGCTGATGGTTATTTCAGTTGGTTATTGCTGGAAGGAATTTGATGAAGATGATTGGGATTTTTTCTTCTCACATGTGAGTCGTTGGATTCAATCAGCTGTTGTGATGATGGAGGAGATTGCTGAAAATGTGAATGATGCTACTGCTGGCAATTCTATTGATAATTTGGATGTTAATCTTAAGAAAATTGAGGAAATTGCTTTAATTTCAGACCCACATCCTATAAACAATGCTAGAAATTCTCTTATATCATTTTCTCTATGTCATGAGCTTTTAAGATGTCAACGAGCTGAAGAATTAGACAGTCTAAGTATCTTGAAGACAGAAAAATGCAACCGTATCATAGATCGGATTGTAGAAGCTGCTCTTCGCTTATTCTTCTGCACTGGCATTTCTGAGGCCATTGCTAGTTCATACTGTCTTGATGCAGCATCTATTATAGTGTCATCACGTCATGGTCATATTTTTTTCTGGGAATTGGTGGCATTGATTGTTGTGAACTCATCTCCACAAGTAAGAGATAGAGCAGTTAAGTCAGTTGAGTTTTGGGGACTTAGCAAAGGAGCTATAAGTGCACTATATGCTATATTGTTTTCTTCGAAACCTATAGTATCCTTGCAGTTTGCTGCATATGCTATTTTGTCATCTGAGCCTGTTTCTCAATTGGCTATAACCAGTGAAGACACTACAGTTTGTTCGGATAATAACTCCAGTATTGACCAAGAGACATCCCGTCCTGGTTTGTCATCTGAAGAGACTGTGCATTTGAGGGATGAAATCTCTTGCATGATTGAAAAGTTACCTTATCAGGTTCTTGAAATGGATTTGGCAGCCGAACAACAGGTAACTTAGCTTCTATCAGCTGTGAAATTACTTTTCTCTTTTGCCTTTTAAGTTAATACATACATTCTGGCATCAAATTCAGTATCTGCATTGATGCAACTTTCTCTGTTCAAATTCACAGGTGAATGTATTCCTTGCATGGTCTTTGTTGCTTTCGCATTTGTTGTCTCTACCATCATTAACACCCCTGAGGGAGAGATTGGTCCAGTATATTCTAGATTCTGCTAATCCAGTGATATTAGATTGCATTTTCCAGCATATTCCTTTGGAATACATGACACAGGGTCTGAAAAAGAAAGATGGGGAGCTTCCTGCTGAGTTATCAGCGGCTGCAACTGCAGCCACATGCTCTATTTCAACAGATTCATTATTGTTTTCTGTGGAATCACTTTGGTCTGTTGAACCTGTGAAACTAGCTACTCTTGCTGGAGCAATCTATGGTATGATGTTGTGTATTCTCCCTGCTTATGTACGAGGATGGTTTACTGATTTACGCGACCGTTTCACTTCATCGTTGGTTGAATCCTTTACTAGACAATGGTGCAGCCCTCCTTTGATTGCAAACGAACTATCTCAGGTTTGTTGCATATGAACGATATTTTGGCTTGAAGGAACCAAAAATTTTTACATTATAAAAGCTCAGTTCTTTCTGAACAACTGGAGTTTTTTTTTTTCTTTTTTTCTTTTTATAAGTTAAAATACTTATGGTAGTAATAAAATGAAAGATCTTTAGTGATGAGCCTTCTAGGAAATAGAGCCTCTGGATAAATTTCAACATTCTTTTGGCCTTGTTCTTGAACAAGACGAATTCCAATTAATTAGTGTCTACGGACGTTGTTGGGTGCTTGGGGCTTTATGTTCTCTGGTATTGTTTCACTTAGTTTGCATATAACCATATTCTGAATACAGTGACAGACTTCATTCTGCAAAAAAACATAATGGATTATTGAGCACAACCCAGTTTATAGATTTATTTAAACATCTTCGTGGCTTTGACTTATTGCAGATCAAGAAAGCTGATGTTGCTGATGAGAATTTTTCACTCTGTGTGAGCAAATCGGCAAATGAAGTTGTTGCCACTTACACAAAGGATGATTCAAAGATGGATCTAGTTATCCGTCTACCTCCATCCTACCCGTTGCGGCCTGTTGATGTTGACTGTGTGAGGAGCTTAGGGATCAGTGAAGTGAAGCAGAGAAAATGGTTAATGTCTATGATGTTATTTGTTCGTAATCAGGTGCGTTTTACACTTCCTCCTTTCTGCATCTTGTTTTATTTTATTACTTGATGCTTTATTGTAGACTTAATCAAGTTCATGTACGAAGACTTGATCCACCAGAAGTAGGGCACTAGGAAAAGCTCAATTTTGGTGCTTTGTAGAAAGTGCACTCAATCGTGAAAGATGCATTGAATTTTGGCATGGACAGGTGAATCAAGAAAATATATAGATAGATAAGTAATTTGCTTTACTTTTTGTTGCAGAATGGAGCGTTAGCTGAGGCTATACGAATATGGAAGCGCAATTTCGACAAGGAATTTGAAGGAGTTGAGGAGTGCCCTATATGTTACAGTGTCATCCACACTACCAATCACAGCCTTCCTCGTCTTGCCTGCAAAACCTGCAAACACAAGTTTCACTCAGCATGCCTCTACAAGTGGTTCTCAACTTCTCACAAGTCATCATGCCCATTATGCCAGTCTCCATTCTGATCTCCGATGACAATTTTGTGTCTTTTGCGGGTTCTTTTACAACTGACCATACATATAAAAAGGCAGCAGCAATTAGAAGCATACTGTGTACTAGTCAACATGAAAATTCAATTTCTAGTGTGAGAGATGTGGGCTTTCGATTAAGATAAAAAGACCTATAGACGTGATGATTGGATATCAGAATCCAACTTTCTAACGAAGCATTATTGATTCCTAGCACAAGGTGTGCTCTTACTGCATCATACACGAGCCACCATTCAGTCGTGACTTCTTCCATACACTGTTGTAAAATTTGTTCCGGGGTGATGGTTCTTCTACTTGCATTTCGGCTTCTGGGTTTTTGTTTTTACCAAGAACCTCGAGAAAAGCGGACTTTATCCCCAAGTAAGTACATGGTTCTTTAGATGCCAAGTTGGTTTTTTAACTTATACAAACCCGAAGTCAGTTAAATGTTGGTTTTAAGATCAAGCAACCTGAATTTTTGGAGCTCCTATCTTTTTTGAAGCGATCTTTTATCATGTGTTGTGGTGCAGGTGTTGCAGAGTAGAGTCGAGGACTTGACATAGCTATTTTTGGTCATGTTAAACATAGAATACAGACATACAGTTTAAAAAGATTGTAGTATAGAATTGTGTACAGTGGGTGTTTTTGTAAAATTATTTTCTTTAAAATTCAATAGTTAAACAGACTATCGTGAATCCCTAAATTTACTCAGAAATCAAAATGTTGTTTGTCAAATTGGAAAGGGCTATTGGAAGTCCAAAGACTGGAAAACAAACGAAAGGGTAAATTTCAAGGATTCTCTCTATTTGTTTAGTGTCATGATGATGACTTTTTGACTTATGAGGAATGGTCGGAGGAAACCTTCATTCAGGCTAGATGGGAGAAAATCTTTGACACACCCAAACATACATTTACTCTAAATTTATTCATATCATATGGTATGACATTATTGAATAGGGTGTACAAACTACGGTGCATTTGAAGACTTTCTTGACCTATTTATATGAGTAGAGTTTTTAAGGTAAATCTTTAAAAATAGTTTCTATGAATAAAAACTTGTAAATAAAAGTTGTTTGTTGTTCGGTCATTAAGAGGTTTTTTTTTTTTTTTTTTCCAAATTATGTATGGTTATGTTGATATTAAAGCTTGATAAGAATGATAAGAATGGCAATCTAAGAGCTTATTAGTGTTTTAAATTAAGTAAAAAGGCATTGTTGTCAGTATACTAAAATATAATGAGGTTGTGTGTACATATATATATAAAGTTATAAATTTTCCACTTAGAACTATTCCAAAATTTGAGCTTACAATGACATTTATGCAAAATACAGAGTTAAACTGTGAAATATTAAGGCATTGTTTTAATTAATTTTGTAATTACACGGACATATATAAGTTCAAATAAGATTGGCAAATAAGATTGGCAACAAAATCTCCAAATTATTAAATAATTCCACCTTCGGATCAAATCTATTCTGTGTACACTGAAACATCTTAGATCTCGCCTATCAAAAATAGGTTATTTAATTAAACAAGAAAAAGACCCAATTAAACCAAAAAATAAAAAGTGAAATTAAAAAAATAAAACCATATGCCGGCTTTTGATTGGACGTTGTAAAAAGTAAATTTCGAAAAGTTATCATATTTTGGCTTTTAATTGGAATAACAACATTCTAGGTAAGTTATTTTTGTTCCATGATACTAAGTATTAGATATGAGAAAAAAAAAGAATGGAACAAAATGGATGGTGTTACTTGTTAGTGCAGCGAAATTGCCACATCATAGTACACAATTTTGTTTCATACAATTCTCTCAACCAATCCAATCTGCATCTATAAATTTTATGAGGACCAAAATTTCTATCAAAAAGGAGACGCTACAAGATGTGAACTGGTCCACATATGGTGGCGCTGCCTTGAGACGCCAATTCCATTTCTGTTGAATAGTGATCCTGACGAAAATAACTGACTATGAGAATCAATAATCACTGATCTCATCAGTGTGAGGATACAATGGAGCGGAAATTAGAAACAGAAAGCCGCGAGAGCATCATATATGCAAACTCTTGTCAATGCATCATGAAAGCACAGCATAGCATACATGTCACTGTATAATCGGAAGCAATGACCTCATCTCTGATCCATTTCCGTTAGATAAATAATAAACTTTTTTCCAATTTTCCTCGGTGAAAAACTCGCGGTTTACTAGTCTTTGCCTGCCACAGAAAACCAGACAAGATAGTTGAGACTTTGAATTATTGTTGCATTGGGAAAGTATTCGTGCTCACTAATTTCCCAATGATATTGCAAAGAGAATCCTAACTGATCAATGTTCTCATTGGAGCCAACGATGAATAAGACCTAATGCTTGTTAACTTGCTAGCTCAAAAAATAAGACAAGAATCAATTAGTAGAAATCAGGTAAATTGTCAAAGCTGATTTCTTATCAGTTAACATCAACACGCAGAGGTTAACATCAAAACGCAGAGGTCAAACGATGTGAGTAGAAATCATCTAAATGTTTCTGTTGAATCTTATTTTACATAATAATTAACATCACATACATGCAGCTATGCAGTAATTTCAGATAAATAAATCAGCTTTTGTTTTATTTACTTCGCAGATAAAAAAAAATTTAGTTGCACCAGTGCTGCCTAAATGCTAATATTTATGTTGCATATATATGACAACATACTCACTTGCAAACCGACAAGGAAGCTGTAGAAAGAGATAGAGAGAGATATTCCATAGTTTTCATGTTAGTTTTAAAAGACAATTTGACTCCAGGCAGTCAAAACCTATCTCTATAGATAACCTACAACCTGAAAAATAAGGTTATGCTGTCAGCACAAGTTTTGAACATGAATGACAAACTATGAGCATATCTAACGCTAAAAATTACTAACTAGACAACTTAGGGTTCAAAATTGCATGACCAAACAGATGACAGAGAAAGACTGACAATAATTACTGAGTTCAATTTGAAAACTAGAAAGCATGTAAATTTCATAAACATACCTAAGGTAGTAATGGCTAACAGTTGCTGCTTCGTCTAAACTGTACCGTGGCAAATTAATACGTGCATCTGCAGGCACATCTGGTAAGTCTTTACGGAGCTTTCCCACTGCTGTTGAATGAGAGAAAGCACCCACCATCATGTCATCATGCATCATTGACCTAAAGGCGTTAACCTGCCAAAAATTTTGGGAAATAAAAAAAAAAATGGAATAAAATCATCTAATATAGTGAACAAAATGACAGGAAGATGGCAAATTGACAGACATTGAATGCAAGAAGGTCAAGTCCGAAGACGAGTGCAATTGGATAATGAGAACCATACGCCAATTATCTCAAATTTAGGAATTAAAATTGACATATATATGCATCCATGATCTAAAACAGTATGGTGACAACTTCATTAAGAAACAAACTAAAACTAAAGCCATCCATCCAAGTAAAAACGTTGAATATCCTAAGCCTGAGATAATATTTGAATAAGAAAAACATAAAATCGCCAGAAAGTGGTAAAGTTTAAATTTAATAAAAAGAAAGAACCTGCCCAAACAGTTGCTAAAATTAAGAGGTAATACTAACCATTGCAACTTCTCTAGCATGTACTGGTCGAGTAGATCGAATAGTTACTGGCTCCTCATATTCGCTGAAAGTAAACCAGTTGTTATACTGGGGACAAGTAACAGCAACATATCAATGAAAAAATAAACCAGCACATCATAAATAATAGCAATGAAGCTGTAGAATAGAAACAGTAGAATATAAAAGATATTCAACATACTAAACATTAAATTAGCTAATATACGTTAATGGTGCTCACTTGATCTATTGCAAATAACACAGGAATATCTTTCACAAGTGATAATTCTTTCCTCAAACGAACTACAACACCAACAGCTGCATGCGTTTGCATAATGCCCATTTGAACAAGATCATATAGACTTGAACCTTCAGGTATTTCCTTCGAATCAACCCCTTTCATCAATCCAACACCAGCACCCTCTCCCAGTCGAATAGGATCAAGTATTTGGCATGGTAATTCTCTTAAGCGGGATTCGTTGTATTTCAAAAAATCCTGTACAAAAATGAACCAATGAAGCAAATACGAAAACATAGCACGAACAATAAATGAATTTGAATACACAAATAAACCAAACAAAAATCAAGCATAAAAAAATAATAATAAAAGGCAGGAGGGATGGTTCAAATCAGCTACAAGTATATCACGTATTCAACTAACTAGCAACGTTTACACGAGTTCTCTAATTTTTATAGTCATAATTTTTATGTTAACTCAATATATTGCTACAATTACAAATCATTGTTCATCACTTAAGTTAACAACAATTGATTGGTCCAAATAACATTCTAACCTTACTAGTAAACAATAAAAGTGAATTCTTGCCTTGAGAACATTTTCCGCCTGCAGAGGAGTATCCCAAAGACCAGTTTCCGGGTTTTTAGAAAAATATCCACCATGCGTCCACTCCCGGCCTCTAGGGACATAAAAAACCAGCCAACCTTCATCACGAGCCCACTTAACAAGCATTGCCAACATAATACTCTTCCCACAGCTCACCGGACCATCCAATACAATCTGCTTCTTAACTTTCGGAGCTGCATAACAAGTAAAAAGATAAAAATCAATAAATAAAAAATTCTCACACATTCAACCATAAATCAAATCAACACATCTACAAGCACGTATTTACGTAGGATTTCTATTATCAGGACGTTCTAACTTTTAAACTACATTTTTTCTCCTAAAAACATTTCTCTCTTTTATTTAATTTAAATACAATGAATGGCTGAGACACCCAAAATTGAATCATCACATCTACAATCAAGTATATGTAGAGCTTCTATGGTCAAGTGCACCCTAACTTTAAATTATTAAGACCACTAATCTCAGACCATTAATCTCAATCATTCATTGCATTCTCTCTCCTCAAAACATCGATTTAAAAGTTAACGCATTGATCATAGAAGCTCTAAGTATCTAAGTTTATACACAAATTTCGCAACAAATAATCTCTCAATTTTAAATCAACTCATACAAGGATACTAACAAAAGAAAACCATTTGCCCCTATGATCATCATCAAACCTATCAATTAAACCAAAACTTGAAAAATCGAAATCTTTCAATCTCGAAAGCTGAGGCTTTTATTACCATTAGACCAGGTCAAGGTAGGATCAACGATTCGTCTAAAATTGTCACGAATATCAACAAAGCTCTTCCTCACAAGCAATGCTGGTCTCATCGATTCCCTGAACTCCGCCACCATCCCCGCCGGTAGCCCCTCCGGTATCGCTGCCTTCAATTCCTCTTCACTACAACCAAACCAAACACATTAAAACGACATCGTATTTGAAAAAAATTGATTTTTTTTTTTGTTTCTGTTTTGGTTTTGGTTTACCTGAATTTGAAGTAACTGCACGCGTCGCGGCGCGTGAGAGAAGAGAGAGTGGTGGTTGATGTGAAGAGAGGATGGTTGTTGGGTCCGACATCGAGAGATGGATCTCGCTCGTCGATGGACAGTAAGCGGGCGCGAGCTCTGGTGGACTCGGAGTCGTCGGCTGCTGCTGACGTGGCAGATTCTGACTGGAGGATGGAGGAGGAAGCGGAGTCGGATGGCTTGGACTTGGACTTGGACTTGGATTTGTTGTTTTTGTTATTGTCTTGTTTCTTGTTGTTGTTCTGCTTGGCATAGCAGCGGTGGTGACTGAGGACCGCCGTGGACGGAGGAGGATTGAAGACGGCCGAGTTTTGGGGTTTGGAGAGAGCGGCTCGGCAAATGAAACGCAGCATTTTCGGTGTTGGTGGAGGCCGCCGGAGGTTTCAGATTTTGAGGAGGTTTTAGGGGAGAGATAAGAGTGTTCTTGTTTTGTTCTCTTGAGGATATTATGGTCATTGTCTCTTTCTTGAGTGGGTTGTTGTTGGGCCTAGGTAGGCCCAATTAAGTTTTTGACAATATTTTTTTTTATTATTATTTATCACTTTTTTACGGATTAAATTGCCGCTTAAACCAGCCTAGATAAGACTTTAATAGCGCGGCTCTGCTATTCTTAGAAATCAGAAGAAGGCTGCTACACAAAGATGAGAGGAGTGAGGTTCGAACCTGCCATCTGATAGGCATGTGGTATGCGTCTTTCTACTAGACCATCCATCTATCCTCAATTTTTGAATAATCTATTTCTAAAAAAAAATTGACATATCTATCTAGATTAAACATTTACACTAGCGGCTCTACAATGCCGAGGAGAATGGTTATAATCCTGATCAAGCATTCTATAGGTGACTCTAAAATACTATGAAGATTAAGTGCTAAATATGTCGATAAGATGGCTTTCATAATTATGTGGAGAATGGTTATGTCATGAATCATGATCAAGCATTACATACATTTCTTAGTAACCTAATTCAATTCAATCCTTTAAAATGTCAAACGGGCATAAGACTAGTAATTAAACAAGTAGTAATTTTGCGTTAGGGATATTAGCTAGGGCAATTGTAATGATAAGGCGCAGCTCTGAAATTCTGATTTTTGGGTTTATTGGACCCAAGCCCAAAATTGGGCACGCACCGGCTTTGATTATTTTATTTATTTATTATTATTATTTTTTGAAAATTTTCAAATTGGCTAGTGGTGTTATTATTGCAAAGCTGAAGCCAGTCAAACAACATATAATTTTGTGTCAGGGTAGACCTTATTGTATACAATACTGCCATATTCAAAAAGATTTTTTTTTATTTCATATTAATTAATGTGACAATTTGTGTAAATATAAAAAAAAAAGAAAAAAAAGTCACAATTTGTGTATAATTTTATAATGATAAAATAGTTATATATCAATAACACATCTATACCTTTCGGATAATGTAAAATTACTCTTTTACACAAATTTGAACATAGCTTTTAGGCTTTTAGATAGGTACTTACATACACACAGACACATATACATCTAAGCCTTGAATACCCTGTAGGCCTACATGTATTTTCTAGTAATCACAATTGTTAAACATATCCACAATTAACTCAAAAGACTGCCATATTAAGTAACGTGATGTTGACATATTTAAATTCAAATTATTTTTGTATTTGACATAAACTTGTGATATAAATTGTCAAATTGATAGATAAATGGGGTAGACGTAGTGGTATAGCCATCCCACCTATGCATCAAGGTTATGAGTTCGATCCATAGCCTCTCACTAACCGTGCCTTAAAATCCCATCTTAGTTGGTATCAATAGCATTCTAACTTGATATTAAAAAAAAATGATGGATGAGGATCAAAAAGGACGTTGAACCTAATATGAGTGTTATATTTAGTAGAATCTATTAGAAAAAAAGTTGATTGATAAATGCAATCGCCTCATCTAATTATCTTATTGCAACAGATTGATCTTACAAAATAGTTAATATTGACAATTTTAAATGTTGCAGTAAAACCATATTTAACCTTCAAATGCATAAAAAAGTGGTAATTGTGTGAACGGTGGCTGTAAAGGATCCCAGAGGTCGGCAAATTATTGTGGGCTGAGTGACTTTTTGTAACAACTGATAAGTCCTAAGTGATTTCAGCATTGGCCGAAAGTTCATCAAATTTTATGACATTATTGCATGCAACTTTAGGCAAATGCTTACAAAAGATTAGTGACAATTTATGTCTAATTAATTAGTTTCAAAGCAATTTCAGATTCAGAGTTGGCAAGCACCTTCACCACCATATACATAAAGCAACCACAACCACAAAATTAACATGTCATTTTCCACTACAATGTGCTCTAGTAGCGCCTCGACACCTGGTGATATGTCCATGGTTGAGTCACTTACGATTGACTAATTGAAAAATGAAGATTATGATATATTGAAGCTTAATCCCGATAAATTAGTTGAAAAAAAAATGTATATTATATTAGCCGGTGTAAAAAGAAAATTAGGTACTATAATTGGTATCAAGGTTGACAAATTATTGACTAATATTGTCTCAAATGATAAATTGTTAGCTAAAAGAAGACAAAATGTTATTATATCCCGTTATTTTTAATATTTGAGTCATAAAAAACATGTGTTCAGATAAAAATGTCATATGAAGAAAAAAATAACAACTTAAGTTTGTCTTTTCCAATCTCTTTCACCGTTGGAATCCTTTTTCGTTTGACGTCTTTTTCAGACGAATTTTCTCCCCTTTCCTTTTGGCACCTCCCTTCTTCTTTCTTCTTCTTCTTCTTCTCCTCCTCCTTTTTCTCTTTATTGAAAAAGCAGACTTTTGAAACAAAATAATTTGTCACGGTTGTCTAATGTTGTTAATCATAATAGTATAACTTGTTATGACTAATAAAATGCTCACTAGTAAGGAGGATTTTTGAACCAAGTGACTAGTTATTACAGTCTAACGTCATTAATCATGAAATCATGACCTACCATGATAAGTGAAATGTTTACTAGAAAAGTAATTTTTCAAAAAAAAATGTCTATTCATGGCAACTTGGGGTCATTAATTATGCCAGCATAACTTGGCATAACCACTAAAACGCTTATTGGAGAAGCACAGTTTTGAAACTAAGGGTGTGTTTACGTCATAGATTGGGGAATGGGAATCAGGAATGAGATTGATTGATGGTGTTTACTTGCTTAAAATTCATTCCGTAATGGGAATGAAATGGTGGGCCCCACATCAATTTGGGGTTGAGGAATGGGAATCCCATTCCCCCCAACCCACTTGGGAATCCCATTCCCATTCCCTTTGTCAAGCTAAAATGTCTCTTATACCCTTCTTTAAAAAATGTGCTATAAGTTTATTCCTTTTGTTTTATATTTATAAATATAAATATTTACATATGCTATAAGTTTTCATAAAAAAATGTGTTAGTGCAAAATGTTATATTTTATAAGAAATAATTTACAGTTAGCACTAAAATTTTGAGTTCAATTGAAGAATATTACAATAATACAGTTAAGAAAGTTTAGGTAATATTTTTGTAACTTATAATCAATCCATTCCGATTCCAAAGTAAAGTAAACAGCTTAATGAGAATACTGTTGATTCCGATTCCGATTGTTACAGTTGAAGTAAACAACTTATTCTGATTCCGATACTTCATTCCGATTCCAAGTCATTCCGATTCCAGATCATTCCGATTCCAGATCATTCCGATTCTCATTCCGATTCCTCCAAGTGAAGTAAACGCACCATAAATGTATATTACGACATTAGAAGGAAAAGAAAAAACAAAACAAAACAAATATGTTCTTTAGATTTTATATTTCAGTCACTGTTTAATCTTCAGTTATATTCAGAATTATTCGTTCTACAAATAAAAAAACAAACAACCTCTAAAATTTTTTTACGTATAATACATCACTTAATAATATTTAAAATCTTTTATTCCAACTCTACCCTCCAAAAAAAAAATTTCCAAATATCTACTAATTTTATATTATACAAATTTTCTTTTTCATTTCCAAAATACTTTGACATCTCATCCCAAATTTTCTTGGAATTGGACTATTGCATTTTAATTTACAATTTAATATTTAATGTTTTTAATTGCTTTATAATTCAATCCAAAGACAATTTCATTTTAATTAAATATATAAATATTATTAATTCTATTATATTTTTTAATCATATTTTAATTATGAATAACATGTACATAAAAGTGTTTATGGTTTATTTATTTATTTGGTTTTTAGTTATTTGTACCATATTAAATAATTTTTTTTAATAATTAATAGTAAAAATAGTATAAATATTAAAATACTAGTTTTCAAACATTTTTAATTTTAAAAAGCAAATAAGTTTACAATTGATTCAGATGTAAAGAAAAAAAATCACATTATTTAGATTTCAGATTTTTGTTCTGTCTTTAGTAACTTTTAATATTGTTCAATTTAAAAAAAAAAAAATCTAAGTGGTTATTGGCAATTTGGCATCATTAATCATGTACAACAATATAACCTACCACTAGTCAGGCCAAGAAAACTACCATTACTCACAACAACTTTCCTGTTGTGACTAGTGGAAGGAACAAATCGCAAATTTGCATTTGTAGATTTGTATTGTCGAGCATTGAAAGAAGAAAAAGAAGGAAAAAAATAAGAAAAGAAGTAATAAGAAGAAGAAAGAAAAAGAGAGATGTGGGACGTAAAAGAGGAAGTTCACTAGAGAAGATGCCGAATGGAGGGGATTTCGATGGTAAAGCAGATTGGAGAGATGAAATTGCTATTTTTTTTTCGAAGAGTAATTTTGTCTAAATACATACCTCTTATGACTCAAATGTTAAAAACAGTGGAGTATATATGACCCAAATGTTAACTTATTTTCCAAAATAAAAGTGTCATTTTGTGACATTTTCACTAAATTGTTTTTATATATTTAGTAAGTATCAGTAGTTGAGATAGACTGATCAAACACTGCAATTACGATTTGGATGATAACTCAGATTGGTCTTCTTAAACTTTTTTATTTTATAAGCAAAGATGTTCCAAAGAATAAATCTTTATGTCGACTTGTAGTATTCGTGATCACTATTCTTTAGTTCAGTCTTTACTTATAAACTCGGACTTTCGAGTTTTACATTACCTACATCTTAGTTTAAAATACTGATACTACCTAGCAAATTCAGGGTTTAGGTCACATTTTGCTTCGGATACTTATGTACTTTTATCAAGGTTCTTATTTATTACCTTAAACTTTATGAGTGCAGTAGGTATCAAACATAACTAACTTTAATTAGACTGTAAATCAGTTACAATATTATATGCTGAAGATCTATAAAAATGTAATAGAGTACTTATTTACTATAAAAGGTAAATTCATTTTCGATGTCCAAGATTAGTCCTAAATTTAACACTAATTAAATTGAAGTATTAATTTACAAGGATTATTATAATGTGTGTCTTAGAAATATATGTTAAAAGCGAATTCTCTTTGAAGAATGTTATGAAAACAAAAATTTTGATCTTTTAGAAAATTGATAATTTGTAAGATTTTTTTTACTGATTACTCTTAATGTGGTTTAGTATAAGCCAAAGGATTGAACATTGTATCATATAACCTAGTAATTCAATTTATGCAGTCGCAATCAAATGCTCTTGCCTGCTACCTATGTATTCCATTTTAAAACACCTAACAAAATGTTCCGGTGTTTTGAAAATGAAAGAAAAAGCTTATGTACATTGTTATATGATCAATTTTTACCTACTACATTGAAAAATTCTTATTCACTTTTACCTAATCACATTTAAAACTGTTTATTAATATTGATTAAAGAGAAAAAGTGCAAAAGTAAGTAAACATATCTTTATGTCACATTTTGCTTTGGATACTTATGTACTTTTATCAAGGTTTTTATTTATTAATTACCTTAAACTTTATGAGTGTAGTGGTTATCAAACGTATCTAATTTTAATTAGATAGTAAATTACTTATAATATTATATTTTGAAGAGCTACAAAAAGGTAATAGAGTACTTATTTCTATAAAAGGTAAATTCATCTTCTATGTCCAAGATTAGCCCTAAATTTAACACTAATTAAATTGAAGCATTAATTTACTAGGATTATTGTAATATATATGTCCTAGAAATATATGCAAAAAGCGAATTCTTTTACAAAATGTTATAAAAATAAAAATTTTGATCTTTTAAAAAAAATGATAATTTGTACGATTCTTAACTGATTGCTCTTAATGTGGTTTACTATCAACCAAAGGATTGAACATTATATCATATAACCTAGTTATTCAATTTTAGTCCCAATCAAATGCTCCTGCGTGCTACCTATATTCCATTTTAAGACACCTGACAAGATGTTTTGAAAACGAAAGAGAAAGCATGTGTGCATATTATATGATCAATTTTTACCTACTACATTGAAAAATTCTTATTCACTTATTACCTAATCACGTTTAAAACTGTTTATTAATGTTGATTAAGAAAAAAAGAAAGAGTAAGTAAATTTATTATTAATATACATCACAATATCTCAATGGCGGACATGGAAATTTTTATTAGAGAGGCACTGTAAATATATGAAAAAGTTATACATACATACACATGCATAAATACCTATATGCATACATACATACATATATGTATATATATATATATATATATAAATAAGAAGTAGAACAAAATGAATAGCATAAACCATACATAAAAACTATATTTTTAAGCCTTTTGATCATGTTCTAAGCTTGATATGCAAAAATGATTTTCACACAACCTTTCTTTATTGATGATAATCATCAAGGATATATATAGTTTCTTTTTAAAATGTCTACTTACAATGTTCCAAGAAAGAAAATTTATCATAAATACATCCTACATTTTATAATAAAACAAAGTTTTGCATTTATAATAAAGTCATTGGAAATTTTATGTAATAATTTACAACAAATTGATGTATAATACTAGTTAAAATCTTTATTTATTTATTTTCAATAAATGTCAAATTATTATTCTATTGTGTTTAAATAGATTAAAATAATGAAGAAAATAGATTTATTAGGGACAAAAAGTTAAGTCATGACTATGATTCCTTATATATTGCCAATTCAGCAATTCTAGTGTGATAAATTTAGATTTTAAAATTTTCATTAATTAGAATTTTAGGATCAATGTTCATTATTTTTGAAAGTTGACATTAAATAAATTAGAAGTTTGTTTTCATAACTTAGAAACAACTACTCTCATAATAAGATAAGAAGATTATTTATATAAAATTTGTAAAATGTGTTTAGTGGGAACAAAAAGTGGATTAGGAGGTGCACATATACCGATTTTAAAAAGGGTTGTATTTTATGCCTTTGTATTAAAATTTATCATTTTTTTTATGAGAGAAAATTTGCCATTGTTTAGAGCACTGAATAAAATTGAATAAAATATTATAGTACTTTCACCTTTTTGGAAGAGATGACCCATCTGATGAGGAAAAAGAACAATAAAAAGTTGGAGAATGGCAATGAAAAGACAAATCTTATAATTCTGGTTTGAAAAAGGTTTTATTTGGGTGTTGACAACATATATAGATGTAAAAATAGAACACCTAGGTCCGTCAAAAGTATTTTAGAATTTAAAAAAAAAAAGAAAAACTAGAGACTACATCATTTTCTTTAATGATCTATCGATCTTTATATGTACAGAATGCCAAATTAAATCAAAGGGCTCGAATCAATATCTAAGTTTGAGCTTAAACAGAGCCACCATGAATAAATCAGAAGCAACATGGGACTTGATACTCATTAAAACAAACACGACATTGATTTAAAGAACATTTGATTTTTTAAAGATTTTTTTTTCCTTTTTTATAACACTAAAGAACTTGAATTTGTTTGATTAACACCAAACAACTGACGTAAGTTTTAATAGTACAATTTAATTATTTATAAATTTTAATGATAAAATTATCCGTAGAATTTTTTCACAGATTGTTTCATTTTTGATTCTCTACTCCTCCATCAGTTTTCATGACAAAATTGTCATGAAAAGGTCCGCATCCACTGCTCCATCAGTTTTCGAACTTCTCTCTTTGCAAAGCTCCTCTTTCACTGCCCCATCACCATCTCCGATTCTCTGAGTTTGGTGACATTAATAAATTACCTTAGCCTAATAAGTTAAACGTCAACTTAAAAAAAAAAAAAAAAAAAGAGAAGGAGCGTGAGAGATTTGAATAGGGATTGGAGTGCATGTCTAAACGTTAATTAGAAAAATTAATTATTATCAAGGAAAACGAAGATATTTGTGTAAAAGATTGACTTTTGCAAGATGATAATAAAAACTTTATTAAACAAAAGGCCTTGACAATATGTCCTAAACAATTTGCTTTGCTTATAGTACTTCCTAGTTCTCAATTACCACCGACGTATGCAGCAGAGGGTCAATTGCAAAGTTGGCAGGACGACTATGTACACAAAAGACAATCCTGAAATGTGTGGCAATTAACAATATTATACAAAAATGTGTATAAAATTCACAACTATTTAAAGTACTTCTAAAAAATAATTGACAACTTGTCTCTTGCTAAATATAAGAGTGCTATAATTCCATTTTCAACGGAGTGGTTTTTTTTTTTTTTTTTCAAACTCTTCAAATCAGTAATAAAATTCAAACCAAATTTTCGGTTTTTACGATAGCAAAAGACCTTGTTTGTTGAACTAGCTAAATGCCACCCAACCAGATTTTCAATTACATGGAAATTCTTGCGTCACTTGACAAAACCAAACGTATAACATTTATATTCAATGCCTTCATAATTAATATACCATCAAGCTTTGCTACGTCAGGTCTACTGAAGTTATATATACCATACCGGACAAGGATTCCCTGTTAATATTGACATGATGCTAATCTTTTTATGATAGCAATTTAAGTTTGAGTGATTTATGAGAGAAAAAAAATCTATCAATCTTAATCATTCATTTTTTTAAATATTGATGTGTACTAAATTATTAAAAGATTAACAAAAAAAAAAAAATGGTAGAGAATCTTTACTCATACCTGAAACTATATCGGTTTGAAATATAACTCAAATTATATTCAATGCCTTCATAATTAGTAATATACCATCAAACTTTGCTACGTCAGGTCTACCGAAGTTATATATACCTGAAAGGCTGAAACTATATCGGTTTGAAATATACTCAAATAAAAAAGTGGTAAGTTTTAATTTTAAAAACTTTAATGCAACTAATGACTCTTAAATAAGTTGATATTACTAAAATCAATACATTTTTACAAAAAGAAAAAAAATATATATATATATATATATATAGATAGATATTCTATGATAAGGATATGCTAAGATTTTTATTTTAAAACCACTATTTAGAACAACATATGTTCAAAGGATCTGATTACTATGGTGGTATCCACGTTATAATTTGTGATCATTAAATAAAAGTTTAAAGTTAGGAAAAAAAAAAAGAAAGAAATAAAAGTTTATGATCATCTTTATTGAAAAAGGACTTGCTGGGTAATCTATATTTATAGTTGTGGATTTTGCAAGTCTTGATAAACTTATGCTTAATCGATATTGAAAATATAAATTCGTATCGAGTCATATAACACAAAGGAATATGTTTGTGGTTGTTGATTTTCCAAGTGTCGATAAACTTATGCTTAATCGATATTGAAAATTCCCACAACCTGGCCACTTAAAACTCCCCAACTGTCACTATTGACTGTACATCACATTATAAACAATTTTTCAACAACAACGACTTGTCATTCTCTTAAGAGTCACACGGTCACATAACCTTGGACCCATGCAAATGCAACCCCAGCCGACCAATCCCGAACATCTAATTCCCTCTATATAAACCCCTTTAATAGACTCTCCAAAATGCTCACTCTCTTTCTCTTCTGTATCTTTGTAGTAGTACTCTTGTCTTGAAAACTGGCAAACTCTCAAGCTTCAAGCCTGGAGGGACTGGATCAAGAAGAGCACAACAAAATTGGGGTGGTCAAAACCCTATACGAGGCTCTCAACTCACGTGATGTCGAGACGGTCCACCGGCTACTAGCAAGTGACCTTGAGTGGTGGTTTCATGGTCCCCCAACCCACCAACATTTGATGCACATACTCACTGGATCAACCTCATCTTCGTCTAAGAGCAAGTCCTTCCTATTCATTCCTCTCTCCATTGTCGCCTTCGGATCGATGATCATTGTTGAGGGCGGCCAAGAGGGTGGCAAGGAAGACTCTTGGGTGCATGCGTGGACAGTTACTGATGGGATAATCACTAAGGTTAGGGAGTATTTCAATACTTCTGTGACAGTCACACGGTTCGGGACACCTGAGGGAGTGACGCCACCAGGCCCGCCGCAGGAGATATCGTCCCTGCCAGCAGTGATCAAGGCCCATTGCCAGAGTGTTTGGGAGAGCAAGCTGTGTGACAATAAATCTGTGCCCGGTCTTGTTTTGGCACTTTAGATGATGATGATGTTATTTAATGAAGTTCAATGTGGAAAAATCTTGACTCCTGTATAATATTAAAAGGGTCATTAGTATCTCTTTGTCTTGCATTATTTATGGTCTTTAATGTAAATTATGGTTTGTCTAAAAGGATAATTTAGTAAATAGCAAGTTTAATATATGATCATGAGTTCCTGATGTATATTACACGTGTGTCTTAAGTAAAATAAAGTGTCTTGTTTTTGTACATGTTGTGTGGTTGTTTGTAATATTTGGAGATCTGAGTAACACAGAGAATTTACCTTGTTTGTCTTGCATTTGTCATTACCACATGTACACTATTTCCAAAGTCTGTAATAACCGTCCACTTTGGTTTAATGATAAAGAGTTTCATTCATTGTATATAAATAAGATGATGTACTCAAGGCAACTTAGAACGAAGACAAACCTTTGATGCAATAATTCAAAGATCATACGTTTAGGGCATCTTAGAACGGAAGTACGCCTTCGATCAGACGGCATGTATGAAACCAGGGGCGGACCTACTGTTTGGCCAGGGGGGACACCCCCCTGAAATCTGAAAAAAAAAAAAAAAAAAAAAAAAAAAAAAAAAAAAAAAAAAGGGGCAAAAAAAAAAAAAAAAAAATCCTGAACTGTTGCACAGGTGCAGTCTGCAGACTACAGACATACAGCAATGTCTGCAGTACTGTGCAGTAACAGTAAGTGCTACAGTTATCCACTTCAATTAATTTTTTAATTATAATAATAATTATTATTATTTATCTTATATATATATATATTTTTTTTTTTTAAAAAAAAAAAAAAAACTGATTTGAAAGTCACAACTTTTGTCTGTCAGCCACAAATTTTGTGCCTCATTTCTTTTATTTTTTAAATTATTTATTATTTTCTTATTTAATTATTTATTTTTCCTATTTATGCTAGAATTAACTCCCTTTTTTATATGTTATCTTTATTAGACTTAGTTTTTCTACTTCTAATATTTTTCTTACTTCTAATTAATTAATATTTTTATTTTTCAATTTTATTCTTTTAGTTCTCATCTATATTTACTTCTACTTTTTATGTGTTATATAAAATTCATTAACAATTTACAATTTTAGTGAACAATTTTTCTCTTCCTTTTCTTTTTATCTTTATTTGACATCTCTTTATTTTCACTTTGATATTTTGTGATTTACCAGGTTAGTCTCCTAAATTAATTACTTTTTTAATTTTTTTATTTTTCAATAATTAGAATTTAATATATATCCCATTAATAAACCCTAAAATCTTAAACTATAAATTATTACATTAAAATTATCCATGTATAATGTATTGTCATGATTCAATTATATATAATATTTTTTTAATTTTTTTTAATGATTTTATTAGGATTTTTAAACATAAAACTATTTATTTTACCTAAATATAATGTATGTTTTATTTTGATTTAAATTATCTAGTGTTATCAAACATTCTTTTGCATAAAAATATTATATATTTAGTATGTTCTTAATTTTTGATATTTTTATTACTCTATTCATGTGTCCCCCTGAACAAATTTTCTGGGTCCGCCACTGTATGAAACATTTAATATTCAAAACAAGCCATTAAAGTATTCTAAGATGAAGATGCGTCTTGAGGCAAGTGAAGAATTAAAATCTGCAAGAATATGACCAAGTCATTCTAAAATTAAAGTATCAAAAGCATAGCACGAATACAAAAGAAGTACGCTATCGAAGGTAGCTTCTCAAGATAAAAGTTTATTTCGTTAGAAATTTTTCCAAGTGTAAATTTATATTTCGATATTTAAAATGACATCTTTGATAGAGAATTATATTTTAATAATATGTTTTCGTTATACTATATAGGTTATATAGAGTGAAATTAACTAAGTCTTTATAAAGTCGACAGAATGGGGCTCGTGGAAATCAAAGTAAGAGTGGATGGTGAAAAGAAAGGAATTTTATTCATAATCGAAGTTCAAGTACAATGGGAAAAAATATATAAGTTTAGAGCCCCCAACTTCTTCTTTGCCTTTGTTGCTTCTAAGGGAGCCAATAGAAACCTCGACGTTGGCATCAGACGCCTTATCTTCTAAAGTGAACTCTTGGAGTTCCAATGAGAGCTCAGGTGGAGCTTGGTCCGCTTCAGGGTCACCCTCTATGATTTTCTTTTATAAATAGTATCATGTTAACATTTTTCATAGTAATAATGTCAGTATATCTTGTCAGGTAATTATAAGGCGATAATTTATTTGTCTAATAAATTAAAATCTATTATTCACTAGACAAGTAATAAAAAAATTATAAATTATATATCTGATGACAGATTATTGTATAAGTAAATGTGGTGAAAGATGCGATACAAGATAATTTAATAATATTTTTTTCCCTGTCATTATATTAAAATTAAGTTAATCTATTAATTAATTCTCAATTATTATTGTGCAGAGATTCAGAATCGCCTTTATATCACCCACTCGTCCGTAAAGGTATGAAATTTAAGAAATATAGACCGGCAAGCCACCGAATTTTAGGTTAATGTTGGCCCTTGGCTTCTTTACTGATATTGTACAAAACTCCAAACAGAAGAAGACGACAATTTCCAGTTATAAAAACGTTTGTCTTTTGCATAAACAAAGTTTTTTTTTTTTTAATTAAATTAAAAATACTTATATTCATTCAAAACTATCATGGATTCATCAGAATATACCAGAATTGTTAAAAAAAATAATGCTAAACTTCCTAGAAATTTATCCAAAATTTTTATCCAAATGATATGGTAAGATGATTTGTAATAATCATTGTCATGTGTCAACCTTAAGTCTTAAATATTATAATTTGATAATTTTTTATCAGTTTAAGTTTTTGAATCTGATGGTAACTGACATGGTATCATAGCTTAGAAGTCTGCAGTTCAAACTTTCTTTCTACCATTTATCTCAAAATTTTCTTATTATATATGTTATACGATAGGGGGCGTTTAGCATGTATCCGTCATCTATCATCTGTTCACGTACGTTATATGTGAGGGGACGCGTCACGTGTCAACCTCAAGTCTTAAATATTACAATTAAGTCATTTTCTATCAGGTTAAGTTTTTGGGTTTGATGATAACTAAAAATGATATTAATTATAGGATGATTTATTAATAATGTGATAGTTATATATAGTTTATCACATCATTTAGACAATAAATTTAGGTAAAATTTTGGGTAGTATGCCATTACTCTTGTTAAAATCTATCACGACTCATATGGATCGGATCTACCCCAACATTAGAGATATCAATTTATAAAGGGTGATGAATGGCTACTTAATCAAAGTTAGTTGGTAAATGTGAAAAAACATTTTCAGAATGACGTCTCAAATTGGTTGTGCGCACCACATGAGTATGACTTTGATATTTTCTAGCTTAAGTGACAAAGCGCCACAAATTTGATAAATTAAGTTTTTAGTGTTTTCTCTCTCTCTCTTTTTTTTTTTTTTAGGCTTTTGCCCCGCTTTTATATATTTTTTAAAAAAAGGAAAGAAAAAAAGTTGTTAGTTGTTACTTTATGACTAATTATAAGTATTATAAGGCTTACCAGGATGATTAATTAAAAAAGAGTGCGTGCTGAATCTAAGGCACCAAAGCATCCACTACATTACTCACATCTAGGTATTAAACAAATAATTGGACAAAGGGTTGGCTAATACATGTTTTTTTTTATCCCTTTGATACACTTGAAGTATGGATACACTTGATAGAAAAAAAGTGATTGTATTATAAAATTATTTATTGTAATTTATTATATCTTATTACAACAAAATGAGTCAGATCGTATTTATAACAATCGATAAACAAAATTACATTTACCAATTATAATTAGATATATTTAGTCGTAATAAGATATAATAAATTTTAATTGATAATTTTAGAATGTAATCACTCATTTTTTTGTCAAGCGTATTGATACTTCAAGTGTATTGTAGAATATATCATACACACACACACACTATACAGAACAATTGAAAGAAGTTGATTATTTTATATATTTAACATTAATTTTCGTCAATTTGATAATCATTGTCTATTTGAGCGATATTGTAGAAAGTTTAATATACGACATCAGTTATTAACTGATACATATAATTTTAAATGTATGATTAAATATAAAATAGATGCGATTTATAAGTTAACAAAGATAGATTTTTTTTTTTTTGAAAGATAACAAACATCAATTTTTTATTAAAATTGATATGATAAATGAAAGAAATTAGTTTCATACTAAAATTGATTTTATTTTATTATTTTTAAAATTTTTATAATTCACCTAATCCTTGATGTTACCTAAATGACATATAGATTACAGTAATCACAAACATTCCAAAGTTTAAAGCAATAATTTAACAACAATATGGCTTTTGCCCCGCTTTTATATCAAAAAAAAAAAAAAGAAAAGAAAAAAAAAAGTTGTTAGTTGTTACTTTATGACTAATTATAAGTATTATAAGGCTTACCAGGATGATTAATTAAAAAAGAGTGCGTGCTGAATCTAAGGCACCAAAGCATCCACTACATTACTCACATCTAGGTATTAAACAAATAATTGGACAAAAGGATTGGCTAATACATGTTTTTTTAATTTCTTTGATACACTTGAAGTATGGATACACTTGAGAAAAAAAAAAAAGTGATTGTATTATAAAATTATTGATTATAATTTGTTATATCTTTATTATATCTCATTACAACAAAATGAATTAGATCGCATTTATAACAATCGATAGATATAATTACATTTACTAATTATAATTAAATATGTTTAGTTGTACTCAAATATAATAAATTATAATCGATAATTTTAGAATGCAATCACTCAGTTTTTGTCAAATGTATTGATACTTCAAGTGTATTATAGAATATGTCATATATATATACACACACACACACTACAGAACAATTGAAAGAAGTTGATTATTTTATATATTTAACATCGATTTTCGTCAATTTGATAATCATTGTCTATTTGAGCGATATTGTAGAAAGTTTAATATATGACATCAGTTATTAACCGACATATATAATTTTAAATGTATGATTAAATATAAAATAGATGCTATTTATAAGTTAACAAAGATAGATTTTTTTTTTTGAAAGATAACAAACATCAATTTTTTATTAAAATTGATATGATAAATGAAAGAAATTAGTTTCATACTAAAATTGATTTTTTTATTATTATTTTTAAAATTTTTATAATTCACCTAATCCTTGATGTTACCTAAATGACATATAGATTACAGTAATCACAAACATTCCAAAGTTTAAAGCAATAATTTAACAACAATATGGCTTTTGCCCCGCTTTTATATCAAAAAAGAAAAAAAGAAAAAAAGTTGTTAGTTGTTACTTTATGACTAATTATAAGTATTATAAGGCTTACCAGGATGATTAATTAAAAAAGAGTGCGTGCTGAATCTAAGGCACCAAAGCATCCACTACATTACTCACATCTAGGTATTAAACAAACAATTGGACAAAAAGTTGGCTAATACATGTATTTTTTTATCCCTTTGATACACTTGAAGTATGGATACACTTGATAGAAAAAAAAAAAGTAATTGTATTATAAAATTATTAATTATAATTTATTACATCTTTATTATATTTCATTATAACAAAATGAGTCAGATCGCATTTATAATAATTGATAGACAGAATCACATTTACTAATTATAATCAGATATGTTTAGTTGTAATCAAATATAATAAATTATAATTGATAATTTTAGAATGCAATCACTCATTTTTTTATCAAGTGTATTGTAGAATATGTCATATACACACACACACACACACACACACACTATAGAGCAATTGAAAGAAGTTGATTATTTTATATATTTAACATCGATTTTCGTCAATTTGATAATCGTTGTCTATTTGAGCGATATTAATATTGTAGGAAGTTTAATATACGACATCAGTTATTAATCAGTATATATAATTTTAAATGTATGATTAAATATAAAATAGATGCTATTTATAAGTTATCAAAGATCGATTTTTTTTTTTTATTGAAAGATAACAAACATCAATTTTTTATTAAAATTGATATGATAAATGAAAGAAATTAGTTTCATACTAAAATTGATTTTTTTTTAATTATTAATTTAAAATTTTTATAATTCACCTAATCCTTGATGTTACCTAAATGGCACATAGATTACAGTAATCACAAACATTCCAAAGTTTAAAGCAATAATTTAACAATAATATGGTTTTTTTTTTTTTCGAAAAAACTTTATTTTAGTATTAAAGTTTCGAAAAATATCAATTTTTTAAAACACTTTTGAAAATAGTTTTTTTTATCCTTAACTTTTCCAAAACTTTTTAAAAAAAGTCTAAATTGTTAGTAAATTAATGGTCAATAGTGACAGATAGTATGAGTGGTAATGTTAAGATGGTCTTTTAGTGTGAGAGACTAAAATTAACTATTGACAAGTTGGTTTTAAAAAAAATAAATTGATGACAAACTATTTTAATTTAAATGACTTGAATACCGTTTCATAAAGAAAAAAAAAATTTAAGATCTAGATTTCGAAACCTGGATCTTTAAAATCAACAAATCATCAAGAACCAAATTTTTAACACATCATTAAGAATCAGAAAATCAATATAGTTTCATCAACACATTTGAATCAATCTCATCAAGTACATCAACACATCTTTATTAACATCATCAAAACCAACAAATCAACACAATTCAACTCAAAAGAAAAAGAAAAAAAAACCAAAATATTTCAAAAAAATTAAAAGAAAGAAAAATCGACCTTCATCACCTGTTCAATCTCTTTGGAGACAACCTCTATTATCGACTCAGCCTCTATCGCTAACGTAGCCTCTCTAGATTTGACCCCCGAATCATCATCTTTCTTATCATGAACCCATCATCTTCTTTTATCAATGATATCAACAATTAGGGCTGACAGTTTGGAACCCGACACAACGGGTCGACACGATTATTATGGATGAGGGTTAAGCATAAACAAGTTATGTAAATAAATAAGTCAGTAAATAAATGGGTCAACTAGTCTAACCCGTTTTTTAATTGTATCAGTTTGTATTTTCTTAAACAGGTAACGGGTTGACCCGTTTAATAGGGATAAAAAAATAATTTCATATTAGAGTGATATTCATATAATTTTAGTGGTAGGTGTATATATTTTTATGTTTTAGATTATATTTGTGGATGATTGTATATTTTTAGGTTTTACATTGTATTTATGGATTTAAGAGGTCTTGTGTGCCTTTATTTTAATTTTATTTTTTATTAGATTTATATTAAAATTTAAATATATTAAATATAGTTAAATGAATTACAAACGGGTTAACAAATGAGTTATTAAACGTATCAGTTAAACTGGTCATGAATGAGTTACTAAATGGGTCAATAATAGGTCACTAAATGGGTCAATAATAGATCAATAAACGACCTGTAAATAAATGGATTAATTATGTCATTTTCGTATCAATCCATTAATAATCGTGTCATATTCATGTTCAAGGGGTTCGACTCATTTAATAATCGCGTTGTGTTTGTGTCATGTAAAAAATAATCAAGTTGTGTTCATGTTGTGTCCAACCCGACCCACCAACCCGGATTGCCACTCTTATCAACAATCAAAGGTCCATCTCCATCATCCCCCTTTAATTCCACCTCCTAAACCCATACCCACTACTAGACCCATACCCACGTCTTGAATCACCTCTATCACCATTGTCTCTTTTTCTTTCCATCTTCCTACAACCACTACTGTAACCCTCTCTGTCAGGAAATCAAAACCATACAATCACAAAAAAATAGAAAGAAAAAAAAACGGCTCCATATAAGTTGGAGATGGAGTAGATCACTCCATCTCTAATTGCAACAACAGCAAAGAATGTGACAACAAGCGATGGCAGTTGCAACCGTAGGCTTTCGAGAAACTAGGAGAACAAAACCGACAGCGAAAGAAGCGGTGGTAGCAGCAAAGGACATGGTGGCAAAGAATTACTGACGAAGGAGAAAAAGAGTGAGAGAAAGAAAAGATAGATGTAAGTGGGTCTGGTCTGTTGAAGAGTGTTTTAGAGAAGTGGGTTTGGTTTGGTTAGATGATGATTTTGGGTTAGGTGATCAGGTTTTATTCTTCTTCGTGTTCTTCATTTTTTTTTTCCTCTGTTTTTATTCTTATTTATTTTTTGGTTTTTGTTTATATAATTTCCATCTCCACTATCTATCTCAAATTGATGATTGAGATACATTTTTAATTTAATTTAATTTAATTTTGATTTTATATTTAATAATTTTAAATTTTAAAAGAAATTAAAAAAAAATCTCTACTTTCCATCTGTTTATTTTATAAGGCGTAATTTAGTAATTTAAGTGTCACTAACAACAATCAAGGGTAAAAATCTTTTTTCGTATTCTGTATATGTTGACCATCAATTGATTAATAATTTGGATTTTTTTTAAAGAGTTTTGAAAAAGTTATGGACGAAAATTTGATATTTTTAAAAATCTCAGGAACTAAAATGAAATTTTCCATTTTTCTTCAATAGGTCAATGAAAGTGTCTAACCAAAACTAGTACATATATAATTATATATATATATATATTCCAAAATAGTAGTATGTCAAACAAGTATTCCAAAGTCACTTAGTTGCTGGCGCCGTTAGTAGGTGCCAGCAACTCCCACGCCTTTCCTTGTAAGAGATATGGGTTCGACATCCCATCCTGTAAAAATTCAATATATATATATATAATATAATATAATATAATATTCATATAATAATAATCATAATAATAGTAGTCTCTCACCATTTGTATGAGTTGACCCTCCATTTTCGTATGAGTTTGCCCCTCACTTCTGTGTGGATGAATCCCTCCCAATTGGGAATAGTCACCCAAGCCATACCACTAGCGTCCTATCTCGGTTGGTCCCGATAATTCTCTAAGTCCGTCCCAAGTACAGTTCTTGTACTCGAAAAAACGAGTATTCCAAAGTCTACTTCTCAAAATTAGCTATTTCTAACACAAGTACTTCAAAACATACTTCTCAAAATTAACATATAATTAGATATATTTATAAAGTTCAGCAAACGACCTAACCCATTCACTTCCCAAAAAATCAATTTCTTCTCTACCATTTATATGAAAAATATATAAACGCATAAAAAATTAAGTTTTAACACTCACAGCTTCATTGGATTAAGTTGTTAGTTGTTACTTTATGACTAATAAATATTATAAGGGCTTACCAAGATGATTAATTAAGAAAGAGTGCATGCCGAGTCCAAGGCACCGAGCCATTTTCCGTAGGATCGGACCTTATTGTCCATATAAATCTCAAAAATAGTTAATTAACTACCCCCTCAATGTTCAATGAAGAAAATTTCAATCATTTTTAAAAATAAAAATAAAAAAGGAGTAAATTCTAAGTAAAATTTACAACTTTCGCTTAAAAGGTCAAAACCCTAACAAGCATCCTCTAGCGTCTCTCTCTCTCTCTCTCTCTCTCTCTCTCTCTCTCTCTCTCTCTCTCTATATATATATATATATATATATATGGAACAATCACGTGCTTCAGGGTAACAATTTTACATAGATATGATTTGGAGTGAACATATGGTAGTCTTGGGTGCTAAGTCCGTGATTTAGTTTGTTAAGTGTCCTAAATCTTTCTTACAACATATTATATGAGCTAAACAATCTTGGGCATTCAAGTCGTTCTCAACACATGGAAATGGAGCTATTTGTGATCAAACAGCTTCTGTTCTTGCTACTATTACCAGAAGCAAGTATCTGTTATGGAAATAAGAAGTTTTAATGGTGTTAACAACGTTGATCTTTCACGAAGTATGCCTAGAAGTAGAAGAATTCCTTGATCAAGTGATGGTTTACGGACATATACATCTTGAAGATTTTCTCATGATATAACAAAAACGGAACTGACCTTAATTTCCGTATAATTAAATCCCAAAAATAGCTAATTAACTACCAGCTCAACTTTCGATGAAGTGTATTGTAGTCATTTTCACAAACTGCAGTAAATTCTACATAAAATATACTTCTCCTTTATAAAGTCCAAACCCTAACAAACATCTCTCACGTTGCATATATCTCTATTTCATAGTCTTTCGTTTTCTCTTGTCTCCGTGGAGCAAAATACAAAGGTTTGTTCTTCAACTCGTGATTAATAAGAGTGGTTTCTCTGATACTTCTCAAATTCATTAAATTGATACTTCTCAAATTCACTAAATTTTTTCACCATGTGTGTTGTTCCGTAAAGTTCTACGTATTAGGGTTTTTCTTCTTGCTTTAATTTGTGATCTATATGCCTTTTATATTGTTGTATGTCGTAGTGGTTTTGGTATTGGCAAAAGCATTTTTAAATAGGATCGATTATAAGAGTACAAGAGTCCTCTTTTGTTATGATTTTTGGTGTTGATGATTGGTCTACTCTGATAATTTGAAAAATGATCTTTTTCGTTTGTTAGAAGAAATATATGGATCCATAATTATGTTCGGGTTTTCATGGGGCTCTTTGAACAGGCAATAGATTATACATTTTGATTTTGTTGTATTAATATGTTCGCAATGTTGGATACTAACAATAATATGATTGAATCCAAATTATATTTGATGACGTCTCATGCCATAAAATAATTAAAAAAAAAAAAGCTGAAAACTAAGGGAATCTGATTTTTTTTTTTACATGGAAGAACGACATTTGAACTCAGGATAACTTTACTAGGAAGTATGATTATAGATTATCAGAATTTGATGATAACTTGATATATCAAAAGAATTAAACTGGCATTTTAATACAAATAAGCATTTGGAAACTAACTTATAATATTCATTTATATTATAAGTTCCAGATAGATGATACAAATTGCACGTAGAGGCCATATATCTAAGAATTTTTCTATATGTCAATGTTCATTTACATCCCTTGCTTTCTTTCTTCAATTGTTACTGATTCAATTAGGCATTATTTTTGCGGTGATTAATGATAATTTAGGATTTGCTAAAAATGGATTCGGGTGGAGTGAAGACAGCATCAGTGATAAAGGTGATAGGGAGGACAGGATCGAGAGGTCAAGTGACTCAAGTTAGGGTCCAGTTTATGGATGACTCAAAGCGTCAGATTACCAGAAATGTCAAGGGTCCGGTTCGCGTTGGTGATGTGCTCACTCTTCTTGAGAGTGAAAGAGAAGCAAGGAGGCTTCGTTGATTGATATGTAACGATGGCATCTCCCCCGTCAAATTAGGTTAATGGATGTCAAGTCTTTATAGGCTTCTGAGTTTGCTTTTGTTTTTTTAGTTGTTGATGTTTTCAAAAATTAATAATGGTTTTTTTGAAATATAGATGTTTGCGGCTTAGTGGTTTGAATAAGTTGAATTTATTGGTTGATGATATTATTTTATTGTTAGTTTAATAGAATTACTTAACTAAAACTTCAGTTAGCTAGTCTATAATGTACTCTTTTATTCAGGTTATGACTATATTATTGATTGATGATAATCGATAACAATTTGCATGTAACAAGAAATATCTGTTAGTGTAATAGATAAAATGGTAGCTAGTGCAAAAAATGTAAAATGAAACTACTGAAGAAGATTGCATTTACAATATGAAAATAACAATTTTTACGTAATAATAAGTTTGTTAACAAAAACCTGTAGCGGGTTTGTGATTTTTTATTGTATTATGTTCTTATTAGTCAATGGTCATGATCTTTCATGTATTTTGTTGATTCAGTGTTTTCCAAGATACTTAGATATATCAACATTTGTTGATAATTCATGAATGATGTTAGTTATATATTCATATAAGACCTCAAATCAAGATCCTTCTTTTTAACATTCCAAATTTCTAAAAAATAATAATAATAAATTCTCATCAATTTGATGATATGCTAACATCAATTATATCTTATTAAATGTTCATCCCTTAATTCAAATGGCGTATGTCTCCATTTTTACACTTATGTGGATTTCAAGTCCTACTAGTTACGACGTGAGGGGAAATTTTTCAGGATTTCGTGGGAGTGGGTGTTTTTTAGTTGCAAATGTCAATCACCCCAGAATAGTTCCATGTTAGATTTTTTAAAAAATCAATAGGATCCAACCACATTGAAGATAATTATTTAATAATTATTTATGTATAATTATTATTTGTAATTTACAATCTTATAAAACTCAATTAATCCTGCACAATCTCCCTTGCCATGTGTCAACTAAATATTAAATGGATAAAATAATTTTTATACAAATTCGGCCGCACAAGTATTATTATTCTCGATGAGCTCACATTCTTCTCACTATTGCAAGATGAATTAAAGATCCAAACCCAAGGATCACCAAAATATCAAATTGATTAACTTATTTTTGATAGAAAGTAGATAACTTTTTCTTTTTTTTTTTAATTTCCTTTTTTTTACAAGTGGAAATCTTTAACATTATATTTCTTTCACTTTCGAAAAACAAAATTATATTTTTCACTAAAAATCTAATCTTTCCATTATTTCGAAAGTAAAAGACCCAACATGAACCCTAACCTGAATTTGAAATTATACTTGATTTGAACCCAAAAAGCAAATCTTGAATAGCGATGGTAGTGGACCGAGTTGACCTCGATTTGACTAAATCCACACCTGAATCCAAGTTTTTTGCATCCACACCTAAACATGAAATTTTGTTGATTCAGATGTGAATCTCCATTCACTGATTTGGGCCAAACCGGCACCTACTCAAACCTATACAATTTTTATTAAGTTTTTAAAATAATATATAATAAAAAAATATATATTGAATAACCAAAAAACCAAAACTTGATTTTTTTTTTTCAAATCCTAGTACAATAACAATGTAAAATACAATTAAATTCTAAATTCGAACACAATAAATTGCAAAGTATAATACATCAAACACAAATGCCTTCACAACATCACTCCATGCCTCACCTCCTATCTAGGGATAATAATTTCACTCGCAAACCCATGGATTTCAACCTGTATTGGATGAATATGAATTTAATTAAATGGGTTTGCGGATGAGTGTAAATGCTAAATTTTAAACTCTAAGTGGGTTCAAGTTCAGGTACGAGAATGAAAAAAATCTGCACCCACACTCGTGAACCTGCAATATCAATTTTTTTTTTATATAATATAATGTTAAATAAAATTTATATTTGTTAATTTTATGAGAGCTTTTACATTTATTTGTTGTATTTTTTGGAGTTCAAATTTGTTATTTAGCCAATGCTTTGGCATATTTTGAGTTGTATTTTAATTTATGGGATTTATGTAATTATGTCTTTTATTTTGAATTTATTATACTAGATGTTAGAACTTAATTTTAGGTTGAATTATTAGTTTTAACTCTATTTTTTCATTGACATATTGTTAAGATTTGAAAATTTTATCATTTATGCTTATTACATGATATTTGAAGAAAAAAAAAAAAAGACTTATATAAAAATTGATATGAAAAAAGTTTTTCAAAATGTTATGGGTTCGCGAGTGAGATTCAAGTCCACCTAAACCCGAACTTGCAATTGGAACCCATAAGATTTCATGGGTGCAGGTTCAGTTTTTTGACGAGTTCGAGTGCGGGTTTGGATAGACTTGTCTAAACTCGACTTGCTTGCTGCCAATATATATATATATATATATATATATATATACACACAGAGTGGTTTTACTATTAGTACAATCACTAGCAGTACTTCGTAGCTTTTTAAAATTAGAACGAATCAATCAAATTCATTTATTACATTTTCTCTTCCAAAACAAATTCTCTTTCTTATTTAATTTAAATGCAATAAATGAATTTGATTGGTTCATCCTAACTTTTTAAGTTAGGAAGTACTGATAATAAAACCATTCATATATATATTAAGATATATATAATATACTGTTTTGTATTTTGCTGATTTGTAGATTTGCGTGTAGGTGAAATTTTCCTTCCTGCATCCAACCTGAAGTCCCATCAGATTTGTGATTTCGTATTGAGACTCATCATTGACCAATTTAATAAATTTCACACCTATAAGGATAACAAAAATACTCAATTAGACCCAAATGGTAGAATATCGATCTGTTTGAAGCTAATTTGGGGTCAAAAGTAGTGATCAGCTTGAAGTACGTGTCGGGTTTGCAACACCCCACCGAAAAATTGGTTGGGTTTGCATAGGTCAATTCAGCCCGGATCCAACCTATTGTCATATAAATACCTATATTATTATTATATAGTTACTATTTTGGTATTTATGAGAGAATTTAAATATTTTGGTGTGTGTAATTAAACTTTATCATGTATGTAGTAAGTATTTTTTATATTTGTAATAATGAAACTTCTTAATGTACTAATTGACTTAGTATTTGTATTTAAAGAATTTATGTCTATAAATTTTATTTTGATAATTTTCTACATGTGATGCTACATTGAAATTCAAATTGAATTATTGTAAGTTTAAATTATTAATTTTTATTTATGCATTTATTTTTAATATTATTTATGTGATTTGTTAAAAACTAAATAAGATCAAGTTCGGATTTATGACAGAAAAGTAATAGTTAATTCAGGGCATGGGTCTGGTTTGGGATATCTCACTAAAAGGTCGGTCAGATTTGGGGGGTCGATCTGACTTCTTGTCATCCCTACACTCGTCTTTCGCTTGTGGGTATTTTATAGATTGGTTGGTGGACCTACATTCTTGTGAAGAAAACAGGCCTCACACTATAATAACGGGCTTTGACATGGGCCGAGGCCAGAACGACAACAACAACTGCACCACCTGCACGAAGGAAAAAAAAAAAAACTAGTCTAGGGCTAAGTCCCGGTCGGAGGAAGGAGAGAAGAGAGTGTTTTCTGCGTACTCACAAAATCTGTGTATACATCCATCTGGGTTTTATCCCTCTTCTACAGTGACAATGATTACAGGAGATATTCCTCCAAACCAGACCATTTACATCAAAAACCTCAACGAGAAGGTCAAGAAAGAAGGTCCCTTCTCTATAACACCCACTCTCTCTCTTTTTTTTTTTTTTTTGAAGAAATGAAGAGAAATATAGGTCTAGATTGTTGTCTGATAGCTTGCTTCAACTGGGGTTTTTGTGTTTCTCATTTGTGATTAATTTATAGTTCTTGAAGCTTTTGTGTTAGTGTTGTTTTGATGTTGCAAAAAGAAAAAAAAAAAAAAAAGAAAAAAAAAAAACCAGCTTTGTTATTGAAAATATTTGCTCATAGTTTGCCTTGAAAGTAAAATGTTATTGTACTTGATGGGGTCTGGTGGATTAAGCTTATGTTGTTGTTGTTATTATTGATATACTTTTTTGGAGTGTATATTTGGATGTTCCATTTAGGCTGTGTGTAATTAGTTTTCAATGTTTTGTGAGATTAATGTGATGATTGTTTGTTTTTTAATGTTTTCGGTGGCAGAATTGAAGAGGTCCCTTTATTGTTTGTTCTCACAATATGGAAGGATTTTGGATGTTGTTGCCTTGAAGACGGCCAAGCTTCGAGGGCAAGCATGGGTTGTGTTTAGTGAAGTGACAGCTGCCAGTAATGCAGTACGGCAAATGCAGAACTTTCCGTTTTATGACAAGCCGATGGTGAGTTTTAGTAATCCCAGTTGGTCTTTCATTCTATGTTGATGGTATGGTAGTACTCATATGGAAGTTTGTGTTATTTTGGTCAACATTTTGAAATCATGTACTACTTGAGAATCTTCTTATCTGTATGTATCATCAACTATTAAGGTCCTGAAAAGAGGTTGCAATGATAATAGTAGTAGTATTTCTTTGCAACTTTTTTCCATAGTGTTGTTTAAATTAGAAGTTTTTAAATTAAATTTCAATGCTCACTATGTCTGACGTATAATGTTCACTTGTTACATGCATTCCCTCCCCCCCCCCCCCCCCCAAAAAAAAAGCAGGAATTAACTTAACTGTCATTGAGTGTACTATATAATTGTAGATAAAAGTCGTGAACTTTTGTGACAAACTATTTGGAACAATCATGTGGTTTAATGAAATGCTTCATTTCGTAGATATGATAGGAGTGGACATGTGGTATTCTTGGGTGCTATGTCTGATTTAGTTTATTCAGTGGATAGGCCAACAGTGGTGCAACCTTCTGATTCTTTATATCCTAGATCTTGCTTACAACAGTCAACATATAGTATGAGCTATTCCCAACTATCTTGGAAAATCAAGCGGTCCTCAACTACAGGAATGGAGCTATTTGTCAAACAACTTCTGTTTCTGCTACTGTTACCAGAAGCAAGTTTTTGTTCTGGAATGAAGAAGAGAACTTGAATACATTAGCATTTTAATGATGTTAACAGCATAGATTTTTCAGGAATTATGTTGACTAGAAGAATACCTTGTGAGATAAAAGCCTCACTATGGGGTTAACTGCGATGTCATAAATGGATTATATAGTGGAGTTGTTTCTGAGAAGCCTCAAAACTTTTGCTCCCTTTCATTGCCCCTTTCTGGTTCGATTTCTGAAATCATGTCTTTTTTTTTTTCAAAGCAGTGACACACTTTCAAGTATTGAACCTATTTTATAACATCATGACAAGAAGATTGCCATTTGTAGATTGCTCCAAAAGCATGTTGCATCCATGTATGAGAGTATCTGGCATCATGTGGGTCATAAAATTTAGGATTGCATGGTAAACATGTCAGAATCATGCATTTGTTTTAGTTTTCCATCTTTTCACCACATTTTTACCGTGTTTGTTTCTGCTAGCCACCATCATATATATTTATTCTTGAAACTCAAAGAATAGAGAATTTTGATAATTCCTTCAAATGAAGAACCTGATCAAAGATATTTACTGGTTCAGTGTTTAGACACCAAGGCAAATATGCTTACTTTTTACCCGCATCTCTGATGTTGTATTATATGTTTAATTCTGCAAATTTTTATATGCAGAGTTGGTCAAAATTAGTCTTGGAATATGATGTTGTGCTTGTATTAATGTGGTGCAGCGAATCCAATATGCCAAAACAAAGTCGGATTGTGTTGCTAAAGCAGACGGAAGCTTTGTTCCTAGAGAAAAGAAGAAAAAGCAAGAAGAAAAGGGTATGTGCCAAAACACAGTTGATCTGCCATTTTTTCCAGCACTTATATTCTTCATTAATGTGCATGTCGAACACAATTGTGAAGTTTGAATGACAATATTATATGTTGTGTCATCTAAATACTCCTTTGAGATGCTGACAAAATATGTATGGTAGTTTTAGTTTGTATGCCATGAACAGACATATTGTTCAACTGACGGTTCTGTCAGTAGTTTAATTGACTGTATTTTTTTTGCTCTATTGTTTAGTTTGTGTTCATTACATATTCTCTTTGCTGATGAGTGGATTCCTTTTTCACCATTTCTGATACTTTTTCTTCCTCCTTTTTTTAAATATATATATATATTATAAAAAGTTTCCTGTTGAAAATCGAATTTTGAAGTTCTACCAGAGCTAATGTATGGAATGAACGACATCATATTAGACTGTGGTTAGAGCAAGGAGATATGTTTGGGAAATTTTATTGTGCGTTTGGTATTTAGTTAGCTTACTTCCAACTTTTGATGGGCCATGGTGCATACTTGATTATTTGATAATTTGCATTGAAAGAGGTTTCCATAATTCCATGAGCTTGCTGGTGCTATTGGACATTATTATCTTGCCTCAAGTTTTCACTCTTTGTTTTGCTACTAATCTGTTTCATGATTCTTGGACCAAAACTCAGAAAATGATTTCAAGTATTTCCCAACTAAAATTATATTTTTGAGAAGGTTAACTAAACTACGAAGAGGTGTTGGGCCCATATTTTGATGAAACAATGTCGTTATGCGAGAACACTGATTTTTTTTTTTTTGGGGGAAACTTGCAGTAAAAGGATATTTATATGTCAATCTTTTTTCCGGCATTTTTAACTGCTTGTTTATCATGTGTGATTTTGTTGACACAAACTGCATCTGCAGCTGAACGAAAGAGACGTGCTGAAGAAGCGCATTCTGCTAATGGCACAAGTGTCGAAGCTAATGGTGGCCCAGCTGTAAGTTTGCTCATTCTATATATGATGATAAGCTTGGTGTTCTCTCTCTGACCTCTGATGTTGGACTTGGAATTCTCTATAAACTTCTTTTGCTTATGTTCGATTTTTTGTTCTACATGCAGGCCTCTTTCCGCAATGCAGGTGCACAAGAAACTGTTGTGCCAAATAATATACTCTTCATACAGAATTTGCCCTACGAAACCACTGGCTCCATGCTTGAAATACTCTTCCAGCAATATCCAGGATTCAGAGAAGTCCGAATGATTGAAGCCAAACCGGGTATTGCCTTCGTAGAATTTGAAGATGACGTGCAATCCTCCATGGCCATGCAGGCCCTTCAGGGCTTCAAGATCACCCCTCAGAATCCGATGGCTATCACTTTTGCCAAGAAATGATCAAATCCTTGATTCTGTACTGTTGTTTCTATTTCTTGCCTTAGTTGCCGAGGATCTGTAATCATTCCCGAGTTTTTTAAATACTGTAGTAATGTAGAGCTAAGAATGAGTATCTGCCGAAGTTTCTCTTTCTTTTCTCGTTTCATTGTGATTATTGATTTTGCTAGGAGTTAAAAGCCTGATGATGCATTGACAAATGTTATAATTATAATATCCTTATATAGGAAGTTGTAAGATACAAATGCTGAGATAATTGTGTCGTATAATTCTGGGAAATTTGAAGATCTGATTTGCTGGGGAGATGGATTCTTGTTCTTCCTAGTTCTATACTTAGCCAGTGGACTGGTTGATTTCTATACCTACTTCTCTCAGGATGATGACCAGTCTTCAGGCTTGAATGATACACATACAAAACATAAATTGATATTTTATTCGAGGTTTTCATATTATGGTTTGAAGACAAATCATTCAGGGTTATGTTAAATTGTTACGCAATTTTAAAAAGGTAAACTTGTGTGTTCTATAACGCTGTTAGTTTATATGCACAAGTTAAAATTGAAACTCTTTATAAGAGTGCGGCTGGAGCATTTTATCAGTGCTTGAACTGGATACAAATCGTTGAATGCACAGATTAATCCTAAAACATCCTTCAAAATTGAAAAACTAATTAATTAAAATTAATGAATTAAAGTTTCATTTCTTAACCTTCTGTTTTCAGAGAGTAAAGCTGCAAAATCTTGAAAATTCTCTCGAATGATACGATATACAAATTATTGACACTATATAAAACATTAAAATTCACTTGAATTATATAATATACCAATTATCAACACCATATAAAACATTGATCGATAAGATGATTAATATATCTATTACAACTCATATATTATATCATTTAAACATAAATTTAAACTATATTTTTTAGGTAACCTAGCAATACTCATTTTTAAGAATACCACATCACTTAGACACTAATTTGAATAAAATTGCATTACTGATGGTGCTACTAAACACCAACCCATTTGCAGAAACAAATCAACAAGCTACAGTTGGCCTGGTTTTCGAGTTAAGATATGTCAACCGGTCCAGAAGAAAAATCCAAAAAATTTAACAAAGCCAAACACGCAAGGCAAATATTTTACACATACAGAATCAAAACAACTGCTTTAAAGTTATCACAAACTCTTTCATGTCTTCAACATCTACAAATGACATTATCTTACTTCTTCCAAAGCACCTTCTCTCTATTCTTCTCGAGTCCACGCCCATGATTACTGATAGTCTTTAACCTCTTTTGGCCTCTGCATCACGTTCAAAAAGAAAATACATATTAAGTTACTTATTTACATATAATTGCTGCTAATTTTTCTTTTAAAAAAACAAAAGCTTTCAAAAATGATAAATCCAATATCCCGTAAGCCGGACCATTTTTACATATGCAATTAAATTCTATAATAATTCTCATATCACATCATGTCAATAGTTGGCTACATGTACTTCCTGGATCAAACATTTCATACATATACGTGTAATTGCAAAACCAGGAGTTGTATTACATACCTTTTTCTCTCTTACTTCATATCAACAGAATATTTAAACTCAGTGGTTATATTGCAAGTCAGAGAGAGCAGAATTAGTCTCAACGTCTGCCACGATCATCACTGTGCTTGTAGTCATACCTACTTCTCTCACTTGACCGAGAATCATCATGTCTACCTCTCTTAGAATAATAATCTGTTTGTCTGTCACGCTCACGACTTCTATTACCTCGCTCTTCTTCCTCCCCTCTTCCTTGCTTGCGACTTCCTTTTTGCAGCTCTTCATCATCTTTCTCATGCCTTCTATATTTATAATCCTCTTCTTCATCTCTTTGGCGCTTTCTAATTTTATGGTCCTCTTCATCCCTGCTGTACCTTCTGCCTCCTACATGGTCTTTGTAGTCCCGATCATCGCCCCTCCGATCATCATTATTCCCACGTGATCTAGTGTTTTGTTCAGATTCATATTTAGCATCTGCAACAGAGTGATCTATGTTCTCAGGCTCCTTCCCTACAATTTTACTTCTTAACTTCGATTCTCGTCTCTCCTCCCTGTCTGCATCATCATAATTCCTCTTTCCTGCGATCACTTCTTGATGTCCATAACTGTGTCTATCCTTATCTCCAGAATCTCTCCTAAATTGGTGCAAACTTTTCTCCTCTAATTTCCTCAATGTGTCAAGCGCATCATCATTGTGCAGACCATGCCTTCCTCTTGTTTTATCACCTCCACCTCTATCACTCCCCCTCTCTCCACGTACATGTTCACTTCTGCTTTTACCCATGGGAGCCTTCCCACTTCTCTCATATCTGTCATCACTTGCACTGCTGTCTGAATCACTGTCACTGCTTCCTCCTCGAGAGTCATCACTATCGGTATTGTCACTGTCATCAGTCAAAGGGGTTGGCTTCTTTTCAATTGCTTTTGGCCTTCCTGCTGCTACTTTATTGCTTTTCCTCCCATAACTGGAATCTGAATCTTCATCATCAGAATCATGCCTCCTACTTCTATGGTGCTTCTCAATTTGATTGTATCTGCCAGCATCAGAATTATCAACAAAATCGTTTCTTCTGCTCTTATTCCCCAAGTTTTTATCAGCAACATCATGCGTTCTGCTGCTTGTCCTGTATCTATCATCATCGAACTTTGGCTTTGGCTCTGCATCAGAATGGTCTCTCTCCCTCCTGCGGCTTCCACCCTCCTGTTTGCTCTGCTTCTCAAGATGACTTCTTTTCTTGTTCATCTCACTATCAGTATCAGAGTCATCCTCAGAATCATGTCGTGCTCTTGTTTTCACATCCTGCTTCCCTTTCTGAGTCTTACGTTTAGATAAGCCTTCATCAAAATCAGAATCATCATTCGAATCATACCTCCTATGAGTTTTTTCATATTTTTCAACAACCTTCTTGGAAGCAACCTTCCTGGTGTCATCATCATCATCAGAAGAATCAGAACTGTCACTAACTTGTTTTCTGCTTCTCTTGTGCTTCCTTCTGACGTCATCATCAGAAGAATATTCTGAACTGTCACTATAATGTTTTCTGCTTTTCTTGTGCTTCCTTGAAGATTTGCTTTTTTCATCATGGTTATCAGTATCACTGTCACTCTCATCATCACTTTGGCGACTACCTTTATGATGCTTTTTTGAGATCTCTTCATCATGCTCACTGCCGCTATCTGATTCAGAAGAATCATGCCTGTGTCTTCTTATCTTTCCACTATCCTTCTTGCTGCGAAGCCTTGTCTCATCCTTGCTTTTCACATCTTTAACACCCTTTTTCTTATCGTCCTTCTCAACTTTCCCATCTTCTTCAGCGCGTTTCTTCCAGCCACTCTCTCTATCCAAAAAGGCATGCTCATTTTTCTCCTGCCACTTGCTATCATCATTGGGACCATTCTTATGACCACTCCTTGGTCCCTCATCACTTCCCCCAGCTTCTTGTTCATCGGGTTCAGTCGACGCTATTCCAAGAGCAGCTCTAAATGCTTCCATCTGTTTCTCCTTCCTAGCAGCAATCTTGTGGGTCTCTGTTTCTGAAACCCTGATAAACCACCACAAAGTATATTCTCCAAATCAATAACACATTACTATAGAAAAACGATTATCACAAACAATTACCAAGAGCATCAGACAAAACCACAAGCACAAAAAACATAATAAGAATTGGCCATCTCAAGTCCCAAAAATAATACTTTCATACCAAACTAGCAAAGGCAAGCTTTTTCATTTTTCTAAGGGAAAAAGTAAACCATATATAAGAATTGAAAAATCTTCAGGTTCTAATTTTAGAGTAGAAGTGTTTGATTAGCATTATTTCCATTTTCAATTTCACAATAAAAGAAAAGAAGCATCAAAAGAAGATAACTGTCAATTATAACAAAGAAAACACTAAAACATAAAATATCAACAACAATACCTCAGTTGACTTCCTAAAGACCTTCTGTAGCCGGAAATCAGTAGTTATTATATCAATTCAAACAATTTATAGGACTAGACACGTTAAAAAAAAAAAAAAAAAAAAAAATGCCCTGAAAAAAAATTTAAAAATATAAAAAAGAAAAACAGGTAAGAAAAAGTTTCCCGGAATCGAAGATGAGGGAATGTATAAAAATAAATCCCCTCCATAAATCCCAATCTGAATTACTTGTATGCCTCTAGAACAAAGCCATCAACGAAAACACAAAAACCACCTTACAGCCGAAAGGTGAGGCAAAATTGCTTATTCACTAACCAAATATGCATCCAACACACATTTACCAAGTAGAATGAACACCCAACATACAGTTCCAATCTCTCCATCAAGTATTCACACTCAATATAAACAACATCGTCATGCAAACAAACAACTTATTCATCAAACCATTCAAAATAAAATGGAAAAAGATAATTACTTAGTCTCAAAAACCACAATGGCACTGGGTCCACCGCCATCCTCAGAAGCAGCAGCAGCTTCCAAGGTCTGCCTCGCCTCCTGCAACTTCTCAGCAATCTCAGCATCGGTGTAACCCTGGTCGAGAAGCTTGTCTTCCAGCACGGTGAGCTTGAGCTGAATCTGACGCTTCCTTTCATGCTCCAAAATGTCCTTATTCGGCTTCCTGGTGACGCCAGCAGTCCCCTGACCTGCCTCGAACCCTTTCGTGCTCTCTGTAACCCTCCCCGTTTTTGCTTTCACGAAAAACTTGTTGGTCTGTATATAACCATTCGTCCCAGACCCTCTCGGGGTCTGTAATCCGATCCCGTTGTACATTATCAGTCACTCAACACAATTCAACAGCCTTTCAATCCAAATTCAACATAATACCACATCAGATTCAACACCACAACTATCAAACAAAAATTAAATTGAATTGAATTCAAATTTAACACAACAGATTCTATTATATGTGATCGGTCTATGGATGCAACTAACAATATTAGATTCGAGTTTCAGACAATATAATTTTAGATTCAATATAACAGAGATTCAATTAACGAAATCAATACGAAAAATTAGATAAAACAATTTAAAGAAACAAGAGATTCGATTTGATCGAATGACAAATTGAAATTTGAAGACGATAAAATTGAAGGAGATGGATCGACGCACCTGATTTGTTGTTCCACCAGGCGAGAGAGACACAAAGATTTTTGGCTTGAATGAAAACCCTAAATAGACTTTTAATTGGAGCCGAGAGAGACACAAAGATTTGTTAAACTTCAATGCAGACCTAAATATCCAGACGTCAATAGCATCAATAACACAAAAATAACCAGATAATATATCATAGAAGATGGAAAGGCATAAAACCCAGATGCGAAACAACAAGCTATGAAGGACATGTGAGGCATAGATGAATCGAAGCAAGACCTAGACGCGAAAGACCCAGAAAAACTTAAAAGACCTCGGGTTTTTTGAAAACAGACCTTGGTTTTGTTGGTCGACGATGGAGAGAGAGAGAAGGAGACGTTCTGGTGGTCGGTGGTAACACGGCGGCGATGGAGAGAGAGAGGCGCAGTCCAGCAGAGGCACGGTATTTTTTGAAGAGGAAACGGTATTTTGGAGAGAGAGGCACGGCGATGTAGAGAGATTGGAGAGAGAGAGTTGAGAAGTCAGGGTATGTATATGTATGTATTATTTGTATATGTATATATATATGTATATAATACATACATATATACATTACATTTTCATCCATTTTTTTGTGTTCTCTAAAATCTAAACACTATAGGGAAAAAGAAAATTCATTTTGAATGCTTCTTCTTCTTTAGTTGTTTTTCTCTCTGTTACAACCCCCAACCCCTTCCTTTGTTATATTTTGACTCTATGTTATTTTGTATTTACTGCTAATAACCTTTTGGTAAATAAACTGTTGGAGGTTGAGAAGAGCCCTCATAGAAGTGATGTTTAAAATGGAGAATAGAGAGATGACCTTAGCATGAGAATTGATACTATAGCTGTTAGCTCATTTATCAATATGTGATTTCTGCTGCAATAGTGATTCTTAAGAGTTTATTTGGAGCTCACTGCTTGATTAAAAACCGGAATGTACTTGGCCTTCAGTTTCGTTTGATCATGGAGTACTTGTTAATCAGTTGCTGGTCTTTTATATATGCATCTGAGTTAATGAAGACTTGTTAATCTTGAATTATATTTCCTGATGCAATAGGGATATGCTTGATAATGATTTATTGTATCTTGGACCCTTGGTATTTTTTGTATCATGATAGTTTCTTAGCATTTTTCTCTCTTGTGTAGGCATTTGAATACAAGACGATATTGCTGGACTATAACAGGGACGTTCGGCGAGCTAATCTTGTTACTGCTGTTGGGTAAGAGTGAATAGTTAATTTATGAATGCTATTTTGAATTTCCCCCTACTTTGTACAAGCTGTTTGATAATCCCAGGAATATAATGAGATTGCTTTGCTTATTTGCTTTAGCCTTAACTATGAAAAAACAATAGTTCTTGCATATTAGACCGGCTTTAATTAGAGCTGGGCATAAAAACATGAAACCGACCTGAACAACCCTATCCAAACCGATCCGTGGGTGTTTGGGTCGGTTTCCATATTAATTTCCAGGGTGTTTGGACCCTCCACTTTAAAAACACCATGTTTCACGGATCGGATCAGTTATGGGTATCTAGAACCGATCCGATCCGTGAAACACCCAGAATGAGGGTACTTGGTAATTTATGTAATTTATGATGGGCACATGCGTAATTCGCACGTGCCCCTATATAAGCAATGGCCATCTACTGATGTTTCTCACCATCTCTCTTGGTCACCGACCTACTGTTCTTGTTCCATCCTCTTCCTCCTCATTTCTTCTTCTTCTTCCTTCTTCTTTTTGTTCTTTCTTCTTCTTCCATCTTCTTTTACTTGCTTCTTCTTCTTTGTCCCGTCACCAATCGAAACCCCAAGTCGCCGTCCATGTTGCTGATGACGTCGCAGATCCCGTCCCTGTTGCTGATCTCATCCCTCTTTGCCTCTTTCGCCGATCGATATCATCGTTCCTTTTGTTATTTCTTCTTCTTCCATCTTTTTTTTCTTCCCTCTTCCTTGTCCCGTCATCGCTGTTCATGTCACTGTTCACATCGCCGTTCATCTCGCTGATCTCGTCCCTGCCGCCGACCTGTCCATCTTGGTGGGTTTTTTTATTTATTGTGTGGTGGGTTTTGTGATTTTTTGTGTGGTGGGTTTTGTGATTTTTTGGTTTGAGATTTATTGGGTAATGGGTTTTTCGATTATTTGGTTTGATTGAGTTTTGAGTTTTGATTTGAGTTTTGATTTCCGTTTAGGTTAAATATGGAAGATGAATTTGTTAAACTGAGTTGAGTTCTGTTTAGGTTAAATATGAAGGATGAATTTGAAATAAACTGATAATGTCTTTGGTGTTAAACATGGAACCGACCCGAACCGAACCGATCCGATCCTGTTCGGTTTAGGTCGGTTTCCATATTACAAATTTCCATGTTCGGTTTTCATTTTCAAAATCGATGAATTTGTCTGAAAAGTCCTCTCGACCCTCAAAACTACCTCTACTAATCTTCCATACTCTCTGTACTCAGTAGCAGCTACATATGCCTTGATTCTGAAGTTTAGGCCCTGTAGGAACTTATGGCACTTGTTGGCTTCGTCATCGGCGATAAACGACACCACTCGGGATAACTCTATAAACTTCTTTTCATACTCTTCCACTGTCATATTACCCTGAACCAAACGGTAGAACTCTTTAATCTTCGCATCCTTGTAAGCCCTGGGATAGAACCTCTCATTGAAATACTTTTTAAACTGCTCCCATGAAAGCAGAGTGGTCACTCTCCTCCTCACAGAATCCCACAAATCTCTAGCGGAAGCTCGAAGGAGAAATGAAGCAATAGATACTCTCTGCTGATCCTCGCACTCCATCTGCTCTAGAACCCTCTCTGTACTCTCCAGCTACTTTAAAGCTGCATCTGGACCCCCTAATCCATCAAAACCCTCGGCGCCTAACTTCCGTGCTCTCTCAACGGTGGCGCCTGGTGCTCGAGGTCTCATGCCCTGCATAATCTAGGCCAATCTCTCTATAGGATCTACTGCTGGCCCTGCCACTGGTGGCTCTGGCTGTACCCCGGGCTGAGGCTCATTTACTGACTCATGAATAGGCTCTTCAGCCTCTGGTGGAACAGAAGGAACAGGTGGAGTCTCAGCGGCGGCTCTGCACGTACGAGGACGAGTAGCTGGACGCATTGCTCTACTATAGTCAAAACAATGAATGTCATGCAACGTTTTATAACTCAATGCAATGAAATGCATAAATAACTTGTGGATGCAAAATTTTTCAAAAATTTTTCTAAACAACTTTAAACTAAAAGCTCTGATACCAAATTGACGGGACCTTTTCCGAATCCCTCTTCTGAACCCAAGAAAGACCCCCTTAGCACTCTAACAGAACTCCAACGAACCCTAACTTTGACCTGAAGAAACTCCGTCGGAGCACCGTGACTTACTTAAAACTTATTTATTAAATTATTTACTTGGTGGTAGAGGTAAAATTTTTGTTTTCCTTATGAAAATCAGACAGCATACCGACTGTTTATTAAACTATGCCACTCTGCAAATTCAAAAGCAATTTAAAACACTTCTATAACACACAAATCTCAACTATCAGGGACCTTGGGCCCGCATCCCAAACTCAGTTCTATCACGGAAAACCCAATCGCAAAAACTGATGGAAAAACTATAATTTTCTTATCAAAACAGTTTACTAAACATGCATCTAACAACTTGTATTTATATTTACAATGTACATCATACTTTACTACAAAACATGCACATGACCAAAAATTGAACTATACAATGATATCCAAGTCGTCCATCAGTCTCTCCGCGTGTTTGTCTGTACCTCGTCCACTGAATGACTCGTTCCTGCACCTGAGGAAACATTTTTAGAACACAAGGAAAACAAACAGTGAGTATAACTCAGTGAGATAAACAACTTAATAAAACTAAAGTATTTTCTGATATACTTTATATAATCTCATTCGAAAACTGTTTCTGAAATTCATTTTGAATTTCTTTCTAAAACTTTCTCATTTCTCGTCTTAATGATAACCCAAGGAAACTACTCCTGTCATGGTAGCATAAATCTCTAGCTAGCCACTAGGAATTAAAGGATCTACCATGTGTAGTCACCGATGCGCGAACTCTGGGCACACGTTGCCCCTACGCAATTGGTCTGAACCACACTACCCTATACGTGTAGAGGGTGACTCAACTGACTCTTATCTCTCAGGAGTCGTCTAGACTCCACTCTTGGTTAGTGACTCGCTTACACTTACCATGCACACATAGAGCATCCAACTGGGTACTCAATTGGGGTTAGGGTAAACCATCGACGTACTAAAAGACTTTTGCTCAATCTTTTTAAACTAAACTTATTCTTAAGGCAAACTGCCTAAAATCTTGAACTCTCATTTATTATTAGTAGAAATACGAACTTAACTCAAAATTCACAAGATATGACTATAATATACAATTCAATTATATAATAATAAAATAAAGGCATATAATCATAAAATGAAATTTAAATAACACTACACTAGAAAGGGTTGGTTTTCTACTCACAAAACGCCTTCCGATCAAAAGCAAACTTCCTCCGAAATCCTCCGATATACTCAGCCTTCAACCTAAAACATTGAATACTCATTTAGAATCACTTGAATCATTAACACAAAACTAGAAATCACTAAAAACTCAACTAACTCTATTAACTCCGCTTTACGCCTAAACCTTTGCAACTAAGTTTTAACTTATCAGAGGCTTTCAAATTCTGATTTCTTTGCACAAGTCTTATTTATTATCACCTAGGGACACTTTGGAATGCTTAAAATGGTCGTCGGAAACCCGAAACGCAAAATCACTGTTTTTGGACTCCCTAAAATCGAGACTATACTAGGGTCTATCCTAGCAATTTTCTTTGCTCCATTTTCACTCTAAACATCTCCATAACTCGTACTTAGATCACTCGTAAAATTGTTTTGAAAAATTCTAAGTGTAGAGGTTTGAAACCTATAAAAAAACACCTATTTTTTGACATTTTTTTATGCACATTTTTGTATTCTACATGTCATGAATTCATTTCTTTCGTATCTAGGGTTCTTTTACTCAATTAAGACCGAATACATTCATTTCATGCATCGAAGAATGCATTTGTGATTACATCTTACTTTACGACTACATATCTACATTATTTTGGCCATAATTTCCTTAATTTTTATCGGAATCGTTCTTTTCCAATTTCTATGGTTTGCTATAACATTTAGGCATGTTTTGAGATCTAAAACAACTCCAAATAAGCCTAACTAGTGCAGGTCTTTATAGCCTCTTTATCTAGCTCGAAATTTCTCAACTTAACTTTACATTTTATATTTTTCAATTCTATCACTTCTAATAAGTTTCTTAGGCTCTAAAATGCATGAATTAGGCTTCAAATGCATGCAAACCAAATGGGTTACATAAACCCTAACATGGTCGAATTCAACCTTCACAAAGAACCATCCATACTCTTTCAATTTCTAACACAAAATCACGTCAAACTCATTACTAACCACCAATATTTCAATCCATAAACTCAAAACATCATTTGGAGTAAGATAAGAAATGTGTTTTTATATGATCTAAGATAGATTAGCACAATAAAACTCACTTACTTATACTTTGCTTTTGTTCCAAACTTGATCTAGTAGCTTTGGATGATGACAAGACAAGATTTGATGACAATTTGCTTGAAGAAATTGACTTGAAATCTTTGGTTTCTCCTCTGCCTCTTGGCCGACAATCACCCTCACTCTCTCTCGATTTTTTCACGGCAAAAATGAATGAGAAGAGACAATTGGGCTTCTATTTATAGTGGTGGAGCATTTACTAGTTAGTCCCTCTTAAAAATTATCAAAATGGCCTTTAAACTTTGCTAACTCATGCTTCGACCCCTACATGGATAAGATTCTTTTCAATTGGTCCACTTATCAACACTTAAAACCACTAGTTCTTCTACCAATCAAATGACTCCAAATAGCTCACTAAACACCACACATTTATATCACACTTGGCAACTTCTCATTGGTGGATTTTTTTTTTTTTGACTTTTGACTTTGAAAAGTAAATTCATTTCATTATATACTCTCCCATAACATTTTGTAATACTCTTGTATCCTCTAATCGACATCCTACTCTTGATGCGAAATTAAATTAAACTTTAAAAATTACTACTAGAGCGTTACTATTCAACTGTAGCTATAATCGAGGGTTTACAAACATACTATAGAATTCACCCACTACACCCTTCGTCATGTGCATCAGGTGGACTCCATCAGATGGAGATGTAGATTGGATCTTCATCCTTCATGGAAACTCCTCCATCAACGGTGGAGATCCAATTTGGATCTCCCCATGATGGAGTTTATATGTTTTTTTTTTTGCTTTCTAAAATTTTAAAAAATAATTTGTATTAAAGTAAAAGAAAGTTATAATTATATATCTAAATGTTTTAATTTAGAAATGATGATATGTCAATTAATTATTGGTGTCAAATTATTATTATTATTTATTAATTATGTATGATATGTGTTGGATTTTTATTGGTTGATAAATTAGGATAAAGTGGTAATTTTAAGAGTAACTAATGATAGGGATAAAATTGACTTTTGCATGTTCTACTAGGTTTGATTGTCAGTTAATTGACAAGAGAGATTAATTTGACACTTTTTGAAAAGTAAGGGATGATTTCATCATTTTCCGAAACATAGTTAAAATTTTGACTCTTTCCCAAAGTATAGGGATCAAAATGAATTTTATCCTTTTTAAAAAAAAAAAAAAAATCTAACATCAAAATTCATCAAATCAAGGATGTGCAAAAATCAAAATCTATAGATGAAATTTGAAGATTTACTTTCAACAATCAAGAGACAATTGCACCCACAATTTGTAATGAGAATATCTCTGTTTATTAGTTTATAGATAAATATGAGATTTAAACTTCTATCATGAATGTGAAAAAACAATGTACTAATCATTTCAAATGTAAGTGGATATATAGAACAATTTTGTTTAAGAAAACCAAAATAGAAAATCTCGTAGGCTCATAAACTTTATCCATAATATTATTTTAAGAAGAATTCTTTTGTCCATTGTTTTAATCTAGATAGATTGAAATGTGATTAGAATAAAGAGAAAGCAAAGGAAAATCTCTATGTGAAATTGGAATGCCTTTTTTTTAAAAAAAAAAAAAATTGTCTTTAAAAAATTGATGTACTGTTCTGTTATATGTATTTTTCGGACTCATTAATTGGGCTGGTAAAAGTCCAATTTAGGCCCATTTTAGACCCAATAAGAAGGCCCGATAAGGTCAACCCAGTCAAAGCCCATCAGACGAGGCTCAGATATCAACTCTAGGCCCAGCAGAAGGTACAACTCATCTCAGTATCCTGTCAGCTCGCTGCAATGAGCTCGTTTCACAGCTCACCTCATGCACAGCTCGTCTCTCAGCGAGCTCGAGCTCAAGACCGCCATAGACACATCAGCTCGTCCAAAAGCGTAATAAATGCAGTATCTTCCAGAAACAGGCAATTACCAAGTTTAACCATGATTCTCTCTCCGAATATGGTAATTACCCAGTCAAACCATGATTTCCTTATCAGATATGGAAGTCTACTCAAAATCAAATTCAAATCAACCTTATCTCGAGATAATTATAGTAGTTTCCTGATATTATTCAAATATATTAGGAAGCATAATTAATGTATAATTATTTTCCTTATTTTTCCTGATTATTTGGGAAGTGTAATTAATTCAGGATTCTTTTCCTGATTTGCTACAACCAGAATTGTAACACCTCTTTCCCTATAAATAGGGATTAAGATCATTGTAACATCATCAGAGAATAATCAATAACATACTATCACTCTGCAGAATTTAAGAGACAGACAGTCGTGGACGTAGGCCAATTATTGCCGAACCACGTAAAAATTTTGTGTTCCTTGTTTGATTCTCGGTTCTTGTTTGTGTTTTTTCTTGATATTTGTGCTTTCTCACGTTGATTGCAGGTATTGGGTATTGATTACTCGTCGACTGAAATCCAACGTCGACATGTTCCTAGTGGTATGGTTGGTGAAATAGTGTGCAAGTGGAGCAAACATGCTATGATGATTTGAACTTAATGCACTAAATGAGCAGACTCCACACACAGCTTTTAAGAACCAAAAACATCAATTCAAAAGCTTGTTTTCAGGATTAGTCATCATATTTCTCCGTAATTTCTGTTCTATGTAACAGTAACATCAAATATTTCAATATTTATAATAATCGAAAACTAAATTACTATAAAAGTTCCACCAAATAATTATTGAATGGTTATAGCTATCTTCTAAGTGGTGGATTACACCTAGTTTAAATCTCACCCATTTTCGGTCTTTTGAGGTGCAAGCATACTATATTATCAATCTTCGCAATTCGTTACCGAATATCTCTTCAAATTTACAGTCATAGTATTTATGAATTAGTTGAAATTCGATTCATTGAGGATGAGGATCAATTACTGACAAGAGCTGACCTAACTTCTATCCCGAATTCGAAAGAATTCTGTGAAAACTGGCGTCTTCTTGATTTAAAATCCATATTTATTAAAAATTTGTTCAAACAATCATCGTAATTTTGAAAATCACTTTGGTTGAAATATAGATTGAATAAAACTAAAATCTTTAAATTTCTCATATTAAAATCCATAAACTAAACATATAAAATGATGTTCAAATATGTATAAAATGATTATTAATTTATAAAACTAATTTGGGAAATACGTTTACAAAATTTGGTAAATAAAAATAATATACACAAATTCAGTTGTTTATCATCACATGGCCCTCCTCGTGATACGTAGAAATCTACACAAACTTGCAGTGATACGTGGGGGGGGGGGGGGGGGGAAATAAAATAAAAGAGTGAGTCTAATGCCCAATAAATGGATATAAGTTTGTAAAAACATTTCTAAGTAAAACGAAATGTGTTTATAATACTAAAAGTTACTTCCTAATAAGTCACAAAATTTTACTTTTCTTTTAAAATGAACTAAATCCGAAACAAAATCTCAAAGTAAGACTATGAACTTTCTAAAAATATATCCCAAATAATACTCAAAACTTATCAATCACAAAAAGAAACAATCTCACAAGTTCATAAATAATTATTTCTGAAATAAATATCAAATCATTGAAAAACTGATTTTCTATATGGAACTTGTTCTGTAAAACTTTTCTAGAAAATCCCCTTTCTAAAATTCTGTAATTCTAAAAATTCTCTTTCTTGTACCATATTCTGAAAAACCTTTCTTTTAAAATGGTTTGAATTTATTTTCTATGCCAATAAGTACTCGGGATTTCTATTATGCGTGATGAAAATACTTAATACTCACACAGAGCGAGGAAAACTTATGGGGTAGGGAGATTTCTATCATGTGTGGTGGAATTTGCTTATCACACACGCAGAGTAGGGATTCTGTCATCCACATGTTAGACGACTCAATGACTCTGACTTAACTCAATGACTTTGACTTTCTCTCATTCCCCATGACTCAACTTTCCGACTCCTGCCAAACATGTGTTAGGCTATTTTGATTCCGGGTTTTACTCACGTAATGCTTATTCTGACCATTAGAGGGGAGGGTATATTTTGGTGTTCTAAAAATATCCCCTTTCTTTCTTTAATTCTTTTCTTTAACATTTGCACAAGTAAAATTTCAAATATTTCTTTGCAACACTTTCCATAATAAATTATTCTAGTTTCCAACCAATTCTTGTCCATGAGAATACATTTATATACATAACCAAAATTCATGGTTTTTCATGCATCTTATAAAACATATTGCAAACTGTTATGCCCGTTTTCTCGACCTGGACGAATGGGTCGGGATAGGCCCTGCAAATATGAACAGAAATGAAGGCCTAGAAAGCCCAAGCCCAAATCACCACTACGAGCTCAACCAGCTCGCAAAACCGTCCAGTTCGTGAGATCGCGTAACGACGAGACCGCCAGAAGCACACCTCCAGCCCATATCAACACCTATCCAGTTCGCATAGTTCGACGGACTAGGAAGCTCGTGCCAGGTGGTACCTTATACAGCAAGTCATCTGAAAAATCGACTCCCCCGATTTCACGTCGGTGCCATTTACACAATTACCAAGGAGCATTCAATATGACGACCATGCATTTAATACAGAGAAGACTTCTCCTGGTGCATTAAATGCAAACGCGCGCATGAAAGAGATAATCATTATTTTTACAATAAATGCAGCATGGTTTATGTCAGGATTAGTTGAAATTACCATCATTTGTAACGTGTATTATACTCTTTTGTATCTCTTCTCCCTCTATAAATAGGAGAGATTTTTACTGTATCAACAACAAAAATATACTAGATTACCGTCACTCTGCTAGAATTAACTCAGAGTGGTCCGTGGACGTAGGCGCAGTTGCCGAACCACGTAAAAAATCCTGTGTTAGCATTCATTCTTCCCCCTCCTTTCTTCATTAATCACCTCATTACTCTCACCCAGCTATCACAACCAACATTCCTTCGCCTTAACTACGCTCTACCAACCTTAAATCTCATTCACTGCTCATTTACTGCACATACATTATCATTATCACCATTTAATTACTTTGTTCGTAGTTTGGGCCCCTGAATCTCTGGTTGACCGTTTCTGAACGTCAACACAAACTTTCATAGATCAAAATAATTTCACAAAACATATGAAATAGCTTGCTTTATCAATTTATAAAATTCATTTTAAAATCAACACTTAAAATAAATTCACAAGTTAACCAACATAATTTAGAAAAAAAAAAAAACAAAATAGCTTACTTTCTATTTTCATGGAATGATCAAAATAGTATGGTTTCTAAGTTCATCAACTTCACAATTACTTAGTTTATTCAAAACCATAATCCATAATTTGCTTCCTTAGTTTGTAAAACACATTTTTAAAAACTCAATACGAAATACAAGATTTACAAATCATAAAACATACTTAAAATTCTTAAAAGTCTAGTTCCTAATTTCATAAAACATAAGTTTGTAAGATTCCTAATTTCATAAAACATATATTTACAAAGTATAATCTCAAACTCATAATTTACAAAATACACTTTAAGATTTCAAAATCAACTCACTTATTTCATAAATTATGAAACATAATTTTTTTTATTAAATCATGAAGCTATCTTTGGAAACCATAATTTCAAAACCTACTTTGTTAAATGGTAAAACATTCTTTGAAATTCGTAGATCAAGACTCACTTTATTAGATTATAAAATATAGTTGGGAAATCAAAATATAATTTTTTTTTGTTTTTTAACTTAAAACTTACTTTAAAGACCTAACTCAAACTATAAAATTTGCAAACCATCAATTGTATTTTAGGATCACCAAACATAGTTTCTATCATAAAGTATACTTTAATTATTATAAAACATAATCTCAAATCTTTAAACCAAAAGCATAATTCAAAGTTTCTTTAAAACTACTAAAAGGAATAGCTTGTAATTTTCACAAATCATAAGATATATTTTCAAAATCTCAAAGCATAACTTTGTATCCATGAATTACAAAATATACCTTAAAATTTTAAAATCAAATGATTTAATCCATGATTCATAAAACATAATTCACTTTATTAAATCATAAAACTACTTTGGAAGCTCAATACAAAACCTAAGATTTCCAAATTTTCAAACTTATTTTAGAATCACTAAAATGCATACTTTCTCATTTTATAAACTATAGGGTATACTTAAAATTTCAAAACAAAAATCTTAAATTCATAGTTCCCAAAGTATGCTTCAAGATTTCAAAACCAATTACCTTATTTCAAAACCATAAAACCTTTCACAAATCATAAGGTATGCCTTTCAATATCACAAAACATATTCTTAAATAAAAAACCATATAACCTAGCTTACTTTGTATAAATTGTAAATTGTAAAATACTCTTTATAAATCCTCTAACTTAGTTTATTTTGTTAAGTTGTAAAACATATTTTGAAAATCCAATACACAATATAAAATTTACAATTCACCAATTATACTTAAGGATTCTCAAATAGCATAGTTTCTAGTTTGTAACTATAAATATGAAGCCCGAAATTTTCTCTATTTAAGAGAAATAATTTTTTTTGGATGAAATAATTTTAAATGAATAGTATTTTTCAGATGAATAATATTTTTAAGTGAATAGTGATTTTCGAATTCATAAAACCCAAAATTTCCTCTTCACAAAAGAAATAAAAATTTTTCTATGAATAGTATTTCACGTGAATAGTGATTTTCGAAAAGCGGACTATACGAATCAAAAATTCCAAAATTAGTACTAGTGATAATCGAAACTGAGACGAATCAAAGATAAGTTCATTTGAAGAAATTTTAAGTGATATGAAGTTTATAGGACAAAAGTACTGTATTTGATTTTAGTACCATATACAATTTTTATGGAGAAATAAAATAATCTAAGCATCCGAATATACAACTGAATTTTAGTAGAATTATCGGATAGATCTGGATGAGTAAATTGAGTTCCTATAAAATTTCTAGATTGTAAAACTCAAAACTCTGTTTTATGATAAATAATTTATTTTTCAACGTATAGGGTATCCAGACGAAAAAGAGATTGATGTGAGTAATAATTTTTGAAAAACGAATCTCGTAAATTAAAGTTTTGAAATTAATATTAGAATCAATGGAAACTAAAATGGAGCGAAGATAAGTCATTTTAAAGAGATTTTAAATGATTCGAAACATATGGACGAAAGAACTTTATTCGATTAGTGTCCCGTAGATAATATTTATAGAGAAATAAAATAAATTCTAGCACCCGGTTGTGAAAATATAATTTTAGTAGAATTCTGGATAGAACCGGAATAATTTCATTTATGAAGTAACATAATAATTGTTGTTTTTACTGTCCGTAGTTGTTAATCGAATTTTAATAAATTTCTAAAAGTGTTAACTTAGTTCCAGTATGATTTCCAGATTGACGGGAATTGGATTCGAATACATATATAGAAAAGCATGGGTTGAATACATGAAAGAAATGCATATTGGACAAGTGTTAAACATCCAAAGGTGGAGTGTGACAAGTGTTCAATAAATAAAGAAAATGAGTGACACATGACAAAGAAATATAAAGAATATAAAAATAAGTTGAAAACAATCATGATAATGTGAGAAACAAAGGAGCAAACGGTCAAACAATAAGGTACTCGGTTTTGTGAGGAGAAAAAGGGAAATGTTGACATGTGTTGCAATGGAAGAAGGATGAGTGCCAAGTGTCATCAATTTACAATAAATATATATAGTGAAACGAAAAATGAAAACAACAGAAGTAATCACTCATTCGGTCAACACACACAATCTCTCCATCTCTTACGACATTCTCTCACTTTCACGATTTTCTCTCGTTCTCTCACGGTTATCTCTCTTTCACTCTCACGATCTCAATCTCTCACTCTCTCGGTCAAGTTAAAGAAAAACAAACAAGAAGTCAAGAAGAACAAGAAGCAAACTCGATCAATAAGCATGCACATTTGATCAAGTCCTCTCTCTCACAATTTCTCTCTATCTCACAACTTTCACATCTCTCTTTCACTCTCTCATGATTTCAACTATCTCTTTTTCTCTAGCTCTCGGTTTTGAAGGAAAATCCAAGAATCCAAGAAGCAAGAAGCAAGAAGCAAAGTGATTCAAGATAAAGAAGAGTCCAAGATGCAAGGAGAGGTGAAGGCTGAACACATGCATGAGGAGATGATGGTGTTTTTGAAGGAATAAGGCACATGCATGATGGTTGAAGCCGTTTAGGAAGTGTTTTCAATGATTTTGGAAGGTAAATTTTAGTTTTCGAGAAATTTTGTTAAGTTTTCCAAAAGATTTTTGTGAAAGCATGCTTAGGTTTTAGGATTTACCACCTCATTAATGTGGAGGTTGGTTTGTGGATGAATTTGATGTAGGATTGATTTTGAAAATGAAAATGCATATGGGTTAAGTTCGGCCATGAAGGGGTGTTGAGGTTTGATTGGATTTTTTATGGTTTTGTCATGTTTTGGATGTGTTTTGCATGAGTTTGGTGTGTTTTGAATAAGTTGAATGCTTTGGAATGATTATTTTTGGGTGTGTATACACATTCGCCCAAAGGGACATTTTTGTCATTTAAAATTATTTTGGTTGATTTATGTGATTTTAGAGAACATTTAAATGATAGGATAAACTCAAAAATAGAAAAAGAATTTGTTGAACATTAAATGACCGCTTCGCGATTAAATATTTCGTAACCGCTTGAGAGTGGTATTTGGTAATAATAAATGGAATTTTTATTGTTTCTTGATATGTTTGAATGTAAATTGACGAAAAAAAAAAATGATAGGACTTGATACTAGATTGGCCATATAGGAAAGTTTGGGTTCGAAATCGTTGTTTGATCCATTCGTATAAATTTAGACTTAAATCGATGTGTTTTTCGTGTTTAAATAATTAGAAGTTTCGAATGGAAAGTAAATGCAAATGATCGAAGTTAAAACGATTTGAAATTGGGTGTTTCGAAATACTAGAATGGTTGAATATTTGTGTAAAATGATAAGTGGTATTGAAATACGTTTGTGAATTACGTTAGTTGCGAAGTAGTCTAAAAATAGAATACGAAAATGTGTAGGTTACTTAGAGGCGAGGAAAATGTCCTATTGATTTCGAAATTTATAGCAATGTAGGAAATAAGGTGAGTGTCTTAACGAAAATAAGTTGAAATGTTTATATTTTTATTCATATTAATTTTATATGTTAAATTTAAATTCATACTGTTAATGTTTGAAGTTAATTTTATATGATAAATGAATTTCCGTATGAGAATCTATTTGTATGAATTTCTAAAGTTATGCATGAAATGTGAGTTTTAGGATGAAAAGTAAATGTATGGAAATATTTTTATAAGCCTATGACACATCTTACAGGTATCTTAGATATTTCCAGTCAAAGTACCCTAATGGTGCATGGTAGTGTTAGGGATTTCTATCACTAACAGCGGGAGGAAACCTGTGGAAAGGGCTTAGAATCTCTTGAGGGCCGAGGGCTAAGAAAGGGGATAGGCCACATTCCATTCCGACAGTTCAAACAAGTTATGGTGTCATCTTAGAATCCCTTGAGGACCGAGGCCCAAGAAAGGGGATGGGCCATATTCCGTTCTGATAGTTCAGACAAGTTGTGGTGTCATCCTAGAATCCCTTGAGGGCCGAGGCCCAAGAAAATGGGTGGACCACATTCCGTTCCGACAGTTCAAACAAGTTATAGTGTCATCCTAAAATCCCTTAAGGGTCGAGGCCCAAGAAAATGGATGGGCCACATTCCGTTCTGATAGTTTAGACAAGCTGTGGTGCCATCCTAGAATCCCTTGATGGCTAAGGCCCAAGAAAGGGGATGAGCCATATTCCATTCCGACAGTTCAGACAAGTTGTGGTGTTATCTTAGAATCCCTTGAGGGCCAAGCCCAAGAAAGGGGGTGAACCGCATTCCGTTCCGATAGTTTGGATGAGTTGTAGTGCCATCCTAGAATCCTTTAAGGGTTGAAGCCCAAGAAAAGGGGTGGGCCACATTTCGTTCCACCATATATTTAGTTCTAGGATATCATGTGAAATAAATTGACGGTGAATGACTCATTTTACTTAAAAGCGTTTCGTAAACTTTAATTGCCATCACTGATACAATTTATAGCAGAAAAGTGAAAGCATGTAAAATATGGTGTTTTCACATTTCAATGTTTGAAAAATATTTTATAATAATTATTGATATTAGAAAGTTGTTTGTAATTTATTATTAAGTTTTTAGTTTTATGTTGCACGGATTGTATTGCTTATAAATATTTATTCATGCTTTTAATCAGAAAATTTTATTTTAATTCTGTAGCATGATATTAGGTAAGAAATGTTTCTAAAAGTTTTTAGGGAGGATATTTTTTAAAGTAGTTTGAATTTTGAATAAAAATATATGTGACACTCATTGAGCTTATTTAGCTCACCTTTAGTTTTGTTGTTTTATAAATAAACCCTCATAGGAACAGGTGAAGGTGCAAGTATTTCCGTTTCAGGGACTGCAACCCCAGAGTAGCTAGTCACGGTCGAGCATTACTGTGAAATTTGTAATTATACATGTATGAAATTTATGATTTTGAAAACCTATAAAACAAATTTTGTATATGTTTATATATAACTTTTGGAAAAAAACTTGTTATGCATGAATTATTTATGATTTCAAGTTATCTATTAAATTAAAGCATGTTGTGGTTGTTTATGAAAAGTGAAAAGAAAGTCTGAGGCCTGGTAGTTAAGAATTGGGTTGCTTTTTAAGTGTGCAGGTTTTTAATGACATTTTATAAGGTGGAATTTTCAGAAAAATAGTAGTTGTGCTGCCAAAATTTTTATAAAATTTTGTTTGTTAATATAAATATTAATTTGAAAAAAAAAATTCCACCCATTTTCGCTAAATTAGAAATTTCTAAAAGTGTTTTTAAAAGGTTTCGCTTCATGGGAACCTTTTAAGCGGAGTAGTTTCTAACTGAAAGGCCATAGTGGGGTTGCTAGGCAGATTGATATTGTATAAGGAACGGGGTCTGTCAATAAAAAATCATTTGAAATCATAAAATATAATCTCAATTTCATAATCTACAAGTAAACTTTAAAATTTTCAAAACAAAATCCATACTTTATAAATTAAAATCTTATTATAAAGCTTATGAAACATAATTTGAAGTCTATTAACTCATAGTTCTAAAGTTTGTGAAAACATGATCTAAGGTTTATAAAACATAAACTAAAGTCTATAAAACATAATCTAGAGCTTATAAAATACCATTTAAAGTCTACAAAACATAATCTAAAGTTTAATAGATTCTAAGTATTCTTTAAAATTCTCAAAACATATTCTAGAATTCATAATTTATAATTCAAAAATCATATCATAAAATTGATAAACCATGATCTAAAACCTTTAAATTCTAAACATTCTTCAAAATTTCCAAAACATCTCATTCAAAAGTTTTCAACACATATTCTAAAATTCATCCATCATACCACATACATATTAAACAAAAATCCATCTTTCTAAATTTATGAAACATGTCTCAAATCCTTAAAATATACTTCAAAATTTCTAAATTACAAAACACATATAAATCTCAAAACTAATAAAAGTTAAAACATAATAAAACACTTTGATACATCAATTTAAAGGAAAGTATTCACTCACTAGGTTTAGGTTTCTCTCAAGCCCTATGGAAATCCTCTTGTCTTACCTTGTCCTTAGAACCTTTTTTCACTTAAAATAACATCAAATTTATTTAGAATTATACAACAACTAAGCTAAAGAAAATTGGTTCTAACTTGGAACTAAATTCTCACCATAATTCCTTCTTCAAAACTCCCTTTATTTTCTTCAAGTTCTCCTTCCTTCTTTTTTCTCCCTTTTCCTTGAGTTTTCTCCCTCCCTTAAGTGTGTGTGTGTTCGGCCAAGCTACTCCAAATATGGATGGATGACTTTTTAATTCACAAAAATCACATTTATATATCTTTTCATGTATGCCCCAATTTATCTCCACTTAGCCATCTTTTTTTTTATCACTTATGCTTCCATAAAAATCTAACCAATTATTCTTTTGAAATCTAAATCTTACCATTTTCATAACAATTCATTTCCATTCATATCCTTTCTTAAGAATTCTTTTCCTTTGCATTTCCAATTTTGCCCTTGCTATAACACTTTATTTACATTCTTACTCTTTCTAGATAATTCTTTTATTTCCATCAATTACCCTTCAAAAATTCCATAATTCCATTCATATCCTTTCTAGTGTTCTCTTTTTTTTTCTTTCATAAATTGTCCTCCAACAATTTTATAATTCCATTAATATCATTTCTAGAGAATTTCATTCTCTTTTTACATATTTAACCTTAAGTGTGTGTATTTAGAAAATCAAATGGGATGTGCTTAAAAAGAAATTGGGCCATACTAATTCTAATTGGGCTCACTTGAATATATTTTTCTTTGGGCCATTTAATTCAAGTTTCTAATTGCATCCCTTGTGATTTCTAATTGAGCCCCACCTAAGCTTCCTTAAGAGTTACATATATATATATATATATATCTTGTATTCGATCAGTTTGAATTCGAAGTGTTACAATTCCCCCCAATTAAATCCTGGAAGGTATTCATTTAATTAGTATTTTTCATTAATGGGGCAGAGGGTTTGTTTTAAAGTTCAGAAAAAGGGAAAAATTTACACTGAAACCCTCAGATAAATGATGTTGAATTCTAATCATTCAATCAATCTAAGTAATCTTACAGTAATCAATTCTAATCAAATTTTGGTTAAACAATAAACATGATAAGAAATTTGGAAAAACAGTATTTTTTTTTTGTATTGATCATTGATAACTTTTATCTTTTCATTACTACAATACAGTGAGTGGTGGAAGCCGCACGATTTACCTTTTTCTTTCTTGTCTATTAATAATTGATGACCTTTTATTTAATACTCAGATAAAAATAAATGTGAGGGATGAAGTCGGCACCATTTTTCTTTTCATGTCTTTTCAAGAGCGTCATCATCCACAAAAGTAGGCGGCAGCACCCATTGTTTACTAACTTTATTAATTTAATTTAATTTAATTTACTTAACACAATTTGAGAGAAAGCACTTTGCTTGATCATCAACCTTCTGTTGAAAATTTACACTGTTTTCACCAAAAAAAAAAAAAAAAGAAAGACAGTCTCTCTGATCTCTCGTGTGCTCTCATTATTTGCTTTGCTTGTATTTGACAATCCTTTGCATAATTCCTTTCTTTCGACCAACAAAACTTAAAAACCATGCCTTTAAGAGAGGTTTTTCTGGGCTCCTTTCTCGGTGCCTTACTTAAGGTATTGACTTCTCCTGAGTTGGTGCGATTTCTGCGTCAAGAGGGGTTTGAGACGAAGATCAACAAGTGGGGAAGGACTCTGGAGATGATCAATGCAGTGCTCGGGGACGCAGAGGAGAAGCAACTTGCGAACAAGGCTGTGAAGATATGGCTGGATGATCTGGAAGAATTGGCTTATGATGCGGAGGACATGCTCGATGAGTTTGAGTACGAGGCTACTGCAAGGAAGATGAAGATGGAGTCTAGCATGCTTTGGAAGCACGTCCCTGCTAGCTTCTGCAACTGGAGTCTGGATGCTATTAGATTTCACTTTCGTATGAGGTCTAAGGTTAACGATGTCACTACCCGATTCGACCAACTCTGTGAACTTAAAGGCAAACTTGGATTGCAAGTGAACACAGAAGGCGCACCATCAAGATCAAGTGCTGCAACGCAGAGACCACCGACTTCAGGTCATCGAACTGAACCTGCTATTTATGGAAGAGATGAAGATAAAAAGAAAATACTCGAAATGGTTTTGAAGAATGAACCAAGTGGTGCCAACTTCCTCGTAATACCCATTGTGGGCATGGGAGGAGTCGGTAAAACCACGCTGGCTCGGGAGGTGTTCATTGCTTCAAAAGTTGAATTCGAGGTCAGTGCATGGGTTTGTGTATCTGATGGTGAGTTTGATGTTACCAGAATCTCAAAGTCAATTCTTGAGAACATTACTGGCTCTTCTTCCCTTCCGAATGATTTAGCCACTGTCCAGGATAAACTCAAGGAACAAGTAGTTGGAAAAAAATTGCTACTTGTGTTGGATGATGTTTGGAGTAGTGTTTACGACAAATGGCAGATCCTCCAATCCCCTTTCACAGCAAGCGCAGAGGGAAGTAGGATAATCGTGACAACACGTGATGAAGGTGTTGCGTTAAAACTACGGCCCAGCGGATTTCACCGAGTAAGTCTCCTAAAACCTGAAGATTGCTGGTTGGTGTTTTCTATGTGTGCATTTGAGAATGGGGCTATTCCGGCACATCACGACATTGAGTTAATAAATGAAAAAGTCATTGAAAAGAGTAAAGGCTTACCCCTAGCAGCAAAGACTATCGGTGGCCTTTTACGCTCAGAGCAAATAGATAAGTGGTTGGGAATACTAAGCAACAAATTGTGGGATCTGTCAGAAAAAGATGGAAGTGAGATCCCTGCATCTTTAAAATTGAGTTATCATCATCTTCCTTCCCATCTAAGGAGATGTTTTGCCTATTGCGCAATTTTTCCTAAAGATCATGAATTTAAAATTGAGGAAGTTGTGCTCTTGTGGATAGCAGAAGGGCTAGTTCAGCAATTAACTGAAAATGAGCAGCTGGAAGATTTGGGATGCAAATATTTTTCTGATTTATTAGGAAGGTCTTTATTTCAACGATCAAGTAGCAATAATGGTCATTCATTTGTAATGCATGATATTGTTCATGATCTAGCTGTATGGGCTTTTGAAAAAAGAAGTTTACTGTTGGATGGTCAATCAGCCGCTATTATGCAGTCAGGAGCGTTGGAAAAGGTTCGTCATTTTACTTACATTTCTGATCGGTATGATGGCCAAAGGAAATTTGTAATCTTTCAAGAAGTTCGCGATTTAAAGGCAAGAATAAGGACATTCTTATCGATTCAACAACATAAGTATTATCGATACATAACTAATTCAGTCCTTTTTGATTTGTTGCCAAAACTCAAACGATTGAGAGCATTATCTCTACAATCATATCGAATCGTAGAGGTACCTATTCCAATAGGACGTTTGAAACATCTAAGGTACCTAAATCTTTCTAGCACTATGATAAGAAGTTTGCCTGAGTCAGTAGGCCTATTGTATAATCTGCAAATTTTGATGTTGAGAGATTGTTCTTGTCTTATGAAGTTACCTTCCAGCTTCAAATATTTGATTAAATTGAGCCATCTTGATATTAAAGGCGCGATTTTAATCAAAGAGATGCCCTTGGGAATGAAAGACTTAAAAAATCTACAAAAATTGTCTAATTTTATTGTAAGCAAGGGTGTATGTTCTCGCTTAAAGGATTTGATGAGTTTAAACATGCTTCATGGAGAAATTTACATTACAAAATTAGATAATGTGATTGACCATGATCATAGAGATCTAATATTAAGAGATAAGAAGGACTTAGAAAGATTGTTGCTAGAGTGGGGATCTCAATTTCATGAGTCACGAAGTGAAGCTATAGAAGAAAAGGTACTTGACATGTTACAACCTCATGAAAATTTACAAGAGCTCACAATCATATGTTATGGTGGCACAAAATTTCCATCTTGGGTAGGAGCTACATCATATTCCAATATGAAAGTGTTAACATTGAAAAACTGTGAGAAATGCACGTATTTACCTTCATTTGGGGTATTGGTCTCACTTGAAGAGCTTACAATCGAAGGGTTGAAAGGTTTAACACGTATAAGTTCTGAATTTTATGGGAGTGGTAAGCTTTTTAAATCCTTAAAGACACTTTGCTTTGAAAATTTGCTAGTATGGGTAGACTGGGAACCTATTGAAGTAAATGAGCATGGTGATGCATTCCCCTGCCTTCGTAAGCTTTCCATCAAAAGATGCCCCCAACTTACTGGAAGCTTACCTAAACGTCTTTTTGCTTTGGAGGAACTTGTGATTAAGAATTGTGAACAGTTGGTGGTTTCATTCTCAAGCATTCCAAAGCTTTGTAAAATAGATATATATGGATGCAAGAAGATTGCATGTGACAATCTAGTGGACTTCAAGTCAGTAAGGTATTTGACTTTATCAAATATTTCAGAGTTTAGCAATAAGCTAATGCAAGAGTGCTTTTGGAAAGCTGAACTTCAACAAATCAAGCACAACAAGTCTGAGGTGCAGCTAGATGAATTTTGTCCTAAGAAACCACCGGTGGGCAGGTTGCAGAGCATCAGATTTCTCACAGAGCTGGTTATTTCAAATTGCTCAAATATCATTTCATTTCATGAGGTTTGTTCCCTTCCCCATCTGAGCAAACTTCAGATTCATTATTGCAATGCTTTAATATCATTACCTGAGGAGATGAATGTCAGGAATGCATGTCTTGAAAGTTTACAAATTCGAAGTTGTGATTCTCTAGCATTCATCATAAGAGGCCAATTACCCCCATCTCTAAAAAGGCTTCACATAAATAACTGTGAGAAATTGGAGAGTTTGTGGGATGATAGAGAGAATGACAAAAACACAAACTCATCTCTTCTTGAAATTTTAGAAATTTGGAGATGTGGTTCTCTAGCACTCATTGTAAGAGGCCAATTACCCCCATCCCTAAAACGGCTTGAAATAAGAGAATGTAAGAAATTGGAAAGTTTGTGGGATGATAGAGAGGGAAGTTGTAGTTCAACGCATGGCAAAGAGAATGACAACAACACAAACTCATCTCTTCTTGAATACTTAGGTGTCTTTTATTGCCCATCTCTCATTTGCTTATCATCAATTATTCAGTTACCAGCTACACTCAAACACCTTGAGTTTAGACATTGTCCACAGCTTACAAAGTTATCACATGGTCGATTGCCTACTTCACTCAAATACCTTAAGTTTATATGGTGTCCACAACTCTCAACTATAACAGAGGGGTTTCATGACTCAAACGCGTCTCTTGAAGTTATAGCCATACAGAATTGTGAAAACCTTCAAATACCTAATGGCCTTCACAATCTTAGGCATTTACGAGAGCTAGCAGTATGGGATTGTCCAAATATTGAATGCTTCCCGGAAGGAGGGTTAACTGACACCAATTTAAGACAACTCCAAATTGGAAATTGTGAGAAGCTAAAAGCCCTACCCATTGGCTTGCACTGTCTCAACTCTCTTGAAAATTTGATATTATCAGATTGTTCAAGTATCTCATCCTTTAATCCAGAAGACGATTTTCCCACCAACCTAAAATATCTTCAAATTGATGGATGTGAGAATGTGTATAAGTCATTGGTTAAGTGGGGGTTACAGAATCTCACCTCTCTAACATCCCTCCAAATTCGGGGACTTCAGGGATCTCCGGATGTGAAGTCGTTTCCGCAACAAGAAATGGAAATGATATTACCACCTTCTCTAACTCATCTGAGAATTTTAAGTTTCCCAAAATTGAAACAATTATGGAGCCAGGGTTTTCAAAACCTTACCTCTCTTCAATCTTTGACCATCTTGAATTGCCCAAATCTCACATCTTTAGGAGATCAAAATCTGCCATCCTCACTTGAATATCTGTTGACGTCGAATTGCCCAAAACTCACAAGCTTTCCAAAGCAAGGTCTACCAACCTCACTCCACAAATTAAAGATTTATGCTTGTCCAAAGCTGAAAGAGGAATGCAAAATGAATAAAGGAAGAGAATGGTCCAAGATTTCCAACATCCTTGAGGTTACTATAGATCACAAATTCATCTGGGAACTAGAAGATGAAGAACCTCACTCAAGTTCACATTATAGGTATGTTACTATTCTAATATCTTTATTCTTTTAATGATACTTAAAAATCGTTTCATATCATTTTTTGAAGAAGAAATTAGTCCGCCAAAACTCCTTGATACTATCATTTTAATATGGACATCTTGTTTCTGCTTCAACTAAATAGTTGTTTATGATACTTATTACTCATCCTTTTGCCTTGCAAGTTCTTGTTTGACAAATCCCATGCATTGTTGTAAAAGCACTATAGATGATCAGCTCTATCAACCTTAAACATATCAAAATAAACACTGGAATAGTTGATGTGCACATAAGATTACCCGGTATGGTTGATCTGTTTTGTTGTAGTGTATAATGGTTGAATTTGAAATTGTTGATGTTATTTACAGAATTTGATTCAAGTCTTGTTGAATTAAAGGTTCGGTGTTAGAAAGAATGAGTTGCATGGAGACTAGCAGTCTCTCAAGCAGACCCAGAGTGCAACCCACCCTTGCCCAACGCCTGCCTTCTCCGTCCTTAGTGACTTGCTTGAAACTAAAACTGCCAACAATACCCACCCGCAATTACAAGCTCAAAAGCCAGATTCAACAGTCTCCCGTTTGTTTAATGGGCGGCAAAGACCGGGCCCAAGATGAGGTTTCCTCAACTTTCTTTTTATTTACTGTTATCATTTCCAACATTATATGATTAGAATATCAATTGTCTTATGCAGCAGTGTTGTGCAAGTTTTTGTTATTGGATAGCCATAACATATCCAATTACTTTGCATCCATAGAATTATTTAGGCGGAGTTATTGTATGAGCCTAGAAATTAATTTTTTTGTTGAAAGATAGGTAAATAGCTTCTGTATCTTGTTTGTTTGTTGAAAGTATTTCATTCTCATTTGTCTTCAGGGAGCTGCATGGAAAGCTTTTGGTAAAGCTGTGGAAAAGTTTAGTAATGGACAGTCAATAGAAGATGTATTACGGCACCAGATGGAAAACAAAGAATATTATGTTGGTGGGAATGGTGGCAAAAATCCGCCTCGTCATGGTGGGGGTGGTGGTGGTGGTAATGGCAGGGATGGTTCTGGTGGATCAGGGGATGAAGGCTTTAGGAATGAAGCAAAGCAAGTGATTTTGGCTACCGTTGGCTTTTTACTTCTGGTAAAATTTCTGGCTGTGTTTCTCAAAGTGTTTACTTTTTTAAAAATAAAATAATATATGGATTTATAGGAAATGTTTATATAGTGGAAGTTTTCTAATTACATCAAATCAATATGAGCGCAATTATAAACTATGCATATAGATTTCTAATAATTGATGGCCTGCTTGTTTTGATGAGTATAAAGGACAAAAAGATAAAAAGAGGGTTGAGGATGTTGACAAGATTTTTTATAACTGTTGCTGTAGGATGATTGTGAACATGTTGGAAATGGAAGAAACACTATACTGTATTGTTAGAATTAAACCAATAAAGATCTGTCTTTTAGAAGTCACCTGGTTGCACTATATTTATCATCAGAAACTTGATCTAAATTGTACTTAGGATTGTCATGGTGAAACAAGCATTATCTATATTATGGTTCCACATTTCAAGTAGAATAGTAGTATTATCTCTTTGTTGCTTTATCTTTAATCAAGCAAGCAGCATCATGTGCTAATTATCATCCCTCTTTCATTTTATTATCATCTGCTCTAGCCTAAAAGGGTTCCCGTGAATTGATTTTCTAAATTGATGTCTCATCCCTTGACGGTTTCATTGCAGTACATTTACATCATTCGTGGCGAAGAACTTACACGCCTAGGAAGGGACTATATAAGGTATCTCTATGGAGGACACAAGACTGTTCGCTTAAAGAATGCAATGTATTCGTGGGAAAGGTTCTGGACAGGGCTTGGAGAAAAAGTCTATGAGCTCATTTGGGATAGTTTCTACTTCTGACTTTTGATAGTAGAAGAAGAGAAGTAGAAGAGAAATACAAGCTAAAATTTTTAAATTGCTTCATCAAATCAAATTTTCGCTTCCTGTGTTTTCCAAGAAAAGTTTCCAAGAGAAATTGGGTGGAGTAGTTTTAGGTAGAAGAGCTTCCAAAGACAAGAAGCTCTTTTGTTGAATTCATCCAAACAGCTATAAAAATGGTTTTTGGCTTCAAGAAGCCAAAATAAGCTCTTCCTGTCTCATCCCAAACAGGGCCTATGACAGGAAGTGGTTAGAGAAACTGGTTGCCAATACCCAATCATGGTACAACAGTCCCGAGAAGTACAAGTGTATTCTCGAGTCTCACATGGCTTCGAAAACTGATGATGAATGATCCAATATTTTATATTTCTCTTTCCGGCCTTTAACTATTGCTTTTCCTGTGCATTTGCAAGATTATGCAACTTTGATGCAAAACTAGCGGTAATGTTCGTTGTGGCTTTAGGCAGAGATACGGATCAATTTTGATGTCTTATTGTTCACTTATAAGCATCTATGTATAGCAATTGAAACTTTAATTCTCCTATGTTTTGAGGTTGATTACTGTAGGTTTATAAATTTGTGAATTTTCAGAGATTTTACTCAATAACATGTGGACCATGGATTGCAAATTGTAGAGCAGATGAAAAGCAAATCAGTGGTGTTTTCATTTAAATTCCTCGACCTGTGAAAATAAATCCGACTTTTCATGTTTTGCCTCTTCTTAATTGTTGGATTTTTACTACTAGTATTCAGGTTACCATGACATCATAAATTGTCTGAAGTTAATCAGGTTTTGGATTTCTCCAGCAATGTTACTCGGGAGTCGCTCTTGTTCCTTGCATCATATGAGATATTCAAGCGGGTGAATTGCTGCCTGCTTCTTGAACTTATCAATCTTGGTAACAAAATAAAGGTTCTATGGTTCTTGAAGAACTGTTAAAACTAATGAGATTTTCTAATGCTAATTCATCACTGGTAAGGAAACTGATTTTGGCTCTTTGAAATTAAAACTGTTTTGAAAACAAGCCCCTATCCTCCTGCAAAGTGTTGGTTTTGGTGTTGAATAACCTTTTGCAAGGTTAGGGCAAATTCTTGGACTCTTGTGACATTATTGAAATAGACGAACTGAGAATAGAGCCTAACCCAAAAAGTTTGATGTCAGATTGATGGAGCACAAACTTGAGTAAGAAGATAAAACTACTTGGAATCTATCAGTAGAATCTAAGTATCAAACAACTTTAGGAATTTCACCCTGCAGAGGACTTTTTCTGAGATTGGACAGAAACAAGAAGAAATTTCCTGTGGGAAGGCAATGCATTGAAATCAACCAGCTTTTGTCAGAGTAAATTCAAAATGAAATCTCTTCCTTGATACTGCATGAAACTTGCATCCAGTTTAGACAAGGAATCAATTCCTCAATCAGGACTCCAAATAGATCTCAATTTATCCATCATTCATGTTGAGCAAGGTCAATGAAACCAGCTCAATAGTTTGAAATGGAAAATCAATGGTAGGCAAACAACATACTCTTATAAACAAAAATCAAATTTAATTCAAGAAGGTCATGGTAAAAGTCAAATCTATCTCACCACAAGCTATAAAGAAAACATCTGCAAACTCTTTATATCATGTGAAATCCAAGCAGAGGATGGAAATCACATCTCCTAAACAGGCAGTTAAACAAAAATCTGTATCATCAACCTTTGTAATCCATCAAAACTAAAAGAATCTATTCACCGTACTCTTCTTTTTGTTAAAACAAAAGAACTTGAATAGCAATATATCGCAAGAAAATCATTGCTTTTCTAGTTTATACAGGAGGTGTTGGGTTATTCACACCCTCTTTGGGTTTTTTGGACCTACATCCTTCTTATCTCCCTCTGCAACCTTCTTCTTGTCCTTCCTCTCCCTCTTCTTTAAAGCAGCCATGTGCGCCTTCAGCAGAGTTGCATAAGAAGCTTGAAAGCGCTGGTGATCCTTCGCCCCAACCTTCTCAAAGAAAGAGTAATGGTTAGCTATGAGATCTACATCCATTAGAGAATATAACAAAAATAATAATAAAAGTGGTCAGGGGAAGTTTGTTGGGAGGAGGGCTGAGAAAGAAAGAATGCAAACACATCAGAACATCACATAATAAATACTACAGCATGATCCATGCATCTTGTAAATCCCAGAAATCCATGTTGATTGTAACTTTTTAAAAACAGATAATAACAAAGTTGTGGTTCTTGCAAATTTTGGAATTTAAACACTTGAAAAGGATATTTTATTCATTGCTGAAGCATTAAAAATACAACAGGAAAGAATAGACAAAAGCTCAAAATTGGCAAACTTTCAAACACATCAATGAAAGTTCTCTTTAAAATTTTCAACATATATCTGCATAGAGAAAAAAAATTTAATTATTCCCTAAATAGTACAATATTAGTGAGAACGAGATAACACCATTTTCAACATCATCATTTTAAAAACAAAATGATATTAAAAAAAAAAAAATTCTTCGTATTGCAGATTTTTAAGTGGATCAAATATTCAAGCTGAAAGATTACATATCAAATGTCCTCTGCAACAATTTACTCAATCGATCACAGCCTAATATGCTAAAAATCAAAGCCATCAAACTTATTCTTATTTCATATGAATTACGATAACTACTTTCTTGAAAAACGAACAAAGTTCAAGGCAAACAGATGGTTGATCAAAGAGAAAAAATTTTAGTTGAACTCTTCTAAACCCTTAAACTCGAAAAAAATTCTGTAAGATTACAAAAAGAAGCGTAATTCCCTTACCCTTCCTACATATATGAATACGACCAATGACCCAAATTTTCGATTGAGGCCAAAAACAAATGCTTCATCTACTTGTGTTAGTCTTCATATCACAGTCCCAGGGCAAGAACACACTCTAACAACCCTCTCACCAGTTCAATAGACATACATAATACATGGACTTCCACTTCCAACCATTAGGTTAAGCATGACTCTTAAGTCGATGATTATGTGCAATTATTTCTGATAAAAAGCCTTCCAGACTCCAAATCACTCAGTCCCCCATATCTCCCGTGGAGACCAACCCCACATTGTCCTAACAATTACCCACCTTCAACATTCAGCTTGAAAATTTTTCATAAATACAGTAAACAATCACTCAATCCAACTGGCAAATCACTTTTCCCCTCATGCACTCAACAAGGAATTCATTTTGCCAACTTTAGGGAAAACATAATCGCCAGACAACAAAACAAGAAATGAGACATAGATTGCATTTGACCCTCGCATAGAGTAGATAAGCACTCACACATCATAACAGCTCTCAGCAACAAAACCCCTTTTTACTGAATGCAAACATCCCACATAATATACATGAAAAAATTGTCAGGAAAAAAGAAAGGAAAAAAAAAAAAGAAAAGAAAGAAAGGAGACATACTGTAGTAGAAATCTTCTGTTTGCCATCGGTGGCGCGGATTAAGCATCTATACTCTATGGATTCTCCAGCAGTTGTCGACTTATTCCTCTGAACCTTAGATTTCATTGATGCTAAAAAAACACAATAATCATGTCCAAAAATCAACACATATCACACAAAATAAACACAACCACCTCAAAATCTCATGACCTTAATCAACTAGAATAAACAAAGTTAGAAAATTAAAAACCTAAAACTGTAAGTGAAAGACATCATATAAGATAAACTTGTTTGTTTACATCGTTTGAAGGTGACCCAAACAGAGCCCTTCTCTCTGTTGCGCTCAAACATGCTTGTCAGTTCATTGAGAAACGGATCTGGTTGCAGAAAACCCTTGGAATTCAAACACCAAACAAAAAAAAAATCAGCCAAAAAGGGCAAAAAGAGCAAGCGAAATTAGAATATACAAAACCCACATTCAAATTCATAATATAAGACATAAAACCAGGGGTGGCAAAAAGGGTTGACGAATCGGGTTGAGCTGTATTCGATTCGATTCGTTTAAGAATTCGACCAATTCGACACGAATTCGTTTAAGAAACGGGTTGACATTTTTGGATTCGATATGAATTCGTTTATAAACGAATTATTCATGTTGACACGATTAATCATAGAGGATTCAAACTCATTAACTCATAGAGGATTCACAATTAAACATTTAAACACATAGTTCAACACATAAAAACCAATCCATTAAATCAACAAATGCATTAAATCAACAATATAAAATTCCATCTCGTTCACAAAATCATGCTCCAACAAAATAAAAACCACATTTAACTCAATGCAAATCCATATAAATTAAAATTACATAACATTATCATTCTCCAATGTACAACTTTTGTTAATTATAATCTTCTCTCTTTAATTCCAAAGGGATCTCCAAGCTACACAAAAATCACAAGAACGCTCTTAAAAATAAGAAATATAATTAAAAGAATTTACCATTGAAGCTGGTCAAGAGTCTCAAAACTGTTTTAGGAGACGGAGGTTGGTTTCCGACGGTGGATCTGGTGGTGGAGCTGTGGAGAAGGGGCGGCGATTTTGAGGAGAAGTGGAGAACGGGCGGCGACCATGAGGGATGATGGGAGAACGGACGGCGACTGAAAGGGAGAAGGTAGTGACCCGACGGCGACCAAGAGAGAGAAGGTGGAGATCGTGAGGTGTGAGGGAGAAGGTGGACCGGACGGCGACCGAGAGCGAGAGGGAGGAGGTGACGACCGTGAGGTGTGAGGGAGAAGGCTGTGACCGGACGGCGACCGTGAGGGAGTGGTGATCGTGATTCGTGAGGGAGAACCGGAGAACGAGGCAATAGTGGAAAGGGGTGGCTGCCGAAATGAAGAGAGATTGGATAAATGTGTGTATATATAAATGCACAATTACACACTAAACCCTCTAATATGTTAAATTGTAACTTGACCCCTATTTTAATCGTAACACGATAACGACACGAATTCGTTTATCTCCAACCTATGCCCATTTATTTTTCACGAATTCGTGTTGACCCATTGTATCGTGACTCTTATTGTCATCCCTAGTCAGATTATATATAATGGATATTTTGTAGGCCTCATAGAGACCCACGTTAAGACCATATCGTACTTGCATTATGCGGGCTTTTTTAGATTTGGTTCATTTTAGGGTCTTTAAAAAAGCGGTTTGGGTCTGTACCCAAATCGCATTGTTACGGTAAGGATCGGGTCTCAAGACCCTGTCCATTTTGCCATTCTTACATATATGCATCTGGATTAATGAAGACTTGTTAATCTTGAATTATAATTCCTGATGCAATAGGGATATGCTTGATAATGATTTATTGTATCTTGGACCCTTGGTATTTTTTGTATCATGATAGTTTATTAGCATTTTTCTCTCTTGTGTAGGCATTTGAATACAAGAGGCTATTGCTGGACTATAACAGGGACGTTCGGCGAGCTACTCATGGGACCATGACTAATCTTGTTACTGCTGTTGGGTAAGAGTGAATAGTTAATTTATGAATGCTATTTTGAATTTCCCCCTACTTTGTACAAGCTGTTTGATAATCCTGGGAATATAATGAGATTGCTTTGCTTATTTGCTTTAGCCTTAACTATGAAAAAACAATAGTTCTTGCATATTAGACCGAGCATATATGTTGCTACCAAAAATATTTTACCTTGGTGGTGAAGCTTGTATGCTTGAATCCTGAATTACCTTAGAAATAACAAATTGATTTGTAAAACAAGATGAGATGAGACAGGTTATAGACAAAGATTGGTCTTGTGGATGCTAATCTTATTTGGAGTCTTTAAGCCTAAATGCAGTACTCTTGTTGCACCAACTATTGATTACCTAAATGATAGTGGAGTACTTGAATAGTAATTGATTTAATTCAGTACTAGTATGATATACTTGTCAGAGTTCTCATTCAAACTCAGGGGAATTTTAATAGCATTGTCTTTTGTGAACATAAAAGGTATTTTTAATCTTAATGGTACTAGCTAGGTTGGTTAGTTAAATCTTCGTCCGAGAAGCCTTGGGGCCAAATTTCACTCACACAAGGTTCTGAACCTCTATAATCTATTTATATTTTCTTTGAGAAACCATATGTGAATTTATTTGTGTGGTTTGAGAAATGACTTCTATCGACTAGAAGACCTAGTGCAAGGAATGTAGATAGATGGACAGTGAAAGGAAAATGTCCCACCCACTATGCAGGCTAATATAGGAATTTAATTCCTAATCTTCCTGGATCTCTTGCCTCAATGTTTAAATTCTTATGCTTCCAAATTTGTTAATGTTCATGTTATATTTGCTTGTGTTGGCTGGTGTTATGTTGAATTCAACTCTGCAAAATATTCTTTTATGGTTAATCCGTTACAAATACAATCCATGTTGAAAATGTTTTCTCTGGAAACTCTTAAAATTTTTTCTTAGGAGAGATATAGCTCCACATCTAAAAACTTTGATGGGACCGTGGTGGTTTGCTCAGTTTGATTCAAATTCTGAAGTTTCTCAAGCTGCAAAGTGATCGTTACAGGTATGCTGTTTGCTTGCTTCAGCTGTCGTGCATTCTGCTTAGGCTTTATGCAAAGGCAATGGGAAATATGAAATTATAATGACTATTATGGTTTTTTATGTGTTTATGACAACTGGTATATATTTTAGTAGAACGACTAGCCTTTTGAGTTCCATTGGTATATATCCTTCTATAATGTTTTTTATGTTTTCAATGTGGGGTTCATTCCTATCTTCTCTAATTACACAAGTGGGTTCTCTAACAAGTTCATATAAATCACCATGACAAAGATCTTCATTCTAAGGATCATGTCATAGGCTTTTGTATGGGAATTTCCTCTGATGTTTAATAGTTGGCTCATTTCCTATTTCTATCCTGTTCTTACTTATCATTTGCCCTTGGCCATTGTTGGCCGAAACAGAAGCTGCATTAACACTTAAAATTAAGCATGTACCTGTTTAGCAGCCTCTGAATCATTGCTCTTTAGATTCATTTCTTAACAAATCAGAAGCATACTAATTTTATTTCATCAATGTATGACAATCTGTGAAAATAAATATAGTTATATCGATAAAAAGGGATTATAATAAAATGTAAGAAATGCCATAGAGACTTTGAGGGGAAGTGGTGCTAACAAATCAAGCATAAACTCGGTTTAAGTAGGTCTTGAAATAGCTTCTGCTGGATAACAAATTTGTCCTGTTTCAACCAGTGGTCTGTAGATCTATATCATAGTAGTATGGTCTATGTTGCCTATATCAGTACCTGTGTTCTTTAACCAGTTAATAGATTATTGATGTTTATTGACAATAATTTTCAATTTTCTGATATATAATTTTTGGAAATTATATTTAATAAGTTTTTATGACAAATAGACTTGCATTTGAGGCTGTAGTTTTAGTTTGGGTCTCACCTGTTTGGTTGTTATCAACAGGCAACCTTTCCTGTACAGGAAAAGAGATTAGATGCTTTAATTTTATGTACAAGTGAGCTATTTATGTATTTAGAAGAAAACCTGAAGCTTACACCGCAAAATTTATCTGATAAAGCTGTTGCATTGGCCGAATTGGAAGAGATGCACCGGCATGTATGTGTTCGAGGACTTCTGTTGAATTATTGGATTTCAATTTTCCTCTGAGGTCAGTCACAGAATAACAAACTATATGGTTCAACACTACTATTTAAGCAATGTCTTTCTTTTCTTGTTGCTATTGAAAATGACAATGATTTCTCATAACATTTTAACTAAAATGAGGCAAGATTGCATCTCTTTTGAACTCTGCTCATATTGCCTTGATTTTGGGGTTGTTTTTCTCTGCTTCCCTGTATATGTTCGCATTTCTAAGTGTTAGCTAAAATCATGATTGCCATTTCTTCATTATCAGTCACTTATTGTGTTTTGCCATCAAATCCTTCACTGAATTTGTTTATTCAACTTTCTTGGAATGCAGGTGATATCATCATCGCTGTTGGCATTGGCCACACTTCTTGATGTTTTAGTTTGTGATCAATTAGGAAGACCTGGTTTTGAAAATATAACCATTGAACCAAAACAGGCCTCTAAGACTAGGACAATTGCTGTTTCTTCTGCTGAGAAGTTATTTTCAGCTCATAAATACTTTCAAGACTTTCTGAAGTCTCAAAGTCCTGCAATTCGGTCGGCTACGTATTCCGTGTTAAGGAGTTTCATTAAAAACATACCTCAAGCTTTTAATGAAGGAAATCTGAAAACGATTGCTACTTCAATACTTGGTGCCTTCCAGGAAAATAATCCTGTTTGTCATTCTTCTATGTGGGATACATTGTTACTATTTTCTAAGAGATTCCCAGACAGTTGGACATTGTTGAATGTTCAGAAAACTATATTAAATCGGTTGTGGAATTTTCGTAAAAATGGGTGCTTTGATTCTCAGCAGATTTCTTATCCAGCTTTGGTTCTATTCCTGGAAGTTGTACCTCCTAAAGCAGTAGCTGCTGAGAAATTCTTTCTTGAGTTCTTCCATAGTCTATGGGCTGGAAGGAATCAGCCACATTCCTCAAATGCTGATCAACTAGCGTTTTTCCGGGCATTTAAGGAATGTTTTCTTTGGGGATTACACAATGCATCAAGGTTTGATAATGTTTATCTATTCTCCTGGTACTCTATGTTCTGCTGCATCTAGATCTGTAATGTTATTTTCTCATAGTAGATAAATGAAAACTGGTTTTGTTTGAATTCTAATTGCCTTCTATTTAATTCCAGATATTGTGATGGTGCCGAATCCATGTCCCATTTTCAAGTCTTTCTCATTGATGAAATCCTTGTGAACCTTCTGTGGCAAGATTTTCTGTTCTTTGTTGGCTCAAAAGGTTAGAACAGAGAAACTTCTGGAGCGTCTGTAGATCCATCTGGGGATGGTACTCAGCATTTCCACAAGAAGACATTGGAAACTCTGAACATTAAGTACCCCATGAGTTATATCCAAGAGTTGGGGAAATGCATCATTGAAATTCTTGCAGATATTTACTCACTGGATTGTGAACTGCTCTCCTCCATTTGTGTGGCATTTCAGGAGACTTGCCTTCAGGCGTTTCAGCAAAAAGAATCATTGAAAGACATACTGAGAATATAGAGCAGATCATTAAATTTTTGTCACTTCTGGAATGACATGCCATGCAAAAAGGTGAACCTTGGCCCTTGGTTTATTTAGTGGGACCAATGTTGGCCAAGGCTTTCCCATTGATAAGGTCACCGGTAAGTTTTATCACACAAAATTTTAATAGTTTCCGCCGTGGATGTCATGAAAATAAACCCTTAATAATTTTACCTAGTACATTACCTATTGGGTTTATGTCAGTGTGGATTTAGTGTCTTTAATGGATACCCGAAGGTAGACTTTTTAGCTATCTACACCTGCATTATCTAATAGACCCACTAGCAGACTTGCCATCTTCAGTAACTTTTTTCTAAAGACTCAGTTCTTAATTTGAATGGGTTTTCAAATCCACCCAAATCCCCAAACGAGTTATGGGGAGGGGAAAAATGGAATTTTGTTTACCATTAGAGTGGTAGCTATGTGAGATGGAGTCAAAATTTAGATCTTTTTATTATGTTGTTTATGGGCTTCTCTTCTGCAATTTATATTGTGTTTTCTTCATGCATTCTCACTTAAATTAGTCCCTCTTCTGTTTTGTCTTCTTGGGTCTTGGCATCAGGATTCAGTGGATGGTATAAGACTTTTGTCAGCTTCAATACGTGTATTTGGACCACGCAACATTGCTCGAGAACTTTTTGTTGAGAATGAAGAGTGTGGCCGTAGTTCTCTTTCTGTTGATAGAGAAAGAGGCATGGATTCTGGGTTTTTCATGCAAGTGTTCAAGAAAACATTTGTTCCTTGGTGTTTGCATGAATATAATTACTCCACGAGTGCTCGATTAGATCTGTTGCTTGCATTGTTTGATGATGAATATTTTAATGACTAAATATGGGCTGTAATTTCATTTGCAACTAATTCAAAACATTCTGGACCTGGGCCTGGATCCCTAGCCTCTGATCGCATAGTGATATTAGCAATGCTCTAAGAGAAAGCAAGAGACAAAATAACAATGAGGAAGGTGGGAGGAGGTTCCAGTCATCAGCAAGATTCATTCCCTGATAACCGGCACCATGAGCTTCTGGAATCTACTGCTGTTGCAATTGTCTGTTCATCTCCTCCTTTTGGAGCTTCTGATTCACATTTTATACAGTATGCTAATGGAAAAGTCTAAATATAAGAAGTTTCTATCATGTATATTTTGAGAAATGTAGTTGATATGTTTTCTGCATTATAAATGAGATATATAGTTAGATCAGCAATTGATTATATTCCATTGTAAGTTCATGGTCATAATGTTCATGTCATGACATAATATCACAATGTCATATCCTTTTTCTGTGGAATAACTTTCTTAAATGTCTTTTAGAGTGCATATTGCCCTTTCTTTTTAATAGTAATGCTAGGTTGATAAAAATTTTGTTCAAAATCATGCTCATATGATGTGGTATATGAATTGCCAACACTATGTAAATTATGAGATGATGTAATGTTGATAACTCATATCTTATATCATTTGGGTAGCATAGCATTACTCAATTTTTAATAGTTGTTTAAAACCAATTTAGATCTTTCTTACCTTTTGGAATAAATGATGTGAAAGTAGCCCATTGCCATTTGTGTCAAACATGCAAGCACTGATCCAATCCATTTCTTTTGAGGAGAACCATAGCTTGAGGACATACGTTCATGATTAATGGACTGAGGATTTTATGTTAGTTTTCTGTTCGCATATTCCTTTCTCTAGGGTTGACTTCGGGTCGCTATTTGTTGAAAAATATTGGCCCAATTATCTAATGGTGGAGGAATTTACAGAGGCTACTGGTGTCTCAGATGGGAATAGCTTCATCAATATGAGTTCATCTCTAAACAATTAAGTTTATAATTGCTGATTTGACTTTTTTCTTCTTTTTTTTTTAAATTATAATTATTACAAAAAAAACAAAGCTTATCGCGTGATGAGATTTTTCACACGTCTTAGTTATAGTTTTATAGCTAAGTCTCATTTATCTTACATGCAGAGCTCTTCTTGGTGGCTCAAGAGAAGGCAATCAATTTCCTTTTGTGTCTAGAAATGCATTGATTACAATTTTTAACGAGGTTTTAAAGAAGTTACTGACATTTCTCTGGGAGTCCTCTTTCACTTGAATCAGAAATGCTGGCTCTCTACTTAGTTCTGCAGTGACTAATCTAAGGTTGGAAAATGGAAGCTCTATAAATGTGATTGAGATGGCTCAGTTTGCTTTTGACATACTTGAAGGTAGCTTCTTTACCTTAAAAACACTTGATGGTGAAGATGGTATAGTTTCAAGTATTTCAGCAGCTGTATTTGTAATTGCCTGGGAATTCAGCATGGCTACAGCAATAGACAATACCCTTGATGATGAATCTAAGAAGAAAATCAAGACCCGGTTGGATGTTTGTGAATCTGTGCATGCTTTTCATACTAAGATAAATACTCAATTCTGGAGAAGTCTTAGCATTGATAATCAGAAAAGATTGGGTAGTATCTTGATTCAGTCTATTAAGATGGCCATTTTTATGGATGATAATCTAAAGACCGAGGAAATGGTCTCTTTGTGCTGCATTTGGATGTTGGAAGTACTTGAATGTCTTGGTCAAGAGCAATATGAGGAACAAATTTTGTTAGACCAGCTTCTGAGTAAGGTTGATAAGTGGCCTTTGTGGATAACTCCTAATTTCTGCACCCCAAAAGAATCAGGTGCCCTGAATATTGAAAATGCACCTATTGAAATACATGTGAGTTACATTTTTCATTTCTTCATTTATTTATAATAATTATTATTATTATTATTAAAGTTTAGCTTTTATGAGTTTAGTGAAAATCTTTGTATTTTCAACGCCACATCATGAGAAAATAAGAATTTAGAGATTAGCTTTGTGCACAAGGTTAGGATGCTATGACAAAAAATAACGGTTTTCTTGTTGAATTCAGGAATTGGTATTGCTAGTATTCATCACATAGCCTTAGTTTGAAGAGCGACATGAACTAGTGGACTAGGTTCCTCAGTTGCTTCTGTTTTCTTTCTGACTGCATCCATCATTCATCTCATTCCTGTCATTGTTTGCTGAAATGTTCGAAAGAAGAATATTGTCTCTTAACTCAAACTCTTCAATCTCGGATGTCCTGATATGCTTGAATCACAACTAATTCATCTGATAAATTGATTACCAATTATTTTAATTGTAGTCATCTGATCCATATGTTGGCTTTCCTGTATGCAAAAACATTGTGCTGATTGGCTGTGATGTCCAGTGGGTTGAAGAATCCATTGTCAATCGTGGCGAGCCCATTGGTCTTGCACGTCAAAGGGTGTGTTAAAGAGCTCATATACTATTGTTGGTGCCCTTTCATATAAGTTCAAGTTTTTAGATCTGATGGTTACTAACACTTTTACAATGTAATGTAGCTTATAAATTTTGAATGATTGAAAATTAAACATGGGAAGACTGAATTTGTGGTGGAGCAGTGTCTAATCAATAGAGCACTCTAGAATTATTGCTCTGAACGATTAGCTATCTCTTTTTTTTTTTTTTAATTTATTTAAATAGAAAATGCACAAATTGGATTAAGAGCTGAAAGGTTCTCATGTTACTAACAATTTTCAGGTGCAGGTATCTGGGCATTGCAAGTTTGTTGCTTTGATTGACAAGCTTATCTCAAAAGTTGGCTTTGATAAAATTGTTGGCGGTTATGCTACACAAGCTTCTCCCTCTCTACATGAGGAAACAACATATCATGAGGTTAGTTCTCGAGCCTGGCTTGCTGCTGAAATATTATGCACATGGAAATGGCCTGGAGGCAGTGCTTTGGGTTCTTTCTTGCCTTTGTTGAGTGCATATGCCAAGAGTAGAAGTAGTTCTTCTGAACAAAGCTTGCTGGATTCCATTTTCAACATTCTACTTGATGGTGCTCTTGTTCATGGAGAAAATGGTGCCAAGAGTTTAGACAATAATTGGCCTGTGTTAGGTAATAAAGTGGAGGATATTGAAGAACCCTATCTGAGAGCTCTTCTATCTTTGCTTCTTACTTTGTTTAGAGATGATATATGGGAAGCGGTCAAAGCTGTGACTCTGTTCGAACTGCTTCAAAGTAAACTTTTTATTGGTGAATCAGTTAATATAAACTGTTTGAGCATCATTGCTCTGATTGTTAGTGTTCTTATACGACCATTAACTTGGAGAAGCATCAGTTCTGGTGAATGTAAAGGAGATGTTGACCTTGATGCTGTTGAAGATAATCAGGTGCAGGATACGATCAAAAGCTGGCTTCAGAGAACTCTATCATTCCCACCTTTATTGACATGGCAAGCTGAACAAGGTAAATGTATGTTCTTTTAATTATCGACCAAACTTTCTGAAATATATATTATTTTATGATGTAACATTACCTGAAAGAAGTGAAGCAAACATTATGTCTAATTGTCTATATGGTTATGCTTAGCCCATTAAATGCCTAAGTTGCTATAAAGTCCATTAATTTTCTGTTAACTGTTAATTTTATTGAAATATGGTATTTCCTCTTTAATCAATTGTATTGACACTACCATTTAATTTCTTGTAGATATGGAACAATGGTTTCAGTTGGTTATATCTTGCTATCTGCTACGTGCCACAGGAGGAACAGAACCATTGAAACTGGAGAGGTATATCAGCCATGAAGAGAGAACACTTATACTTAGAGTTGTATCGGAAGCAGAGGCATGGAGTTGGTGCAACTAATCAGTTGCCAGTTGTACAGTTGTTGCTGTCAAAGCTGATGGTTATTTCAGTAGGTTATTGCTGGAAGGAATTTGATGAAGATGATTGGGATTTTTTCTTCTCACATGTGAGTTGTTGGATTCAATCAGCTGTTGTGATGATGGAGGAGATTGCTGAAAATGTGAATGATGCTATTGCTGGCAGTTCTATTAATAATTTGGATGTTAACAAAATTGAGGAAATTGCTTTAATTTCAGACGCACATCCTATAAGCAATGCTAGAAATTCTCTTATATCATTTTCTCTGTGTCATGAGCTTTTAAGATGTCAATGAGCTGAAGAATTAGACAGTCTAAGTATCTTGAAGACAGAAAAATGCAACCGTATCATAGATCGGATTGTAGAAGCTGCTCTTCGCTTATTCTTCTGCACTGGCATTTCTGAGGCCATTGCTAGTTCATACTGTCTTGATGCAGCCTCTATTATAGTGTCATCACGTCATGGTCATATTTTTTTCTGGGAATTGGTGGCATTGATTGTTGTGAACTCATCTCCACAAGTAAGAGATAGAGCAGTCAAGTCAGTTGAGTTTTGGGGACTTAGCAAAGGAGCTATAAGTGCGCTATATGCTATATTGTTTTCTTCAAACCTATAGTATCCTTGCAGTTTGCTGCATATGCTATTTTGTCATCTGAGCCTGTTTCTCAATTTGCTATAACCACTGATGTCACTACAGTTTGTTCGGATAATAACTCCAGTATTGACCAAGAGACATCCCGTCCTGGTTTGTCATCTGAAGAGACTGTGCATTTGAGGGATGAAATCTCTTGCATGATTGAAATGTTACCTTATCAGGTTCTTGAAATGGATTTGGCAGCCGAACAACAGGTAACTTAGCTTCTATTAGCAGTGAAATTACTTTTCTCTTTTGCCTTTTAAGTTGATACATACATTCTGGCATCAAATACAGTATCTGCATTGATGTAACTCTCTGTTCAAATTCACAGGTGCATGTATTCCTTGCATGGTCGTTGTTGCTTTCGCACTTGTTGTCTCTACCATCATTAACACCTCTGAGGGAGAGATTGGTTCAGTATATTCTAGATTCTGCTAATCCAGTGATATTGGATTGCATTTTCCAGCATATTCCTTTGGAATACATGACACAGGGTCTGAAAAAGAAAGATGGGGAGCTTCCTGCTGAGTTATCAGCAGCTGCAATTGCAGCCACACGCTCTATTTCAACAGATTCATTATTGTTTTCTGTGGAAGCACTTTGGCCTGTTGAGCCTGTGAAACTAGCTACTCTTGCTGGAACAATCTATGGTATGATATTGTTTATTCTCCCTGCTTATGTACGAGGATGGTTTACTGATTTACGCGACCGTTCCACTTCATTGTTGGTTGAATCCTTTACTAGACAATGGTGCAGCCCTCCTTTGATTGCAAACGAACTATCTCAGGTTTGTTGCATATGAACGATATTTTGGCTTGAAGGAACTAAAAATTTTTACATTATAAAAAGCTCAGTTCTTTTTTTTCTTTTTTTTTTTTTTTTTTTCCTTTTTTCTTTTTAAAAGTTAAAATACTTATGGTAGTAATAAAATGAAAGATCTTTAGTGATGAGCCTTCTAGGAAATAGAGCCTCTGGATAAATTTCAACATTCTTTTGGCCTTGTACTTGAACAAGACGAATTCCAATTAATTAGTGTCTACGGACGTTGTTGGGTGCTTGGGGCTTTATGTTCTCTGGTATTGTTTCACTTAGTTTGCATATAACCATATTCTGAATAGAGTGACAGACTTCATTCTGCAAAAAAACATAATGGATTATTGAGCACTACCCAGTTTATAGATTTATTTAAACATCTTCGTGGCTTTGACTTATTGCAGATCAAGAAACCTGATGTTGCTGATGAGAATTTTTCCCTCTGTGTGAGCAAATCGGCAAATGAAGTTGTTGCCACTTACACAAAGGATGATTCAAAGATGGATCTAGTTATCCGTCTACCTCCATCCTACCCGTTGCGGCCTGTTGATGTTGACTGTGTGAGGAGCTTAGGGATCAGTGAAGTGAAGCAGGGAAAATGGTTAATGTCTATGATGTTATTTGTTCGTAATCAGGTGCATTTTACGCTTCTTCCTTTCTGCATCTTGTTTTACTTTATTACTTGATCCTTTATTGTAGACTTAATCAAGTTCATGTAGAAAGACTTGATCCACCAGAGGTAGGGCACTAGGAAAAGATCAATTTTGGTGCTTTGTAGAAATTGCACTCAATAGTGAAAAATGCATTGAAATTTGGCATGGACAGGTGAATCAAGAAAGTATCTGGATTAGCTAGATAAGTAATTTGCTTTACTTTTTGTTGCAAAATGGAGCTTTAGCTGAGGCTATAGGAATATGGAAGTGCAATTTCGACAAGGAATTTGAAGGAGTTCAGGAGTGCCCTATATGTTACAGTGTCATCCACACTACCAATCACAGCCTTCCTCGTCTTGCCTGCAAAACCTGCAAACACAAGTTTCACTCAGCCATGCCTCTACAAGTGGTTCTCAACTTCTCACAAGTCATCATGCCCATTATGCCAGTCTCCATTTTGATATCCGACGACAATTTTGTCTTTTGTGGCTTTTACAACTGACCATATATGTAAAAAGGCAGCAGCAATTAGAAGCATACTGTGTACTGGTCAAGCATGAAAATTCAATTTCTAGTGCGAGAGATGTGGGCTTTCGATTAAGATAAGAAGACCTGTAGACATGATGATTGGATATCAGAATCCAACTTTCTAACGAAGCATTATTGATTCCTGGCACAAGGTGTGCTCTTACTGCTACATACACGAGCCACCATTCAGTCGTGACTTCTTCCAGACATTGTTGTAAAATTTGTTTTGGGGTGATGGTTCTACTTGCATTTCGGATTCTGGGTTTTTTTTTTTCACAAGAACCTCAAGAAAACCTGACTTCATCCCCAAGTAAGTACATGGTTCTTTAGATGCCAAGTTGGTTTCTAAACTTATACAAACCTGAACTCAGTTAAATGGTGGTTTTAAGATCAAGCAACCTGAAATTTTAGAGCTCTTACCTTTTTTTTGAAGCGATCTTTTATCATATGTTGTGGTGCAGGTTTTGCAGAGTAGAGTCGAGGACTTGACATAGCTATTTTTGGTCATGTTAAACATAGAATACAAACATACAATTTAAAAAAGATTGTAGTATAGAATTGTGTACAGTGGGTATTTTTGTAAAATTATTTTCCTTAAAATTTAATACTTAAAAGGACTATCGTGAATCCCTAAATTTACTCAGAAATCAAAATGACAGTTGTTAAATTGGAAAGAGCTATTGGAAGTCCAAAAACTGGAAAACAAATAAAAGGGTAAATTTCAATGATTTTCTCTGTTTGTTTTGTGCCACGATGATGACTTTTAACTTCTAAGGAATGTTTGGAGGAAATCTTCATTCAGGCTAGATGGGAGAAAATCTTTGACATACCTTAACATATGTTCACTTTAAATTTATTCATATCATATGGTATGATATCATTGAATACAGTGTACAAACTACGGTGCATTTGAAGACTTTCTTGACATAATTATATGAGTAGAGTTTTTTAGGTAAATCTTTAAAAATAGTTTCCATCGATAACGACTTGTAAATAAAAGTTGTTTGTTATTCGGTCATTAAAAGGCTTTTTTTCCAATTATGTTTGGTTGTATTGATATTAAAGCTTGATAAGAATGATAAGAATGGCAATCTAAGAGCTTATTAGTGTTATAAATTAGTAAAAAGGGGCATTGTAAGTATACTAAAATATAATGAGTTCTATATGTTCCACCCAAAGCTTTTCCAAAATTTGAGCTTTCAATTACATTTATGCAAAATACAAAGTTAATCTGTGCGAAATATTAAGGCATGCTTTTAATTAATTTTGTAATTACACAAACATATATAAGTTCAAATAAGATTGGCAACAAAATCTCCAAATTATTAAATAATTCCACCTTTGGATCAAATCTATTCCATGCACACTGAAACATCTTAGATCTTGCTCATAAAAAATAGACTATTTAATTTTTTTTTTTTTAAAAAAAAAAAGAGCCCCAATTAAACCGAAAAATTAAAATGTGAAATTAAAAAAATAAAACCATATGCCGGCTTTTGATCGTACGTTGTAAAAAGTAAATTTCGAAAAGTTATCATATGTTGGCTTTTAATTGGAATAACAACATTCTAGGTAAGTTATTTTTGTTCCATGATACCATGTATTAGATATGAGAACAAAAAAAAAAAAGAATGGAACAAAATGGATGGTGTTACTTGTTAGTGCAGCGAAATTGCCACATCATAGTACACAATTTTGTTTCATACAATTCTCTGAACCAATCCAATTTGCATTTATAAATTTTATGAGGACCAAAATTTCTATCAAAAAGGAGACGCTACAAGATGTGAACTGGTCCACATCTGGTGGCGCTGCCTTGAGACGCCAATTCCATTTCTGTTGAATAGTGATCCTGACGAAAATAACTGACTCTGAGAATCAGTAATCACTGATCTCATCAGTGTGAGGATACAACGGAGCGGAAATTAGAAACAGAAAGCCGCAAGAGCATCATATATGCAAACTCTTGCCAATGCATCATGAAAGTACAGCATAGCATACATGTCACCGTATAATCGGAAGCAATGACCTCATCTCTGATCCATTTCCGTTGGATAAATAATAAACTTTTTTCCAATTTTCCTCGGCGAAAAACTCTCGGTTTACTAGTCTTTGCCTGCCATAGAAAAACCAGACAAGATAGTTGAGACTTTGAATTATTGTTGCATTGGGAAAGTATTCGTGCTCACTAATTTCCCAATGATATTGCAAAGAGAATCCTAACTGATCAATGTTCTCATTGGAGCAAACGATGAATAGACTAAATGACCATGAAATGTATTCATGCTTGTTAACTTGCTAGCTCAAAAAATAAGACAAGAATTAATTAGTAGAAATCAGGTAAATTGTCAAAGCTGATTTCTTATCAGTTCACATCAACATGCAGAGGTCAAACAATGTGAGTAGAAATCATCTAAATGTTTCTGTTGAATCTTATTTTACACAATAATTAACATCACATACACGCAGCTATGCAGTACTTTCAGATAAATAAATCAGCTTTTGCTTTATTTACTTCACAGATAAAAAAAAATTTAGTTGCACCAGTGCTGCCTAAAATGCCAATATTTATGTTGTATATATATGACAACATACTCACTTGCAAACCGACAAGGAAGCTGTAGAAAGAGATAGAGAGAGATATTCCATAGTTTTCATGTTAGTTTTAAAAGACAATTTAACTCCAGGCAGTCAAAACCTATCTTTATAGATAACCTACAATCTGAAAAATAAGGTTATACTGTCAGCACAAGTTTTGAACATGAATGACAAACTACGAGCATATCTAACGCTAAAAATTACTAACTAGACAACTTAGGGTTCAAATTTGCATGACCAAACAGATGCCAGAGAAAGGCTGACAATAATTACTGAGTTCAATTTGAAAACTAGAAAGCATGTAAATTTCATAAACATACCTAAGGTAGTAATGGCTAACAGTTGCTGCTTCATCTAAACTGTACCGTGGCAAATTGATACGTGCATCTGCAGGCACATCTGGTAAGTCTTTACGGAGCTTTCCCACTGCTGTTGAATGAGAGAAAGCACCCACCATCATGTCATCATGCATCATTGACCTAAAGGCGTTAACCTGCCAAAAATTTTGGGAAATATAAAAAATAAAAAAAAAGGAAGAAAATCATCGAATTTAGTGAACAAAATGACAGGAAGATGGCAAATTGACAGACATTGAATGCAAGAAGGTCAAGTCAGAAGTCGAGTGAAATTGGATAATGAGAACCATACACCAATTATCTCAAATTTAGGAATTAAAATTGACAAATATATGCATCCATGATCTAAAACAGTATGGTGACAACTTCATTAAGAAACAAACTAAAACTGAAGCTGTCCATCCAAGTGAAAACGTTGAATATCCTAAGCCTGAGATAATATTTGAATATGAAAACATAAAATCGCCAGAAGGTGGTAAAGTTTAAATTTAACAACAAGACAGAACCTGCCCAAACAGTTGCTAAAATTAAGAGGTAATACTAACCATTGCAACTTCTCTAGCATGTAGTGGTCGAGTAGATCGAATAGTTACTGGCTCCTCATATTCGCTGAAAGTAAACCAGTTATTATACTGGAGACAAGTAACAGCAACATATCAATGAAAAAATAAACCAGCACATCATAAATAATAGCAATGAAGCTGTAGAATAGAAACAGTAGAATATAAAAGATATTCACCATACTAAACATTAAATTAGCTAATATATGCAAATGATGCTCACTTGACATCATAAATAATAGCAATGAAGCTGTATAATAGAAACAGTAGAATATATAAGATATTCAACATACTAAACATTAAATTAGCTAATATATGCAAATGGTGCTCACTTGATCTATTGCAAATAACACAGGAATATCTTTCACAAGTGATAATTCTTTCCTCAAACGAACTACAACACCAACAGCTGCATGCGTTTGCATAATGCCCATTTGAACAAGATCATATAGACTTGAACCTTCAGGTATTTCCTTCGAATCAACCCCTTTCATCAATCCAACACCAGCACCCTCTCCCAGTCGAATAGGATCAAGTATTTGGCATGGTAATTCTCTTAAGCGGGATTCGTTGTATTTCAAAAAATCCTGTACAAAAATGAACCAATGAAGCAAATATGAAAACATAGCACGAACAATAAATGAATTCAAATAAACGAATAAACCAAACAAAAATCAAGCATAAAAAAAATAATAATAAAAGACGGGAGGGATGGTTCAAATCAGCTTCAAGTATATCTCGTATTCAACTAACTAGCAACGTTTACATGAGTTCTCTAATTTTTACAGTCATAATTTTTATGTTAACTCAATATATTGCTACAATTACAAATCATTGTTCATCGCTTAAGTTAACAACAATTGATTGGTCCCTATAACATTCTAACCTTACTACTAAACAATAAAAGTGAATTCTTGCCTTGAGAACATTTTCCGCCTGCAGAGGAGTATCCCAAAGACCAGTTTCCGGGTTTTTAGAAAAATATCCACCATGCGTCCACTCCCGGCCTCTAGGGACATAAAAAACCAGCCAACCTTCATCACGAGCCCACTTAACAAGCATTGCCAACATAATACTCTTCCCACAGCTCACCGGACCATCCAATACAATCTGCTTCTTAACTTTCGGAGCTGCATAACAAATAAAAAGATAAAAATCAATAAATAAATTCTCACACATTCAACCGTAAATCAAATCAACACATCTACAAGCACGTATTTACGTAGAATTTTTATAACCAATGCGTCCTAACTTTTAAACCACATTCTTTCTCCTAAAAATATTTCTCTTTCTTATTTAATTTAAATGCAATGAATGGCTGAGACACCAAAATTGAATCATCACATCTACAATCAAATATACGTAGAGTTTCTATGGTCAAGTGCACCCTAACTTTAAATTATTAAGACCACTAATCTCAGATCATTAATCTCAGTTATTCATCACATTCTCTCTCCTCTAAACATCGATTTAAAAGTTAACGCATTGAT